>WTTZ01000016.1:0-427873 GCA_011750695.1 Penicillium sp. OUCMDZ-019
TTAAATATTATATATAATAGAAATTTATATATAATAATATAAAGTAGTTAATTAATTTAATAATCTAATATCTAAACTATATATCTGTTTCTATATTCTTTCTAAGCCCTAGGGAAGGCCTAGGATACCCTACTTTCTAGTCCCTAAGCTGCTATGCTATATGGCGAGCTCTGATTGGCCTAAAAGCTTACTAATCTTTCTTGGGCTGTAGGTTCAACCTCACAATCTAACAATTTTCCCCGCATTGTAGCTTCTCCACGTGATTGACAGGGGTCCTTCCCCAACTTATTTACTGCTCGGCATTTCCGACTTCCTCAGCAAGCATGGAATTGCACGTTCTTACGCCTCTCTTGACACTATGAACAACCGGTCTTCTCGCGCTACAGAGAAAGCAGCAGCAGCAGACCGAGGCCAGTCTCGTGTCAAACGGCGCCGTGCAGCAAGAGCATGCGAGCGTTGCAGGGCCAAGAAGTACAAATGTGACGAGTCGTTTCCTTGCCGGAAATGCACCAGTAAGCTTGGATCATCCAATTTCAAGAGTGTCTTTTCAGTCCAGAGCTAAGTTGCTGTCTAGAAAGCCAGGTCGAGTGTATTTATGAGGGAGATTTTCATCTTCAGCAAGAGAGTCAGGCGGCCAGGCATGTCCAAATAAATTCTTATATCCGGTTGGTCATTTTTTATTAACATAGGCTATGATTGTAGCTATATTCATGAGCTCGAGACCAAAATCGAAGTTCTGAATGAGCGCTTGCGTCAGGCTACAGCTTCCGATCAATTAACCAAAACGCCCTCAACACTATGGAGTCCACTTCGTGAGCCGCCAATTCTATATCCAGAGTTATCCCCACAGTCAATCAATAGCGAACAACAAGGAACGCCCTCTGACGCTCTAGAAGAAGAGGAAATCAGCGAGGTAAACCGGCACACCAACGCCATCGAGTTTCATGGTAATACCTCTTCTGCCGCGGCTTTGGGCCATTTGCAACGTGCTCGTGAGCCCTCGAAGAACACGCCGCAAGAGGTCTACTCCTCTTCTGATCAGCATGGCGCCAATCATAAACCCCATGGTTCTCTCATATCAACGCTGCACAATCCTAACTTCTCCCTGACACAACTCCATATGACGCACGATAAAGACAATATAACGGGTCATACGCAAGACAGCTATAATAATAACAACAGCAGGCATTACTTTGAGCATGCGCATATATTCATGGAAGGGTACTTTGAGAACCTGCATTTCATCCACCCACTAATAGACAAGGAGAATTTCGTCCTTCAAGCACATAATCTGTGGTTGGGAAAGAGCCCGCAGCCGGACAGCAGCTTCATAGCTTTGTACTTGAGCTTGCTATCCTTGGGTGCGTTGATTCGTGCGTGGGATCAACCTCGTTTGGGGGGCTTGACTCGGTTTGAATGGAGTAGGAAGTTGTTTGCGGAAGCGCAGGGGTACTTGAATACTTGGTGCTTTACTAATAATTTAGAGATTGTGCAAGCATTGTATCTTATGGTATAATCCCCCTTCTTTTCTAATTGTCCCCATGAGAGAGATTAATGCTGACACTATTCTAGGCCAAGATTTGCCAGAATGAACTTTCGCCTCACTGTAAGCTTCTATATAAATATTGATGGACAGAAATTATGTTGATCGCGAGTCTCAGTGGCATACATGTATCTGGGCCTGGCTATTCGAACATGTCTCGCCGCAGGATATAATCGTGAGACGCCTGACGTTAAAAGTGACCGACATGATTTGATATCAAGAACCTGGTGGTGAGTACTTCGACGTACCCATGAAGTTTATAGTAGCTGATATAGTCAACCAACAGGGGCCTGTATTCATTAGAAATGTTAGTATCTTAAGCTCCACCACACTGTACCTGAGACTACGAACTGACCAGCTGCATAACAGAGAATTGTCATTCTCCCTTGGGCGTCCGGATACCCTCGGTCTGGACGAATATCACAATCGCTGCCAGCCAAGTCGTGACGGACACTCGGAATACACAATCATCCCCATCATGGTTGACCTAGCCCACATTATTCGCATGGTCTCAATTGACATTTACCATTCGAGGATCTCCATACAGCAGAAAATGAAGTACTCTCTGGAAATCGAACAGAAATTGGATACTTGGCTGGATGGGCTGCCAAAGGTTTTGCAGCCGGATTTTGGACAGCCCGGTGGAAACACATATACATCTATATCTGCCTTGCGTGACCCAAAATGGTCTAGGAGACAGCGACTTGTGTTGGGAATTCGTATGCTATTAATTCTCCGTCATTACTTCTTCCCCGCTGACTGGATTTGACAGGCTACCATAATGTCAAAATGTTCATTTTTCGACCATTCCTGGCCTATCTAACGTTAACGCCCCAAGGAGCAGGAGGCGATAACCGGACAGACGAAGCCCAAAGAGTGTTGGAAATAGCAGTCAAAAAGTGTCTCGACTCGGCGAGGAAGACTGTGGAGGTCATATATGAGACATTTAGACAGCACACGTTCTTTCGATGTTGGTATGTACCATTACCCCTGTACCTATACTTTCCTAAGATAGCAAACCTTTTCTTTCTTACACTTTTTTTCCACAGGTGGTACAACACGACATATATCATGTTCGCAGTGACAAACATCCTTCTCCCGCTCTCTAGAAGATCGTCCTCGTTTCTCAACTTGCACGAAACCAACCTACTCATCGAGAGTATAAACAAATCCATCGAAATTCTCGAAGCAATGGAAGAGTCTGTAGTAGCCACAGAGTCAGTCGAAATTGTCAAAAATCATCTCAGAGAGTATTGCCATGATAGCAACCAGCCTAATCATAAAACCGGCGAAATGTCTAACGCTGGTGGTGACATCCTGCAGCACCAGGATGATACTACGATGGCTGACTTGGGGGATTTGCAGTTTGATGATTTCATTCCGGTTTGTGTTTCTTTTTAGTTCATCCTTAACATACTTGTTCTATAATGCATGTCTGACATTTTCAGGACCTAACTCTTGCCATGGGATCGTCGGATTACCCCTTTGAGAGTATTGCAAGCTTATTCGGTGATATAACTGGGCCACCAATTCTGGAGTAATAATGTATATCGAATTTCTTAGAAAACCCGGAATTGAATTCATATTCAAATGAGGGAAAAAATGCACCCAAGTTTTAACAGATTCGTTTATTTTCATATCGACAAGAACAGAAGGGGAAATAAAGACAGGAACCTTGACGCTCTAGATTTTAACGTGTTGAGACTGACTTTTAAATGATTCAATGGGAAAAAAAGCATCAGTTTGAAGTCTCCGGTTTTATAGGAAGATTTTTTGGCAACGGTGGAAGCAAACTCCTTGCGGCTTCTCGGGACTTTTGCGCCAATAAAGCATCCATTATCACAAGGGCACCCATCGCCTCCACGATGGCTACCGCTCGGGGTACAACACACGGATCGTGGCGGCCCTTGGCCTCTAGAACTCCCTCTGACAAGTCATAGGCTGTTGTTGTCTGGGCATGGCCAATAGTCGCTGCTGGCTTGAAGGCGGTGCGGAAGTAGATGGTTGCCCCGTTGGAGATTCCACCCTGGATACCACCAGAGTTGTTAGTCCGTGTGGTCAGCCGTGCCTTGTTAGCAAGTCCGGCACCGGCCTCGTTCTCTGGTACCTCAGGCACTGCGACGAAAGGATCATTGTGGATCGACCCGGGCACTTCGCAGCCTCCGAAGCCAGATCCGATTTCGAATCCTTTTGTGGCTGGTAAGCTCATCATGGCATGGCCGAGCTTGGCCTCGAGCTTGTCGAAGCTCGGCTCGCCGAGACCAACGGGGACGTTCCTAATGACACACATGACTGTGCCGCCAATGCTGTCTTTCTTGTCACGGAAGTTCTCGATGACTTTGGTCATGCGCTCCGAGGCGCCGGTATCTGGACATCTCACGGGCGAGAACTTGTCCACGGTTTCGCGGTCGATGGTCTCGATCATTTTCAGGAAGTCGGGGTTTGTGGAGTAGGATGGGTGTTCAGGTGAAGGGGGGAAGAGGTGCTCGTTGCCAACTGAGGAGACGAATGCCACGATCTCGACACCGTGGGCCAGCTTTAGGTATTTCTCTGCGATGGCACCGGCAGCAACTCGGCCTTTCAATACTGTTAGCTTCACCATTCGAAGATTCGAGGTCTGTATGTAAATAGAGATATATATTCCTTACCAATAGTCTCACGTGCACTACTACGGCCTCCGCCGCTACTAGCTTTGACTCCATATTTCTCAAGGTAGGTGTAATCGGCGTGACTAGGACGAGGGAAGAGATCCATTGTGCTACCGCCGTAATCCTTGGGTCTTTGATCCTCATTGCGAACAATCATTGCAATTGGTGTGCCGAGAGTAAAGCCGCACTCGGTGCCTGACTGGATCTCCACCTTGTCTTTCTCATTGCGAGGTGTCGTGAGTGCACTCTGGCCGGGTCGTCGCCGAGTCATCTGAGGCTGGATATCCTCCTCTGTCAAGGCCATACCAGGCGGGCATCCATCGACGATGCAGCCCACTGAGCGGCAGTGAGACTCGCCATAGCTTTCCAAAAATCAGTTTTCTGTTTGCTGAGCACTTCAATGGTGAAAATACTCACGTTGTCACCCGGAAATAATCACCCCACGTCGACATGCTTGCGGAGGAATAATAATATATGGCGAGTAATGCCTGTCTTGTTCAGGAGTGAAGACAGATATGCCGCTAGCCAATCAATGATATCTATCTGGTCGTGGAGATATTAACTGGCTGATTGTGTGTTTCTGTATTTATTTTCGAAGAGCCAAGCAGTATGAATCATCCAACGGAAAAAGTTGACGATCTGCGACGTCGGCGCTCAACCGCCAGCGCGGGGAATCCGAAAGCGGACTAGCGCGCCAACAATTGCAGGCAGGTTGGATTTCGGCCCGAAAGCTCGACTTGAGCCAAACATTCTTCCTTATTGAGGTGACGCTGACAACCTGCGATGCTTTCAGTGCGGCGCTCATCGTCATGCGTGCTCTCACTCTCATGTAGTCGCCTGCCATTGTCAGCGGCTTTGGCTGCACGAGGAATAACCACACTTGCCTCCTCCCGGTTTGCCGAACTCGTCTCCCGAAGCTCCTCCAAGCATCAAATCTACCAGTCCCTCTCGTCCGACCCGTTTACCAACCTCTCAATTGAGCAATACCTTCTCCAGAAGACGCCAGAGGAATCCAATGTTCTCTTCCTATACATCAATCGGCCGTGTGTCGTGGTCGGCCGGAATCAGAACCCTTGGCTCGAAACGAATCTGAAAGCTCTGCAAAAAACGGACTCCTCGTCGCCAAACAATGTGCTTTATGTCCGACGACACTCTGGTGGTGGAGCAGTTTTTCATGACGCAGGAAACCTGAACTACAGCGTTATTTGCCCGCGAGATGTCTTCACCCGTGACCGGCACGCGGAGATGGTGACAGCAGCGCTACGGAGCATCGGCGCATCCAACGCAATGGTCAATGAACGACATGACATTGTATTGACGCAAAAACCGCGCGAATCCGCCAGACAAAGCAGTACAGCAGGAATAGAAGACCCGCCAGAAGAAGCTACTCCTCAAGCCTTGAAAGTGTCCGGTTCAGCGTTCAAGTTAACGAGGAACAGGGCCTTGCATCATGGAACCTGTCTGCTGGATTCGCCTAATATAAATAACCTGGGCGCATATCTCAGATCGCCTGCTAGACCGTATATTCATGCCAAGGGCGTGAGTAGTGTACGGTCTCCTGTTGGGAATGTTTCAGCGGGTCTGGCTAGCTTTTCAATGCAGGACACAATAACAAGGATAATGGAAGAGTTTTCGCATCTCTACGAAACGGGAAACGATGTTCTGGATTACGCGAAGCGCTTTAATAAAGAGAACAGCGAGTTGGAGGCAGGGGATGATTGGGTTACAGGAATCGTTGGTGACGCCCAGGCGCACGAAATATCAGAAATCCAAAGCACGACTGAAATGATGAAGGTAAGTGATACAATATACAGGCATTTGCGCTTATGTGTCCATGTCACTAATCGTTTTATAGTCGACTGAGTTCAAGTTCCTTCAAACTCCGGAATTCATATTCTCAACTTTTCCAGTAGAGGACGATCCCAGACCTCGACCTCCGCTGCCGAGTTTCCTGCCTCCTTCGGTATGCTGATTACCCCATACTTAAAGAAGTCGACTAACAATGTTATCAGACGAAGATACACATCCGTGTCAAGAAGGGCATCGTACTAGAAGCTTCCATATCTACCTCATCCGACGATGGTGATATAATGAAAGCCCAAGAATCGCGAAGCCACGACCTACTAACAAACAAGGTCCTCCATGATATGGACAAGGAAGATTGGAGAGAAGTCATCAAGTCGGTTGTCATCATCGATAATGGTCTTTTACAGCCTGTGAATGAGGTGGTTGATCATTTAACGGATTTTGTGTGCGACAAGTTTGGTGTATGAGGCGATTTGATGCTGTCATTTAATCGACTTCAAGGGTGAGTCTGATCGTGTATATTACGAGAACTATACTTGCCTGTAATTATATTAATATCATCTATCTATAACAGCGATACCTAGCACGACCACATAATAGGTGCCTGAGGCTAAAACTAGGGTCATTACTAAGCATCCAGGTTTAGGTGAAAAGTCACGTGATAACATGTGTCCTATTGGCTAAAGTACATCTTATGCATCGAGGCCTCGCAGGCTCGCACACCACATTAATGCTAACTTCCCCTAGATTCAATCTCTAAAATCTCGAGGCCACTGAATCTAATAGATATACAATGTCAACTATAAATATTCAAATACCCATCAACATCCGATGCCATGAAGCATATGCCGTATAGCATCGGCGAGGAAATCGATTGTGAAAGAATCTCTCGGAGCTCGATGACCAGCTCCAGTGTCTACCAGTCGAGCCTTTGTCTCATCGCTGAGGTTGTACAATGCCAATGAACCCTGGAAAATGGGATCATTAGACGCCACAGCATGACAAGTCGGGATGTTGAAAATTTGCCCAGCTCGATCAGCAAGAATAACATCTGTTCCATCCGGGGTGAATGGCGGAAACCCATTCAGGAAGAGGGCACATTTGAAAGGTCCCTCCTCATTCTCTAGATGTTCCGCTATCGCGGTTGCAGCAAGGCATGCGCCCTCACAGAATCCAATTACGCAATCAAAGGGTCCCGACTGCTCAATTGTTTCCTTCAGGTACTTCAGTGAGCCAGTCAAGTCACTCTTGAACGCATCAATATGAGCTTTGGACTCCACGGTATCGACTTCAAGTACTGAACGCCAAAGGATTTCTGGAGAGTCCATCGGTGGCGCGGACAAGAGGCGAGTTTGCACATCTATCATGTCTACAGGATGATGGAAGAATCTCAAATGTGGCGCTGGTCCGGCAAAGTTTTCAAGCAAAGGAGGAGGATTCCGCCACGGATTAATGCCTTGCAAGTACACAATCTTATCTTCAGTTAAGCCGGGGAATGATTCATGCATCAAAGGCTCTAGTGACTTGATTAGTGCGCGAGATGGCCTGTCTCGTTCGAAAGCAACATACCCATCATGCCCTGGAAAACCTATTGGGAAGTTAGTTGAGCTGTACACCTTTGTTATACTACCTTATTTTGCAAACAATACCTCAGAGTTCATACCGCCTCCAGCAATACACAAGATCTTCATTGTGAGAGAGCCTAAAAATGGGTTGAAAATGATAACCCTCTCGCCGTTGAAGGACATTCGATGTCTTATTTATGATATTATTAAATACCAAAGTTTGCCACTTGGACTGGCTACCATATTTACCGACGCTCACTCTGCGTTCTTCCTATCCTATTTCTTCCGACAACATGCATAGGTAAGTTGCATGCTGGTAGCATTGGGTATCTCTGCGTATAGAGATATACGTGCACAGATGCCTGTGTGTACATGAGTTCTGAATCTGATCTAATGGTTATTATTTCCGCACCCCCATCTGTGGATATTAATACCGTAAACCCTGTCTATAGCACCAACAGCCCTGTTTCTTCTAATCATGAAGATCTCCTCATACAGTGTATTAAACTTGGCTATTAAGTAGTAGGCCCGGGCACATTCTGAGGGTGTCTTCCATATATAAGTGCTTACAGCAGAATCTTCAATACTGGATGACATCCCTGGAATAAAGTTCATCAGCCACAAACCGGTTTTCTGCAATCGCTGCATATATCAGTATGAGGGACTATTATACACATTTCAAACACTTCTTAGTCTCTTCAACAGTCAAATTTATGTGAATATTTACTAGTTCATAAAAGGCAGGTGAAGAGATTCTGCCTATAGTGAGTTGAGTGTGCGTATGACTAGTTCATTTATACTAGCTTTCTTTTGGAAGCATGCCTGATTCACCAACCACCAGAAAACATTGACCAACCGATAATCAGTCTACACACCCTCGATGATGGATCACAGGCCTTGGGCTTATGGCGTCTCACACGCACACATGCGCGATTTGCCAGAAAAGGAAATTGATTGATCTGTTCGTGCACATTCATATCACAATCTTTACCTAGGTAGCAGTTGCTTTGCAGACTTCTCGCAGGTCTAGGGTATTTATGCTAGCAACCTTGTTATGTTGTCTTAGATGCATATCTAATGTATGACTAGGAGCTCGTATTTGATTTTCAAACAGTCGTGATGGATGGCTCAAGTGACATTTGATGTCATGGTCAACCATAAAAACAGGTTTATGTTTACTTCATACTTGAAATAGACCAAGAAAAGTGCGAGAGATGGTTATAGTTACGTTGATCAGTTGCAATCATGCTCTTGCCTATATGCGCAGGTTTACAAAATAGGGAAGCAATCAAAGATGACCTAGGTAAAGGGAATATTGTTTCTAAGAGTGGCGAATGCGCTGCTACATGCAACATAAAACCATTGGAATTATTAGATGATTGAGTATCCAAGTGGGAGTATAAAAACGACACATTAGCCGACTGAGGATTGAGTTGGATCATAATTCATGACAAGAAAAATACCACCTAAACACGGGAATTTACTAGACTATTTCTTTTCAAGATGCCTATTGCAGATCCTGAACTCCCCAGCTTTGCTGGTAGCAACTTCAATGTGCCCATTGCAATTGTCGGCATGTCTTGTCGCCTGCCAGGAGGCATAAACAACTTGTCTGACTTCTGGAACTTCTGTTCTCAAGGACGTAGTGCTTGGTCAAACAACCCCAAAAGTCGATTCCCAAATGAATCTTTCTTTCATCCTGACGCCAGTAAGCCGGGCTTTGTGAGTAGTTCTGTTCTGCCATATATATATCATAATACGAGCTAATCTTCCTCTCAGTTCAAAAACCGAGGGGGCCACTATCTCGACCAAGATCTCTCGCTTTTCGATGCGGCGTTTTTAAAAATCACGGCCAATGAGGCAAAGGTGAATATACAGCGCATAGTCGTGGACAGTGGACTAATGAATGAGTAGGCTATGGATCCCCAGCAGCGAATCCTTCTGGAGGTAATCTACGAAAGCCTTGAAAACTGTATGTGGTGTTGAGAGAAGAGCAAAAGACATGACAGCTGACTTAGCCAATAAATAGCTGGCACACCGCTTCATTGTATTAGAGGTAAAGACATTGGGGTTTTCGTTGGAGACACACCGACTGAATACGGACAAAATATTCTGATGGACCTTGATACTGTACCAATGTATACGGCAACTGGCAATGACAATTGCATGTTGGCAAACCGTGTCTCCTATATCTTCGATCTCCACGGCCCAAGTATGACTATTAATACTGCGTGTTCATCTTCACTTACTGCACTTCACGTAGCCTGTCAGAGTCTTCGGTGTGGAGACAGTAGCCAGGCCATAGTGGCAGGCTGTCATCTCAATGTGTTGCCAGATACAGCAGTTTCCCTGACAAAGTCACAGTAAGTCTGATACTATTACCTTGCTTTACGAAGACGTCTCACACATCTGCTAGGCTTCTATCTACGGAAGGAAGATCCTACGCTTTTGATCAAAGGGCCACTGAGGGGTTCGGGCGTGGTGAAGGCGCGGTTTCGTTGATTTTGAAACCACTAGACAAAGCTGAAGCAGAGGGCGATCATATCTATGCACTCATCCGTCATAGTGGAATAAACCAAGACGGAAAGACCACTGGCATTACAATGCCTAGTGTGGGGATGCAAAAAGATCTCATGGATTCTGTCTACCGCGCAGCTAAACTCGACCCTCAAGACACCGAATACGTCGAAGCCCATGGTACTGGGACATCAGTCGGAGACCCAATAGAAGCGACTGCTATTGGGAAGGTCTTTGGGAGAAACGCTGGTCGTGGGGTAACCTATATGGGGAGTATCAAGTCCAATTTTGGTCACCTCGAAGGCCCAAGCGGCCTGCTTGGGATTCTGAAGACTGCCATGATGCTGGAAAGGAGCCTTGTACTGCCCAACTACGACTTTCAAACACCAAGCCCTAATGTCCCGCTTGATGAATACAGACTGAAAGTCAGTATATATGAGAAACTGCTTAAAGATTGTGTACTAACTTGGATTTACCAAAAGGTTCCCTCTCATATTTGCCCCTGGCCAGCGACAAAATGCCGCCGTGCATCCGTGAATAGCTTCGGTTTCGGAGGTTCTAATGCCCATATTATCATGGAGCAGGCGCCACACAAGATTCTCAAGCGGACAGAGACCGCTACATTCCGTCGTCTTTATCCCATTTCTGCCGCTGATAAGAACGCTCTGGCTCGGCAGGTAGCCCTGACATTAGAGTATGTCCTGAAACGCCCACAAGCATTCCACCAATTCATACTCGACGATTTAGCGTATACCCTTGCTGCACGTAGATCCTTTCTGTCGTGGCGGACGACCATCACAGCCACGGATACTACCGATTTGATAGCACAACTGAGCAACTTCAATGCAGCAGACATGCAAAAAAGCCGTGACAGTGTTTCCATTGCGTTTGCCTTCACGGGCCAAGGAGCACAGTGGACGGGAATGGGGCGTGAACTTATGGCGTATCCTGTCTACCGGGATTCAATTCGCAAAATCGATCAAATTTTAGAGTCATTGGGAGCTGATCGGTCTGTTGAAGGTGAGTATCCGTCCTCTGGGTGCCAGGAACTCTGTTGACAAGTGAACAGACATGTTGTACAAAAACCCAGATGATGCACACTCAAATATGCCACACGTTACGTCTACAGCTGTTCAAATAGGCCTAGTCAATTTACTGCGTTCATGGAGCATTCACCCCCGTGCAGTCGTGGGACACTCAAGTGGAGAGGCTGCTGCTGCCTTCACAGCCGGTATTCTGTCGTTACGATCATGCATTGCTGTGTCATACCATCGAGGACGTCTCACAGAAAAGCTCAAAGCCATATCTACTGACACTAAGGGAGCCATGATTGCAGTGGGAGGCAGTGAAAAAGATGTCACGTCTATGTTGGGCTCCTTAACATCGGGATCGGCAGTGATTGGATGTTGGAATAGTCCATCTAGCTTTACGGTCTCGGGTGACGAGCCGGCTATTGTGGAAATGAAAACTCGTCTGGATGAAGTCGGAATATTCAATCGACGACTTGACGTTGAAGTCGCATATCATTCCCCTTATATGAAACCGATAGCGGACGAGTATCAGAAGTCTTTGGTGGAAGACGTCGTGTCGTTGGATTCGAATATCGCCTACTACTCATCTGCGAAAGGGAATCTTCTTCAGAGCCCGAAATTAGATGCGACATACTGGACAGAGCATATGGTCGGTCCGGTCCAGTTCAACCGCGCGATGCAGCAGATATTTACAAACAAGGGGGAAGACCATGAGGAGATCAACTGTGTAATTGAGATTGGTCCACATTCTGCTCTGCGCGCACCGATCAAGCAAATCCTGGAAAATCTTGGGTTGCATGGCAAAACTTCATACTTTCCGACTTTAGCTCGTGGCAAAGATGCGATGGAGATGATGACAAGTCTGGCAGCAGGGCTGTTTAAAGATGGAAGCTCATTTTCCTTGTCAGCAGTCAACTTTCCAGGAGACGAAACCGTGGATTCATCTGATGAATTCCTGACAGACTTGCCAACCTATCCTTGGACTCATGCCGAATATTGGCACGAATCGCGGCTTAGCAGGGATCGCAGGCTGCGGTTATATCCAAACAATGAGCTGCTAGGGCATACAACGCTTGACTTTAATTCCAATGAGCCGCGGTGGAGAAGTATTATCAATATAACCAGCATCCCGTGGCTGGAACATTACAGGGTGAACTCTCAGGTAGTGCTTCCATTGTCGTGCTGCCTCTCCATGGCGATTGAAGCAATACATCAGTATTTGGTTTCGAAAAGCCAATCTCCAGCCTAGTATTACCTCAGAGAGGTGTTCATGAAAGAAACAATAACATTCGATCAAACCGACACGGAACTTCAATTCACGCTACGTACGTACAGTACTAGTGCCCTGGATACATCGGAGCAATGGAAGGAATTCACCATATCAACCTGGACAGAGAAATCAGGCTGGACAGAACATTGCCGTGGACTTGTATCGGCAGATGTTGATCATCAGCGCTACGACGATATAGCATCCTCCTTGTCCGAGAAGAGCAGTATCATTGCTGCGGTAAACGAGAAAGTGATCGGCTTGGATATCGCTGAAATTTATCGAACGACTGAAAGCTATGGCGTGGAGTTTGGAACGGCTTTCAAACGCCTTGAAAGTGTCGAATCTTCCAAATCAGTCTCTACAGTCACCACAGCGTCTCTCGATGTCAATATGTATGCAGGCGAGGAATACGTTATCCATCCGCTTACTCTCGAGGGTTGGCTTCAAGCTTGTCTTCCCGCTGCTTCCGTGACTGGAAAAAGGCATTCAGTTGCTTGTTTGCCGGTTCTAATCAAAGAGATGATAGTCAATCCAAGACCGGAAGAATTTGGCAGCAGCAGTCAGCTTCGGCTAAAAGCATTTTCGGGAGAATTTCATCCAGCTTCAAACGAATTTGAGTCGTCGATTCTGGTTGAAAGCCAAAATACAGGCCGTTCGGTAGCATCGATCCAAGGTCTAAGATTGAGGCGACCCCCATTGAGATCCTTAGAGCCAGCTAAATTGTGCTTTCGAGAGAAGTGGGATATTTCTTTGGAACTGAACACCAGTGACCGCCTCAAAGATGCCCTGGCAATCCACGCCGATTCATCAATAGAAAGGGGCCAAATCCGACAATTAAACAACATATCGCGCCACTTCATTCACAAAGCGATATATGAACTTGACAATATATCTCAAGGAGCTCTCCAGTTTCCAGAAGAAAGGTGTGCAGATCTTTATGGTTGGATGAAGCGCCAAGTACAAAAAGATCTCGCAAATATAGGAGTGAATGGGGACAAATACCTTACCAAGGATCCATACATAATTGACGACAAGTCGGTTTTTGAAGTCGCAAATTCAGGTGTTCCTGGGGCCTTTATAAGCAAGATCGGCGCAAAGCTGCCTCAGATCGTTCTGGGAGAGGTTGAGCCGTTGGAGTTGATGCTGGAGGATAATCTTTTGTCGAGAAATTATGAAGAGGACATCTCGATGGATTGTCGTTCATATCCATCCCTTGCTCATTATGTTCGACTTCTTGCACATCAAAATCCTCGCATGCATATTCTCGAAATAGGGGCCGGCACTGGAGGAGCAACCCGGAAAATTCTGGAGAGCCTAGGTGGCCATGAAAACCATGTTGCTTGCTTCGAACGTTATGATTATACTGATATCTCTGCGGGATTTTTTCCGCAGGCGAAGGAGAAGTTTCATCAGTGGCAAAGGTTTATGAATTACGAAAAGCTGGATATTGAGAAACAGCTAACCAGCCAAGGATTCCAAGAACATTCTTACGATTTGGTGATAGCCGTAAATGTGCTCCATGCAACCGCCAACATGCAACGAACATTGCAGAATGTGCGAAGTCTATTGAAACAGAACGGTAAATTGGCACTGATTGAATTGGTCTCTCCGGGATACACTGTCTTCCCGTTTGCAACACTGCCGGGCTGGTGGCTAGGTGAGGGGAATTTTCAAGTCTACAAAATTGATCTAGTACTGACATGAAGATATAGGAAAGGAAAGTTTTAGGCAAGATGGTCCGACTCTTGGCCAGGAGACCTGGCATGATCTACTGGGGGAGACAGGATTCACGGGCATTGACTTAAGCATCGAAGATTACCCAGGACATAAAGAGCACCAGTCAAGTGTGCTGATATCCACCGCTACTACTACCGTCCAAGAGACGTTTAAAACAGATTTGAGCATAATCTATTCGGAATCATGCCGAGATACCGCTATGGAAGTAGTCAGGCTAGTTCAGGATATCCTCAACTACAGCCCCCGAATCCTTTCCATCGCCGAAGCCGTGAAAATATCAGACATATCCTCGGATATCATCTTAATAAAAGACGAGGATTCTTCTACATCAACAGATGGCGATGAAGTGAACTTTAACTGCTTGAAGAAAATCTGTCAGGCTCGACATGTTGTGTGGGTCGTACATGGAGCCCTTGAAGACGGTACAAACTCATTTATGGGCCTTGATGTTGGACTAGCACGCAACATTCGCAACGAGCAACCGGATCTACAACTTGCCTTGCTTGATATTGGACCAAACTGCGGAAACGCTGGACGAGATATTGCTAGTGACATTCTGAACACATTTCGGTATATCAAAGAGCGAACAGAGAATGATGTAGGAAGAGACTGTGAATTCGAGTTTTCTCGCCGTGGTGGTATCATCCGAATTCCTCGGTTTGTCGAAGAATCCGGCTTAAATGAAGCTATATATACAGAGAGACACCGGCTGGATGCACCAAGCTCGCAATTCTCGGAGACTGGAATCCCTACCCAAGAAACGACACCAATGCCCACAAATATCTCATTCCAAGGCTCCTCCTCATCTAGTGATGGGTTGGCTGCAAACCATGTCAAAATCCATGTCTACGCAGTTGGGTTGGGACCTGCCGACGTTCCGATCTCCAGGGGCGTTGTCGATGGCCATGTTGGCAAGGAATGCAGCGGTATAATTGTTGAGATTGGCTCAAATGTACAAGGATATAATGTTGGTGATCGAGTCTGTGCATTTGCAGATGCCTCGTATGCAGACTATGTATGTTGCCCGGCACTCTGGACCAGCAAGATACCCAACAACATATCTTTCGCTGCTGCTGCATCGATACCAGTAGCCTTTGGGACAGCCTTGTACGCCCTAACACACGTGGCACAAATCTCGCAGGGCCAAAAAGTCCTGATACAAGATGCAGCAACCCCAATCGGACAGATTGCAATTTGTATTGCGCATAATCACAGAACAGAAATATACGCCATCGTTAATAGCTCGGAAGAGGAGCTTTTACTACGAGAAAGTGGCAAAGTCAAAGACGACTGCATACTGTTAAGAGAGGAGCACATGCGTTCGAGAATCATGAAAGTGACAAGAAATCAAGGAATCGATATTATTTTAAGTTCTGGGCAGAACTCTGCTGCCTCTTGGAACTGTCTGGCACCTATGGGCCACTTGATTGAGCTTGGAAAAGAGAATATTGTCAAAAACGCGAGGCTTAACATGGAGGTCTTCGACCGCAATGCGTCCTTGAGCTCAATTGACTTGGAGGTTGTGCGACAGTCCAAGCCTCAACTCCTTCAACAAATTTTGAATAACGCAGTGGTTCTGAAGAAAGAAAGACTGGTTGACTTTTTGGTTCCTTACCGTGTCTATTTAGATACTGAGGTATATTCCGCCTTGCATGCCCTCAGGGATGATTCAACCCTGTATAAGATTGTGGTCCAAACTGAAGGGGTGAGTTTCTCTACCATTTTGAACCTGGTTTTAAAAGATATTAGCCCTGACTTACCTGCTCCAGGTCTCTTCACCCAAATTTCAACATCGCCTGTTTCGCTCAGATGCAACTTACCTTATTACTGGAGGTACAGGGGGGATTGGTCGCGCTATTGCAAGATGGATGGCACATAACGGAGCCAAGTTTATCATTCTTGCCTCTCGGAGTGGCGACAAGGCAGAAAATATTTCCCAATTTTTGCAAGAAATTGAGATGCTAGACGTCAAGATTAAAGCGATTTCATGTGATGCCGCAATCAAGGACAACGTCGTATCACTTTTGAACACCATAAGACTAGACTTTCCATCACTTGGGGGGATAATACATGGCACGATGGATTACAAGGTCGGTTGCTATTGTTTGCAGTGTTATTCTTACGGCCAAAAGTGCTAACAATCTTTCAGGCAATGCTATTCGAAGAAATGACGTATGAAGATTATCAGAAGGTTCTACGGCCCAAAGTACAAGGCGCTTTGAATTTACATTCTTGCCTGGAAAACAACCGGCTTGACTTCTTCATCATGCTGTCTTCCATTTCGGCCATACTGGGAATTCATGGGCAAAGTGCATATTCCGCAGCTAACCAATTCTTAGGCACCTTTTCAAATTATCTGTCGCAAAATGGACAAGTATCACATTGCTTACACTTAGGGCCTGTCCATGGAATAGGACATCTTGAGTCTTCTACAGGCTCCCTGGTATCCCGCCAAGCGGAAAACCTCCAGTTGGCACCCGTGTCTGAATTGGATCTGTACAGTTTGCTACAATCATCTATCCGGCATCAGTTGGTGGATCCTACGGGTGTTGCTGCTTGGACTACAAGCCTTGTACCAGGATCAGCGATCATTCCACCATGGTTACGAGACAGTCGATTTTCTCACTCTTCTCCCCACAGCACTAGTGATTTGTCACCAACGCAAGCCAACAGTACAAATGATAATATTACCCAGGCAAGAGACCTATTGGTAAATGCGCAGTCAAGTGATGAACAACGGGAGATTATCTTCCGTGTCTTAACCAATAAGATAATGGCGATCTTCGCCCTACAGAGAGATGATATATCACCAAGCAAGTCATTGCAGGATTATGGAATGGACTCTCTGATTGCAACTGAACTACGAAGTTGGGTATTCAAGGAGATGAGTGCAACACTATCGTCTTCGGATATTACATCTTGTAATTCACTGGACCAGTTGGGAGAAGTCATCATGTCGCGCCGAGCAGGTAGTGGCTAATCACACTATACAACTAAACAGCTAGGCTCATTTAATTACCTATTATTTTATACAGTCTACGATAGATAGATATATAGCACATGAAACTAGTTTCAAGCTTCAAATCATACTCTGAATGATATAATGTACCCAACGCGTGTTCCATTCCCCGATAGCCAGGTATCATCCTCTTTCCAATATAGGGTTCCTTTGGACACGTGACGCAACGCGACTACGTCACGAGCCTTTGACTGTAGAATGAACTAGATGAATAGATGCATATACCTAATTTATAATTATTTTCGGTTTATGTAACAAAGATATCCCATATAACGACACCGAATAAGAACATGGAATATACTATCATCTATGAAACAAACAAGAAGTGAAAAAGATGCAGTTCCCCAGCTCTGCAGTCATATAGGGCCCAAAAGTATATACATTGAAAGAATACATATTCATCCCTCCCAAAATCAAGATAAACGCCGATTGAGTCAGTTTGTGCCCAATTCAAATAAATCGATCTGTCACATACAAGGCCCGAAATGAGACGAGAAAGAATAGATCAACAGAGATCTGAAAGTGCTGAAAGTGCCGAAACAAAAAAAATCAACGTGATCAATCATTTCCCTTGTGCCGTTTCCTCGGTTTCCGAGGCTTCCTGCGGGTTAACCACCTGAGCGGAGGAAGCAGCAACATCATCTTCGTCATCATCAGCATCCCCAATAACTCGATCACCAACTCCTGCATTGACAACCCTCAACTTCTCCTTGGGGACCGTGTATGTAATCTGGACAAGTCGTCCCTCAGCAGCAGCCTCAACATCCCAGTCTTCAGAATCATCATCTTCCTCATCGTCGTCTCCGTCACCATAACCATCATCATTATCATCAAGATCAATAACATCCATTTCATCATTAAAAGCATCGTCAACTTCGTCGTTATTATTCTCAGTTCCATGCGTATGTCGTCGCCGACGACGAGCTGGGGATGAAAGCGAAGATGACACTAAACTGTTTCGTCTGCCTTCCACAGCCCAGTCCTTGGGGCCTTGCTTGCGCTGTAAATGAGCCACGGAGGCGCTTGATGCTCGTCTAGACAAGTTGAGTGACTCGTCATCAAAGTCGACGGGCGACGTGATATCTAGCATTGCAGGATTGTGCTCCTCCTCTTCGACGTTATTGCCAAGGACGGCTCTCCTGGCTGTTGAGAAAGTTTTCCGGATGCTTCCCATCCATGTCAGAGAGGTGCTGTGTTTGGTTTCCCTGTCAGACAGTCTTGTAGGAGATTCGGGAGGCGTTGACCATTCAGGTCCTGAGCCCAAGAGAGTATCGCCCTCCAACGCTGACCGTGATCGTTTGTGGCGACTGGCCGATGTTGAGAAGGAGTCTGATCGTTCAAATGGCCACCTCATGCCACTGTCCAGAATCTCAGCTCGTATTGCTTGCAAGGACGCCTTTTCGGGAGAACTACGTCCGCTGGCAGTGTTATTGTCATGGGTTGACGATGATGATGGCTCCAGCGTCGGAATTGCCGATTGGAAGAGATGTGTTGATGGTCTTTGAGATGCGAAATCAGACCGTTGAATCGACAGTTCCGAGATTCCAGACCTGGACGACTCGGATAAATCGGAATGGGTTCTTTCGCCTTTCTCTGGAGAAATACTTCGAGATTTCTCTGAGCGTACAGATGCACTGTCCATGACACCCTCCTGCTGTCGTGGTGCTGCTTTTTCATGAGAGGCAGAAGTTACAGATACACGAACAGGGGAAGGCGGGTCTACAAAAGGATCGGAAAATCTCGTGCTCTTCGAGCTTTCACTTTCTGGGTCCTTCTCCGACGGTTCCTCGGGTGGTGTTTCAAACTCCTCTCGTTCGTCAATAGGGTGAATAGATCCAGTGCCATAGCTGATCCTGTTATCCTCATACCACATTGCTGACTGTATTCGCTGAGGTCGATTGGACAAGCTTCTACGAAGCCCTCTCGATGGACTAGGCACTTCATACAGCAGGCCACTCCGTTCTGCTTCTGCTCCTGCTCCTGCGCCTGCTCCGGTGCTGCTATTTGGGGGTGGAACTGCGCTGTAGTGATGGCTCGGTCCGGGATTGTATAGATTTTCGAGAATGGTGTTTCTCAGGGCAGCGTCGCCTGCACCTCGGTAGCTGGATTCAAGCCCAGGCTCACTCCAAATGTTTGAACGTTCTGCCCCGAGTGCCAACTTTCGTAGCTCTTGATCTCTGCGACGACGATGTTTCCAGCGCTTACGAGACCAGAAAAAGTAACCGGCGCACACAACTGCAACGGCTCCGGCAGATACTCCCACACCAAGTCCAGCTTTCTCCCCTGAGGTAGTCAGTGGACCCGAGCCGGTATTTGTATGTGAAGAGTTGACGGTATTGTATGAGGGCATCCATGCGTTAGAAGTCAAGTTGTACAGGTAGACCTGGGAACTTGCCTCAAGGCCTGTCGAAGATGCTCGCTTCGATGTTGTCGATGACGATGATATAACATAACCACCTGAGATCATCATCACATTGCCAGGAAGCATTGTTGTTGCATGTCCATAAATGCCTGAGTCTGTTTCAGGTCCTGAACCAGTTGGTTCTGGGGCTGACCACGACCATTCCCCTGAACCACCATAATCCTCGCCAACTTCGAGAACCAGCAGCTGGGGTTCAGCTGCAGTACTTGTGTCACCCACCCATCCACCGAATACAACAATTTGCCTTCCATCCGAGGATGCAACTGCACTGTGCCCGGATCTTGGCTCAATTTGACTGTCGCGAACTGCCAAATCGGTCCTCCCAGAGTCCGCATCGGAACTTATGGAAATATAAGTCCAACTGGCTTGAGGGAGGGAAAACAGAGCCAAAGTAGACATATTAAGAAATGCACTTTGTGTGTTACCTCCAATGAAGAGGAAGTTTTCCTGCTGGACCGTTTCGCCGCCTGCGGTTGTGGAGCTTGTCATTTGGAGGGGAGTAACGGTATAACCAGCTTCTGCAATCGGCGAGTTCGAAGATTCAGACTGTTGTTCGGTGAAGCCGGAAAGGTCTGAGGATGAATTCACCTGAGCCAGCGTCGTCATCTCGTTGGAGTATTCTGCTGCTGACATCCAGTCCGCCTGGGTGCTGTTGTCGAATGGGCACATGCCCCCGAATGTATAGAGCTGAGGCCATGTGTCGTTTGAAGAACCAAACCCAAACCCCCTCGCAAGATATCCCGGCCCAGTAGTATTCGTTGTTTCGGCCGTGCTTTGCCCGTTGACTGTCGACGATATCCAAGTGCCATTACCGATGGAACTGGTATTATCAGGCTGAAAAGCCCACAGCTTCGGTGATGCATCTTGTGATGCTTGGCAATTTCCCGTAAAAACCGTCAAGGATCCATTCGAATTTGACATGGGCACAAACGCATCGTTTTCCGTCGAGAAGAAGGGAACGTCATTGTAGAGGACCGTGTATTGCGGGCTGCTTGCGTTGATAGCTGACAAGTTCAGCGAGAGAAGCTCAACCCCAGTCTGGTCGCTTTTCGGTTGAAGGACATAAGCAAAGCTGGTATTTGAGGCTTCAGAGGTGAAGATATGCGTCGGGATGTAAGGGGCTGATGCCGCGGCGACTGCCCAAATGTTGCACAGGAGGAGACCACGACTTAGAAGGCCGCTCGAAGGCATTTTAACGCTGCCACGTGTACAACCAAATTCCAATGAACCTCTCAACGTGCTCCTCGTGTCGTTGTTGTTGCTTATATGCCCCAGAGGGGTTCCATACAAGGATGGACGGGTCTTGATGAGCTCAAAATGGCCGTCAACATGGAACGTTCCTTTGCACTGAGCAGAAACGAATACATTCAATCAGCGATGCCAACCTGATACATAGTTGTCAGATCAGTGAAGAAGGTTGCGTGTTTAGTTGAAACTAAGATCAGTCTATCTTTAAGGCCAGAGGGAGTCAAGACCCTCATGGAGACAAGGCGGGGCACGTAAACAGCCGAGCGCCACGGTCTGGACTTGCTATGGTGATAGATACGAGGAGGGCTAGATACGACCTCGTTGAATCCGGTAGCGAGGGCTCAAAGCTAAGATCATTGGGTCGATCATCAAATTGTGGCTTGTTTCAAAGAGTGATCGCGGATGATACTCGACCCGAGTAAACACCGACGTTGTCGTGGCAACGGTCGTTTTTGCGGGCGGTGATTGGCCGCTCCTCTCTCTCCGGCTCGATTCATTATTTGTGAGTATAAGTGAAGATGACGCCGGCTTTGTAACGAGACTGCCTGTTGCTATGATGCATTGCACTATTGAGAACAGTGGCTGGTGGAGGAGTAACGCTGAATTGCTACGTTTGAGACGAGTCTATGTACATCCCGAACACATTTACTCGAAGACATACTTTACTGACTGCGAACACACAAGTCGTCGAAAATCAATTTCAACTCCCACGCACGATTGCGTTACACTAGATTGGAATTCGGTCAAGTGCGTGTGTACTACTTATTTCCTGTGGTGCACAACAGCAGCATAGTATTAACTATCACTCTTTGTGCATGCGTGTTGTACAACATCCGCCGCCCAGGGGCCTATCAATTATGCAGCGAGAGAGTGGGAATCCCAAAAAAAAAGAGTGTGAAAGAGAACATATCCACCTGCGGATGCATATACAAATGCGAACAGGACGCAGCATGTGCTCTCACCACCACTGACAGACGGCAACGTATATGGCGATATGCCCGCGGTCCACTGCGTACGTGTATTACTAGTATTCATCACATATGAAGAAGTTATGCAAGGGCCGGGAGTGCTGGCAAATAAGCTGCTATGCAGTACGTTGGTTAGCGAACTGCGTACTCCATACGCCGTACGGAGAAGTCTACGCAATGCATGGTGAGCCTTGGAACTATACTCCGTACTGACTAGTGGCTTAGTACTTTTTATATGCATGTCAACGACTCAAAAGTCAATGATTAGAGAGCCAACACTAACAGTCAAAACTCGAAAAGAGGAAAAAAGGAACAACCCCCAAAAGTCAAAGCATAGTTACACCTACACGGCTAGTCGCAGGTCGCCGGCGATGGTTCGGTCGAATTAGCACGAACTCGGGCTTTTTCTTGCTTGGTACCCGGTTGGCTTGGGCCTCTTTGTGTCATGTTCTACGGATAGATGGGTAAATATTTTTCTCTTCTCATCGCCACCCATAAGACATTATTGATCATCGTCATCGTTGTCGCCGCTTGCCGGACTGCCGTGCGAGGTAATATGACTTCATGATTCTCGGACGTAGTGGCTAGGTAGGTAACTAGGGGTGGCTACATGTACGAAAGAGGATTAACCGCCAAGTTAGTTGCAGGCTAGGAGATACAGGTGTCTCGTGCTCAGAGTCAAACACGCTTCACAGTGGCACCTGCATTGAAGTTTAGTCTCTTTAGTTTCATTTAGTTCTCCATGTAAAACGTATATCATGTATGCTTCTGCTGGAATCTGACGACCTAGCTAGGGCGTGAGCTAGGGCATTGCCATAGCTGGAGTCTTGTTTATCTGCATGTGAAAGTAGATGGATGGCCTGATGCACTGCTCTATATTGTAGAGAGGAGTTAAATTATATAGTTAGGTGCTCGAACGTTTGACACTATTCCGTGCTCGCCACCAACCACTGTCAGTCTTTGCACCGGAGTATTTACAATTTAGCATAATAGCCATTCATGCATACAATAAAGACACGGGAGGTAGAAGCTTTGTCGAGTTTGAAAAGTGACGGCATTCCCTGCATGTAAACCTCAATGGGGCATAGGTCGATAGTCACTTATCGTCTGTGCTGATGTAGGCAAAGAGTCTGCTGATTGATGATTCGCCAGCGTCGACAAGACTTATCTACACTAACCATGAGGAGGAAATGATGGTTTGATAGTTGACTAGTCGTTAGCTCTAATGCAAACAAGTTGCAGGGATTGACTGTCGTTGACAAATGAGATGATTCTGTCAGATATGGACCTGACCTAGCTTAACCTCGCCCGTTAAATTGAATACGTAGTGCGTACAGATATTCTGTATCACCATTTAGAAACAATAAAATACATGCGCCCTCGAATAGAATCATTTTCTTCCTTGCACTCCGACCTACGTATGGATAAAGTGCAGCGGGAAGCGGGCCGTAACGGTAAGCGGCTCGATACGCAACAAAAGTTTCTTTGTTGCAAGGTAAACTCAATTGTATCCAAGACAAATATGTATCCATATTCTAGAACACAGACTGCTTGTATTTTATGGCTTGAGTGGTGCTTGCTGGTTGAAAGAAGAGCGAGCACCTGGGGTAGTTTGTAACTAAAGCGCTAGTTACATTAACCCGCCTAATTGCATTGATACCACATTGCCAAATGGAACTTTTTCCTCTTTGGTCTGCATATTGACTCGATCGTCGAGAGAAACGAGTCGTTGCCACTGGTTGGGGCCTTCAGGCTCCTATGCAGCTATGCCTATGAGACTTTGGGGTTGGTTGCAACTTGCAGGGAAATAGCGGGAGGTGACAGGTCAATCTGCAACTACATACTAATCACCTAACTAGTTACCGGATTGATGTTAGTTGGTTGTATTATAGTCGGACATGAGGCAATTTAAACCTACTAAGTTCAACAAACCTCAACCAAGTAGGTGTTGAAATCGAATGAAGGTTGGCGAGAATCGGCATGGCTTGCCCCCTAAACCTCGACTACCACCCGTACAGACCACGTATTATATACAATTACATTACGTATGCGAATGAATGCAGGAGGCCGAGCGTTGCCCTGTAGGCTGCACGAGTCAGGAGACAATAAAGGACAAGAGGAGTGGCGGAGTTTTGACAGCTCGGTTCGCGAGGATTAGATATTTCCATAGGGGGTGTCTGATGGTGACTGTGTATTATGCATTGTATGCAATAGTTATCTGACTGCATACTCCGTACTCCGTACGGCGTACTCTGAATTTGATCGATTAGTTGACTTCACTAATCCGTAAGGATCGTTCTGTTAAGGTAACTTTGGCGACGCACGACCTGAACACTATAAGCCGCGCCCAACTTGGCGCATTCAAGGGTCAATTACTAGCACCCAACGGAAGGTATGCCGCATGCATTGTTGAAAACGATTATTTCATTATTACGAGTTAATCAAATTGAGGCTTTGAGATAAGCTGTTTGCCACCAGATAACTACGAACGAGATGTCATACTAGAGAACTACGTAGTTAGATACGAGCATCACTGTCAGTGTCATACATTCCTTGACGTCCGGAGCAGAAGAAATAAGGATCTGATTGGCGGGATGCTAAAATAGTGGATACCAAAGAACAGCGGACCGGCCACGGCGCCACCAAAAGACCCACCCGTGACGATCCAATCATGCCGGGCTGATCACTGGCCCGTGAGCTTCCAAGGTCGTAGTGGGGGTGTAGATGGGGCAACTAGAGCCGACGCAGGCCTATCAGGACTCTGCTGAGGGGCCAGTAGCTAATCAGATCTCGGGTTGAGATCCATAACCAGTCAAGTCTAACGCTGGTTAGACCAGTGTGGGTCATTGAGCGAGGTCTGAGCACTTTGCTTTTTATTACGGTACGGAGTTTATCTGGCTACGTATGCTGGTATTACAGCATAGATTGGGCGTTTGTATGATACTGACGGTTGAGTAGGTAAAGTTGACAGAGGGGATGGTATCTGTGGAATAAAAAGAATATACAGAGTTGGCAAACAATGCACAGTGGCTAACCAACATCTGTTGAGCGGCTACAGAGTGCATGACTCGCAAGCCTTCCAGTAGCATGGTACGGGTCTGCTAGCTGACGAACAATTGATTGCTTCGACTCGAAAAACGACAGATTACAGGTCGCAGGGGGAGGATGTGCGCACCTCCGTATGTATTTCGAAGACTACTGCACACGCCATGCACACTGGCATGCAGTACGAAATACCACTGCATACACAACTAATAATGCGTCTAACCACCAAATCATAATTAACCGTCATATACACCTGGTAAACTCAGCACTGAGCTTGGGCTGTCTTTCCTCTTCAGCAAACCAGGGTCCAGGAGAGACGCCCACGGACCATCAGCTTGGAGAGTCGAGACGGGCAGAGTAAGATTAGCTAGCCGGTCCGTATTGTAACCGACCAATCTCCTGCTGGCTGCTGCAGTGCAGGCCTGCGAAACACGGACTATACTCCGAGCGTAGCTAACGTCTTTTAGTCTTGACACTTTTCGAAACTGTTTAGTTGTTCACTTGCTTGCTGTTCGTTTGATGCTGCGGCGTATAACGTTATTAGTGTGTTTAGTTGCGTCTGCTAGCAGCCTAGCACCATTTGCTCGCAGCTACTGGCTAGCTAGCTGCAACTTATTGCTCCGTCTGTGGTGTCGTTGGCGGGTGAACTTTGAACTTGCTGGCCTTTTTTTTGTACGTACGGAGTATGTATGTGCGTAATGCGTAACATTAGTCCCTAGTTATTACTGGCTAGTCCGTATCCAGTATAGGCCGTACATCAATGCTACTCGCTGTGGATCGCAATCTGCCAATGACGGGCGTAATAATACAGTAATAACCAATACAGCCAATCAGGCTTCTCCTTCTACAGCGCTGGTCTTGCCAGCAACAGCGCCCTGAATACGTAGCACTGCTCTTTTTTTTTTTCCTGCGATGTCGATGGGATCGCCGACGAGGAATAGGGAAGGAAAAAAGGAATAATATTCACTTTTATAGGGGAAAACTATATATACTTATGGGCGAGAGCACGTTACACCGCAACAGCGGACAACAAGACACAAGAGACGAAAAACAACAAACACAATTATTTATTTCTACCATACATACCCAGTGCGTACCACTCCTCACCCTTGAATAAAGATCTAATCTCGTCTCCGTTGTTTTTATATTAACGTTGAATGTGGAATCCATATTTAGTTGTCATCGCACTCGCACTTTTCTCGGTTGGGCGGCTTTCCACTGCTCAAGTGCTGACTGACCCCCCCACCTGTGGTTCGGCCAGTCACTGCCGCTGGACGCTCTTACCTTCCCAGTTTACGTCCTGCCTTGCCTCTCTCTCACCACACGACACAACCTCTCCTCGACGACTATGCCATCGCCCACATCCCTCACGCCCACCATCTAGTTGTTTTATTTTCCTTTACGAGAGACGTCATATTGCGCTTCTGATTTTTTCCGGCTCAGCCTCGTCGCATCTCGGGCCTTCCGCACATTTGGCGAGGAGGAAAACGTGCGCCCGCCGACCGCATCGACGTCACCTGCGTGCCCCGTTTCGTTTCTTGATGCCTACATCGACCCTCGCACACTCAGAGGAATGAGGGTATCCTTTCTCGAGGACGCACGGAGTTACGATCCAGCAGCTACAGCTTTCTGCACTCTCTCATAGGCGCTCTTTGCGAAGAGAGGATGTACCCGTTGCATAGCGAAGACAATTGGTAGCGTCCTTAAACAACCATGGGGCTGTTTGAACGGCGATCGTCTCACGCTGGCCTCGAAGATGTTGAGCGCACAGCAGCCCATGATCATGACCGACAACAACAGACCAGCTCCGATGGAGGCTCCCGGACTCGAGGTCATCCCCGTGATGATCCGACGGAGGGTAGGCACAGCGGATCAAGCGGCACAAATGCTCCCACCCAACCTACAACCTCGTCTTCTTCTGAGTCGAGCCTATCATTCGCAAACAGGATGCTGGCATCCAAGCATGGTTTGAAGCTGTCTGGCCATAGGGGAGAACCACATGCATCCCACCATCCATTACATTTTATTCCACATTCATCCAACAACTCGAAAGCATCTTCTGCGAAGACCTCTTCGAGTTCTCTCCAGGCCATGAACGAGGATGCCGTATCCGATGCGCGTACGGAACCGTCAGTTGGCCTTCCTTTCCGCCCATCTCTAGCCAGAAGACTGTCAGCACAACTCGAATTACCATTCAATCAACCTCTTGCCCCGACGACGCACGCCATCAATACCTCAGCCGACTTTCCCGTCTACCCCGACCAGTCATATGCAGTCTTACAATCGCAAGTCTATCCACCTCCATATCAGCCCGCCCTTCGGGGCCGCAGTTCTTATCCGTCACATAACGAGTATCTCAAACAACTCGACTATGCTTCTTATGGTCCTCGAACCGCAGGCAATACTCCGGTCTCCAGCCCAGGCTTATTTGCAGGCCGTACTGCCCGTACCTCTCCTTCTATCGGTTCTGACGACGAACCATATTCATTCAGTCCTTATCTTCATCCAACACATCTTCAACCGCCGAAAGAGTGAGTATTATCCCCTTCTGATTTCCATGGATTTCTTGGTATGAGTGAAGGATTCGAGTTTGGCTAACTAGTCGATCTTACAGAACTCACACCGCCGAAGTTGAACGTGATCACCACACCGGTAACAAACTCATCAATGACTACGAGGTTCTGGAAGAGCTTGGACGAGGCGAACACGGAAAAGTCAAACTCGGCCGCCATCTTCCCACAAAGCAACCTGTCGCCATCAAAATTGTCCAGCGTTACTCAAAGCGCCGTCGCCTGGGCAAACTAGGAAACCCTGAAGACAAGGTCAAAAAAGAAGTCGCCATTCTCAAGAAAGCGCGGCATCCAAATGTCGTCAGTCTCCTGGAAGTCATCGATGACCCTAATCGTCAAAAAGTGTACATTGTGTTAGAATACGTCGAAAATGGGGAGATCAAATGGCGAAAGAAGGGCACCAGGGAGATTGTACACATGGACAGAAAACGTATTGAGCGAGAGAAAAACGGTGTTCCGGACTCGAATTTCTTCGAGGAAGAAGGCCAACACTTTGTTCGCACCCTCCAGAGCCAAAGGAAGCGCAGGGAACGTGCGCGTGAAAGAAATCGTGCTCACACGCAAAATACCCACCGTCACCTGATTCCTGCTTGGAGTTTAGAGCATGGCGGAGAATCGGACGAAGAGTTTGGACCGGATTTAGCATTGGCACGGACTATCAGCCACAATCTCGCTCACCATGATCCTACAGACAACAACCACACATCCTCACCGAGTCAATCATACAACAGTTCAGCATCGGAATTCGATCGCCATATGCGTGAATCAGTTTTGGCGGCAGTGGAGGGTAGCATGTATGGTGCTTATGCGTCTGACTACCCACTTGAAAGACGGTACAGCACAGCATCCAGCGTTTTTGGCTATTCCTCATCGGAAACTGATCATTTCACCGATGACGATGATCTCTCTTATGTGCCGTGTCTGACAATTGAAGAAGCTCGCAATGCTTTTCGAGACGCAGTGTTGGGTTTGGAATACTTGCATTACCAAGGCATTATACACCGCGATATCAAGCCCGCGAATCTGCTTGTCACGGCCAAAGGCCAAGTAAAGATTTCCGACTTTGGAGTATCTTATTTAGGTCGCCCAATCAGAGATGAAGAAGAAGAGCAGGTCACCGAGACTGATGCTACTGAACTGGACGATGCCCGTGGAGAATTGTCCAAGACTGTCGGCACACCGGCATTCTACGCACCCGAGCTTTGCTATAGTGGTGACGACTATGTTGATGCTAATGGAAAAGGCCCGAAAATCACTGGCGCTATCGACATCTGGTCTTTGGGCGTCACTCTGTACGGCATGATTTTCGGTCGCCTCCCATTTGTTTCGGATGATGAATACAGTCTGTTTCAATCTATTGGCAAGAATGATCTTTTTATTCCAAAGAAGCGCTTGAAGCCTGTCGAAATCGACAGCAGCAAGTCTGAACTTGATCTACGTCATGGTGTGATGAACAGCAACAAACGGCTTGACGATGAATACGTGTACGAGGACATCGACCCAAAGTTGGATGATCTTCTGCGGCGCCTCCTGGCGAAGGATCCTCAGAATCGTATCACTATCAAAGGGATCAAGACCCACGAATGGGTACTACAAGACTTGCACGAAGATCCCGCCGACTGGGTGCAAAAGACCGACCCGCAGAGCAAAGGCAACCGAATTGAAGTATCGAACGAAGAAGTTACAAGTGCAGTCAGCAAAGTTCCATTTGTTGATCGTGTCCGATCGCAGATGGCCAAGTGGTTTGTTGGTCGCCGAGACGGACGGAGTCATACCAAGCGGACATCCAGCGCAGCTGGGTCGGTTGATTCCTTTGCATCTTCGAAAGACGCCAATGGTCCCGGTAGTGGTCGTCGTGCTAGCTTACGGGGAGATGAGGATATTCCACGTCCCTTGAGAGCTGCGCGGGAGTCTGAGCACCCACTTTCTCAGAGCGTAACTGCCAGTCCTGATGATACCCCTGGGCGGTCTTCTTATTTTGATCAAGAACGCAATTACGATACGGCCTCTCTCACAGACCAAACCCCTCGACCTCATCCTTCTGATCGTATATCGTCGATCATGTCAACTACAGCATCAGCCAGGACAGTTAGAGCAATGCCGCCAACAAAAGAATTGGTGTCAGATATTCCTTCTGAGACTCTAAGCGAACAAGGTACTCCGGCATCACCCCGTGTGAGCGGGATCTTCACGGGGGCTGGCCAACGCCTAGACAAAAGGTTGTCTGGCGATATCGATCAACACTCTGATCGGCTGCAATTCGTTGATGGCGCCACAAGTGAAGCAGATGCTCATTCTGAACCGAGTTTGGCTTGGAGTACTGCCTCTGCCACCGGTCGTGTTCAGACTACAGTCCTTTGGAATGAACAGAATCGGCCTCAGAGTCAAGGAAATGACTCAACGACAACTTCACCATCAATGGGACATCGCCGTGTTCGATCAGAACAAGTTGCTCCTGAGGTTGTTGACCAATACTTCCGACCCGCCAAAGAAGCATTGTTACACCAGGCTGCAGAATACTCCCGGTCTGAAGAGGATCTTATACCCGATACTTCACACGAGAATAATTATGGGGCTTCAAGTGAAGCTAGCCCGATTGGATCTACAAATCATCTTCCATCTGAAGATGGTTTGATCACCTCACCACCGTCGGCCGCTACTATTTCAACGATGTCGGTTGACGAGTGTGCAAGTGAGATATCCCAGAACGTGTCACATCCAAGCTTGCCGTCTATTGTCTCGGGCGTCTCATCCTTTTCTGGGGATGGCCTTCAAACTCATTTTGAAGAAAGAGACAAGGAGCAGGATGCTACGCCTTATGTCTCTCCCATACTTCGGACTGGCGATACCATCACGCCTAGGAATTCTAAAAGCCAGCGCTCCGCCGAGGACGAGACGTACCGCTACGATTGTGATGACGAAGACATTGAATCAGAAGATGAAGGAATCGTCTTTGGTAAAAAGAGGCCTTCGGCGTGATGCTTCATTCGACACGAGGCGACTGGGATAGTTGATCCTATGATGTCTACGGCCTTCTTTTCTGGGAATATCGGTGCCCATTACATCGATTTACTTTGGACGAATTTCCTTGCCGTCATTTGATCGACAGTTGTGTCGAGACGACTTTATGTGATACATGGGCTCTTGAAGAACTTGAAGAGATGCATTGCCTTTTTTTGTTTGTGTCCATTGAAGTGATGGACACTTTATTAGGCTTCTAATTGTTATGTACAGTACGCTGGTTGCGGTATTTCAGTGTTTGTTTCTTTTTTCTTTTCTCTCCAAGAGAAGCCAAACGAGGCTGTACGAACTATGTCAAGTGTTCGATACAATCTTGTTGTATGTTATCCATGACGTCTTTTTAATTTGGGATCTGTTTATGGGCAAAATATGGGTGGTAGACGGGCAATAATTACATTTGCCCTGTCGGTAGCATTTGAAGGCGTTTTGTTTTTCCTGTTCTTTTTCTTGACCTTCTACTTATTCTTCTGCTTCGTCTACGTTGACTTTATCTTTGACTTTGATATTGGCTTCCTGTATATATTTGCACAGTGCGTTACAACGCCAGCGTCAACTCTCCCCTTGTGTGCCTTTCTTCTGTCAGCTCGCTGTTCTCCTCAGTCCGGACTCTTGGAGTGGAGAAGGGGAGCAAGATTTATTATTATTATAAGAGGTATATTAACATTTAACTTACAGCTGAAAGAAGGTGCTTTGTTTGAATAGTGTTGTTAACTATCATTAGTTATATTATATACTAGTGTTCACTGTTTGGCATGCTCAGAACAAATAAGAACGTTATATTAGGATTTATTATTAGATTTAGGTACCTAACTAACTCTCCTGCAGTAAGATCACAGCCTTAGGCAGCAGGATTTCTGCTCCAATCACATTGCGCCTGCGACATGCATATATATTGCAGGTACCCAAGTGCAAATCCATGACCTGTCTAGACATACATATAGTTGCATGATATTTTAAATGTATGTAGGCGCAGCTGGCCAGCAAATAAATACGAGAATGTCCATTTAATTGTATTTATTATCTATTATTAGCGACGATAAGCAAAAGAGCTGACTCGACGTCACCCATCTCGTTGCCAAGCTTGCGTTCTGCCTCAGGCGATAAGTCACGCTCCTTCCCCGTGAACTTCCAACTTCCAACTTCAACTACCCAACTACAACCTGCCAGTTGAAACTCGAAACCTCACAGAGTCAGCGAGAGATCAGAATAACTCGGTGTTCTTATCCGATTGTTCTGTCGCAAGACCCCTGACGCAGAGCATGTGCTACGTAGCTCTGCGCGGCTAGCTTCTTTCTATACATGTGGGCAGCCAGGCTAGGCTGATCGCAAGGCATTTTCGAGTCTTCCTCACAGCAGTCCCACCACCGCCGTACTGCACGACCTGGGGCAGAAAATAAGCAAAAAGGGTACTTGAATCTCCAACCAGAGCCAAGTTATTCATTCTGATTTCTCCATCAGGTTGCCTAATTATATTTACCCTAGAGCTGTCCCCGATTTTCCGTCGCGCAAACCCACATCGATACGATTACGGCCTCTCCTTCCTGCTCTCGGCTTTGCCCCTCCACTTTTTAATCCTCTTTGGGGAACTCTCCCTCTTTTCCTCCTGGTCCATGCTCCTCATACGTCGGATTCCGTGTCGATAATAGGAGCACAGCCTTACTGATCGTGCTCCCAAGGCCATATTCTTTACAGAAATACCAAGGCAAGGCAGATTGACTCGGCGCCATGGACGGCCATGGCCAATATTCTAATCGCGGTCGCTCTCCCTCTGCCAGCGTGAATAGCCGGAATGTCAGCCCATCACCGCATCACTCGCCCTACCACGATGCCGCTGCTGCCGGTCTTATGCTAGATTCGTCTTCTTTGGTGACCACCGCGGGGACCTATCCAAATCTTACCCTCCCATCATCGCTTGCCGACGCCAATGCGTACGGCGTCAACAATGCCTTTCTAGCCGCGCCGTCGCATACCTCCGAGAACCTCGTGCCGCAGAATGACCAGTTCTCCTCTTCCTTTGCAGCCACCTTCGCCGACCAGATTGAGCAATCAACAGTTCACCATGAAGGCAATTATTCTATGCTCAATCCGAATCCCACCGACTATGATTTTTCCCAGTATGCCGCCGCCGCCGATAACACGGGCATGCAACCGAATTTCGATTCGTCTCTTTTGCTGGACCCGCAGCAACAGTCACAGCAGGCTACACAGGGTGCTCAACTCATGAGTCAAGGCGATATGGTAGGCCAGATGGGCTCTCCTCATTTATTGTCACCTGAACACCACTCTTCTCCTGGTAATAGTCATACTTCGCCGCCAATCACTTCTGGCCCGTTTTACTCCCCGCGGCGTTCTCGAAGCGCTTCTCTCGATCCTATGAGTGCAGCATACATGGGTAATCCGGCGCATGAATGGCAGGGTATGCTAGAAAACCCCGCCTTCCAGGGCCATCGACGTGCGCCCTCAGAGCATTCCGATGTCTCGTCAGTGTCTCATCATTCTCCTTATATGGGCCAACAAGAGTCTTTTGAAGCTTTGGATGGTGCTTCTCCTTCTCTTGCAGCGCAAAATGACCCTATTCTATATGACAATACTTTGGCAATGGACGGCTTCACGCTATCGGAACACCAGCAGCAGCAACAGCATCAACAAGGCTTGAGTCCCAATCATAGCCCATATATCTCGCCACAACTGCCCTCCCAAGATTTGAACAATGAGGCATTCATATTAAGCGGGCAACAGAACATGACACAGTTTCCTGCACTAGCCCATGACGTTTATCCAGGGCCACCAGGCGACGGTGCGATTGCCAACATGCAAGCGCCCAACATTGACATGGGCCAAATGAATAATAATATGGCTCCTCCGCCGTCGATTAATGTGGAGTTTGCGCCTCCATCTAGAGTGCCTAGCTTCGGACCAGGAAACGAAAATGATTTTGATGCATTATCTCCTCCGTCTCGTAAGTGTAATTGAGAAGCCACTATTCTAATTTGTTTTTTCGTTACTAATTTTGTGCAATTAGGTTCCCGTGGACGAAGCAAGTCTGACCCTTTTGGACAGCCCGCCCCTCGTGGCCATGCCCATTCGCAATCACTATCACCATCGCCCTCCGGTAGCGTCGATGCGATCGCTGGCTCATCTCCGCGTTCTTTATCTCCTTTTAGCCAAATGGGAGGCTCGATGAGCAACCCAGGGTCTCGAGGTGTATCACCTGCGTCCCGATCCGCACGTCGACAGTCGACATCTTCTATTGAAAGAAAAGTTATACTTGACCTGGCCGACCCTCAACGGCCAGGCGCAACGCCAAGTGAATCGAAGAGAACCCAGAAGCATCCCGCCACTTTCCAATGTACTCTCTGTCCAAAGCGGTTTACCCGCGCCTATAACTTGCGCTCCCATCTTCGAACTCACACCGATGAGCGGCCCTTTGTGTGCTCGGTGTGCGGGAAAGCTTTCGCCCGCCAACATGATCGCAAGAGACATGAGGGTCTACATTCTGGCGAGAAGAAATTCGTATGCCGCGGTGATCTCGCCGGAGGTGGTCAGTGGGGGTGTGGACGACGTTTTGCTCGTGCGGATGCTTTAGGCCGTCATTTCCGCTCAGAAGCTGGACGAGCTTGTATCAAAGCGCTTTTGGACGAAGAGGCTATTGAGAGAAATCGAAATTATTTAGAGCAACAGCAACAGCAGCAACAACATTTGCAACCTGTTCAGCAAGCTATGATGGTGCCTGGTATTGATAATAGTCAACCAGGTGGTGGCGGTTTCACACTCCCAGCAGCATTGCTGGCTCAATACCCAGCGCTGCAAACTATACAATGGGACCAAATCGCACCAACAGCAACGGGAGACGATCCCAGTGATATCAGTGCTAGAAATAGTTTTGATGCAAGTTCAGGCGGAGAATTTGGCTTTGACGATGACGAACTAAGCGGCAGCTTTAATACCTCGGGGCCAGGCAGTATGTACGAACAAAACTTCGCTTTGAATGCGACAGATCCCAATTTCACAGGTCACGAATGGAATCAATAACAACACGGGTTTGTATCCTGTCTGTTGTTCTCTTCTCTTATTTTTTCTTATAGAGCGGATTCATGGCGCCTGCGTTTTATTGGATTGTTTATCCCCTTTTCATGCTTCAACCGTCCGTTCAGATGGTGCATGCATATTTTTCTTCACGAGTTACGATCTATCTTCTATTTATTTTCTTTTTATGGATAAACCTGCCGGAATCCAGTCCGATCTATATATGGGTTTTTCTTTCGATAGTTAAAGTTGATTGCTCAAGGGAAACAAAAGGGAATTGGAAAGAATAACTGGGATATTGGCGCGTTCATATTTACACTTTTATGGGTTAGGATAGGTAACATTTGATATGCTTTTTATTTCTTGTCTACCTAATCAGGATTATGATGATGATTATTATGAAAAAGGGAATGAATGAATACTGTACCTTCCAAGATTCGAGTTTACGATAAAAGTAAGCCCTGTTTAATACCATCTAGGTAGATTGTATCTTGAGAAACCCAGTAGTTATTCAATAGACATAAGCTTAGATAAAACGGTTCTATGCGAGTCATTTCTAAAATAGTAGAAGCAGTACTATGCCTATACGACAGAACTGGAATGGAGAGAAAAAAGAGCACCAAGGAGTAAAAATAAAGAAGCAGAAAGAATACATACAACCAACTACAAGTTTTAAGAGCAGGAAAAAAAAATCTATTTCTTCGTCTGTTGCGACACCAATTTCCCAACCTCCTCAAGCCATTTCCGCGCAAACTCTTCTTCTGTGAAACGCAGCGCAGATTTGCGAGCCCGCAAACGCATGGCCACCCTCTCTTTCTCGGGGAGAGCGAACGCAGCCTCAAACCCAGCTGCGAATTCTTCTTCGGTCGAAGCACGGAATCCCGTAGCGCCGTCGCCCAGATCAATCACGATGTCTTCGCGCGGACCACCGGAGTCGTGTACCACGCTGATTAGCCCTGCGGCTTGGTATTCGACGACGCCAATGCCAAAGTGCTCGCTCCACATGGCGTTGGTGCCGATGGAGGAGGTGCCCAGATGGTGAATAATCGTGGGCCAGCTTGCGTCGCAGAGGAATGTGGTTTGGTCGCGGATATGGAGCTCATGTGCGAGGAGGCGCAGGTGGTAGATGTGTGTTTCGTCGGGGCTCGAGTGTCGCACTGATCCGATTAGGATCAGCTTTGGCGTGATTCCCGAAGCCGGGTTTTTCTTGCGGGTTTCGTTGACGAATCGAGCAAAGGCGCGGAGGATTAAAGAGTGGTTCTTCTCAGGGCGGAATTGCGCAATGTATAGGATGCTTGGTTCCCGGTGTGACTCACTGGAGCTGCTCACGTCTATTGAGGAGTGTAATTCGGAGACTGCTGTTGGCGGGAAGACCACGGTTGCGTTCTTGTATTCCAGTTTCTTCCGGGATGGGCCCCAGAGTGAGTTGATATGTGCCGATGTCCATGACGAATTGGTCATGACCACGTCGACTTTGCTTCCAACCCAGCCGTAGATGCTAGCGAATATATGCCAGTATTTCTTTTTGGCCACGCCTTTCCAGCCCACCCCTGCTCCGGAGTTGAGGCCCTTGATGCCCGTGTCGTCGTCGAGGGAGCTTAGCATATCCGTGGAGATTGTAGGATAGTGAACATATGCCCCTGTGGGTACTGAAGGAAACAGGAATTTCGATAATGCGATTGTGAAAGCATATCCCATGGTGTCGATATAAATGTCGGGAACAAGGAGGTTGAAGGCATCGAATGCCACAATCAGAGATCCCAATGATTGTCCTAGAAGCGTGAAGTGTGGATACATGCTGCTAAGGACATATTTCCGAGTAGAAAGATATAATAAGACAACAGTTGGCGCATGAAGCTTGATGTTGAAGCGTGTCTAATCGGTTGAATTGTCAGCATTTACAATCTGATACTGCGCATAATCACATCGTCAAACAAGACTGACCTCGACCCTTTCGAGCATAGCTGCTTTATCAACTTCATGGTCACCCGTGTAGATGGCACATACAGCCTGTCAAATGAAGATTAGAAACTGGTCTCGAGAACAAGAAGAAGAACAGTGTCTATAGACATACCTTCGGCCACCGTTCCTGGGTAGCTTTGACTGCGGCCCAAAGAACACGTTCACCACCACCACCAGCGTTGCTGCAAATTTGGTGAGACGACTTCCTATCAAACCTATTTAAACGGTTTTGATATACTTACCAGAACGGATGGAAGAATCCAATTATGCCTTCCCAGTCCTCGCCTAGTGGCTTTCCATTGCTGGCTACACCTGGCACAGTGCCATCTACTTTTTCCCAATCATCATCTTCTGGGCCTGCCGAGGATGCTGATGCTGATGCTGATGCAGACTGCTTGGATTGGTGCTGCTCTTGCTCAGCGCGCACTTGCGCAAGAATCAATTCTCTTCGTGCATTGGTCTTATTCTTGAGAGACCATCCCACGCTGCGGAGCACAGCCTTTATAACATAGGCAAATGCGGTGGGTATGAGAAAGATGGTGGCGACCAGGACAACAAGTGTGATTATGATGGTCGTGAAGAAAGCCATGTTTGTTTGCTATAAGAGATCGTTTACTGTCGAGTTGTCGACTATGAAAGTCTAGTCCATGTTTCGGAAGAAGGGACTTGCTGATGAGTGTAGGAGCTTGTCAGAAAAGCTGCTGCGCTCCTCCCTCTGACGAATACTCAGGATCCGTGGAAATGAAGAGTCCTTATAAAGTCCTTGGATGGCATGCTCTATGGCACATGCAATCCACGAAGACATCTGACTAGGACACATTGCTGTCTCGCGCTTATCGCCGGCACACGTGATGATAGCGGCCCGGACAAACGAAGCAAACATGACCCCAGAAAACTCCCCCGATTGGGACAAGTTCGGCTTCATCTTTATTTTGACATCAATCACAATCACTGCTTACTGCTTATAGACGGCGTCCTTGTCGCTCCGGTACATGTCGCTTCACTCATTTTGTATAATACTAGTCGCGCATCGTCCGTTTTGAAGCAATTCCAAGATATTCTACCTGCGAAGCCATGCGGCCGCTTTCTTTACCCCGACTTCAACGGCCGGTCATTTCAGCAACTATTCCCTCGCGCCGGACTCGAGCCTTTCATTCCACACGGCCGTCGCCGTTCGTTGCGGAGGTAGTGACTGCTGCCACCGACGTTCTTCATGGCATTCACGCAACCACCGGTCTACCGTGGGTAGCCTCCATACCCCTGACGGCAGTCGCTGTCCGGACGGCGATAGCCTTCCCGCTTCAGATATACTCCCGTATACATGCCCGAAGACGAGCAGAGATAGCACCTCTTCTTTTTGTTCACCGGAAGTTTTGGGAGGTACAAATTAAACAGCAAAACATGAGGGACAAGATTCACATGCGCCCCCAGCAAGCGGAGCAAAAACTACGAAAGCACTTGCAAAACAAATCCAGAGAGCTCTACCAAAACTGGAAAATCAACAAGGCTGCGCCCTTCGTTCCCATTATCCAGATACCGATCTGGTTGTCTCTTATGGAAGGTATTAGGAACATGTGTGGCGTCAATCTAGGACTTCTTCGTTATTTGCTACCGCTACCAGACAAAGATGGACATGTGATCGATCTACCAGGCGTGGAACAGACCTTGGCTAACGAGGGAGCGCTCTGGTTTCCAGATCTGCTGGCTGCAGATGCCACAGGGATTTTGCCCATTGTCCTCGGCCTTTCTATCATTACAAATGTGAGACTGGGATGGAAAACTAAAACACTTGCCGAAGTCTCGGATTATTCCACAAGGATCATGGCCCAATTCTTGTTTGCCAAAACATTAAAAGAAGTCTTATCAGCCGCGGGCATATATGTTGCCTTGACGGCTTACGTTACAGGAATGCCCGTGGGAATGATGCTTTATTGGATTGCTAGCACCAATACTGCAACACTACAAGCGCGTTTCCTTGATAAGTTCCTGTTTGCTTCCAAACCACTCAAAGCAGCGACACCGATGCATATGCGCCATCTGAAGCCTGGAGAAACGCCACCGCCAATCAAGTCCTTGTTGTCTTAATTACCTTGTTTAGGTTGAGTGATATATCCCCCTCACTTCTCGTATTAACAAATGGGTCAAATACGGTCAGATTCCAGAAGGATGCCGGGGGATATTATGTTGAGCAAAGGAATCTAAAAGCACAGTTAAAATGGCTTTCAAGCTAGGGCTGGGCTCGTGGCTTGAAACCATTTCACAGCATGACTATAATATTTATTCAGCATGGTCACCGACTATGCATGTACATACACCACAAACGAATACTCGAAATGGTCAAATCGTATTAAAAACCGGGCATGTACAATACTATCATGTGATATAGAACACCGAAACAGCTGCACTGAACAGCAGGCATCTGAAAACAACCGCCGAAACGCCATCAACAGGAAGTCTTGATGATTCTAGCGACCTCGCTCCATATCACACATCAAGACAGTGGGAATCATCGCCACGCGGCAGGTCTCAAAAAAATCGGAAATAGAAATACAAAGAAACATTTCATTCCATAATCCAAAGCGTGAAATTTACAGCATTGGCTTGGCAGACTCGGCCGGTGCAGTAGCTTCCTTGTTTACTGTAACACTGCGGTCGTCAATGCTTTCACCGAAGAAGATGACTTCCACAGTGATATCATCCCTGTGAGATATATTGTTAGTAAGAATAATTTTGGGGGCTATGTAGAATGAAGAACGTACCGATATCTTCTCGAGTATGGACTAGGCAGAGTCAAAAGAGCCGAAACCATGTCCCTATCCTTTCCTCCCATGGCATTCCGCACTAAGTGAGTAGCAGCGTTCTTGTCTTCGACGACAAAGCGCTGAGCAGCTCCAGAAATGTCGTACTGTTGTTGACGAATTGGAGGTCGTTGTCCCGCTGTCTTCGTCTCAGTGGCCTTTTCAACTGGAAGATGTTTTGCTTCCGGTCCGAAGAGGCTTTGTAGCCAAGTGCGTTTTCCATCATATCCGATGCGTTGGCTTTCGAGCCACTGTCCGACAAGTCCGACTACTTCCTCGTTGGTCAACATTTCCCAGAGACCATCAGTGGCTAGGACGACAAAGTCACCCTTCTTAGGGTCAATTTTTGTCCGCGTGATGACAGGTTCTGCAGTGACATAAGGTGGTGTTTTGAGCATTGGGTGTGGTGTGCGTCCGAAGAATCGGCTTTTGATTTTATCTTGTGTCTCCTTCTTCCACTTGTAGAAGGCATCTCCAAAAGAGCGACTGGGTTCAAGTTGTCCAAGAATTCTGCCATTTCGCACAACGTACGGTTCACCTGGATGTTCCTTTTGAAGACGTTCAATTTCCGACGGTGTTCCTCCAGTTTGATCCTCGGTCAGGGCTGTTGCGACCCATTTCCCGCTAGGGCCCCGACGGCCCAGAACAGCTCTTGAATCTCCAGCACACGCGATACGCAAATCTTGGGAGCTGGAGTCATAGAATGCGAGAAGCGCACAAGACCCAGATAGAGCCGGGGCCAGAATCTCCGCGGCAACACGTCGTGAGTTCGCTTTCATAACCTTGTCGACACTCTCGTAGACAATATCGTTGTCAAGACGGACGAAACCTTGTTTAATCGCCAAATCTATAGCTTCTGGAGAAGGGGTCTTGACCGAGGGATCGGTAGCGGCGGCTTTGTATGTGGTGTTGAGTTCCCGAGCAACGTAAGAGATGAGAACGTTTCGCAGTTTGGCAGAGGTGGTCCAGCCACTTGAAATAATTAGCAAGTCAACAACGTAAATAGCTAGACAACATACGAGTGTCCATCAAATACGCCCCAGAACATCCAGTCGCTGTTCGGAGACCCATCTTGTGCCCCCGAAGTAGCTTGCGGAACTTCGACAATCTTCTCTGCATGATCATCTTCGATGGGCGAATTACTGGGAACTTGAGTTATATCATATCGAACAACACCCTGTCCACGGCTGACCAGGTAAGACTCATCATTCTTGCGCAGCTTCTGAGTGGCCTGTTCCGGTGTCAACATCTCCAGTACCCTCCGATCTGAATCGTCTGATTGTTTGGCCAGAGGCTGGTCACCGGACAGCACAGAAGTATAGAACTGATCGTTCTCAACTAATAAAGCCCGTCGTGTACCTGTCGTCTCTGGGCTATCCCCGGATGCTGAGTCGGCTATTCCTCGTGATTGAATGCCGGAGGTGCCATTCAAAAAGGCGGGCTGCGTCCCCTTGTACGCGTACCAGGCGCCCGAGGCAACGAGAGTCGAGATAAAGGCAAGCGAGAAGTTGCGGACGTGCATGGAGGCATGGACGGAAGCTGGTATATACGATGTTTGTTTCTTGGTGAAGAACCCCTGTACTGCGAGAGCCTGTCCACTAGAGAAGTAGGCGCGGGAGGCTCGTCTACCGCGGGGCCTCCATACTGTATTGCTGCGGGCAGTACGGAGAGCCTGTAGACCTTGAGCAGCAGCGCGACGCATTGAAAATGAAAATTATGCCAGGTCTTGGTTGATGGAGCGTAATCTTGACTGTCGAGAGGTACAGCGAGATCCCCTAGCAAATAGGGCACGTGACCATAACCGCTCAATCTGACTAAGCAGCCTGGAGAGAATGTGATTGGCTGAAGCCCGACACTGCTAATTATGAATCATAGTCGGAGAAGGCCAGAGAAATATCATTATCTTTTTTGTCTGGTTGGAAAGAGGCTATTACAAAGAGGCTCTTTAAATATCAACAATAATCTTTGTTTTTGCGTAGCTGATCTATTCTTTCCATCCTAACGTCATTCACGGCCCCGCCCACAATCTTATCACCACACATGGAGTGAACCAGTTGAGAGAACCAGGTGTGTTCCAAACATGTCGTCCAGGGCATTGCGAAAGCTGCAGAAGCAGCGTGAATTAGAGGCTCAACTTCAGACTTCAGAAGACCAAGAAAGCTCAGCCGATGAAGAAGTCAAAGCAGCCCCTCCAAAGGCCAAATTGAATGCATTTGACTTGCTGAATGCTGCTGAAGAAGATGAAGATGACGATGATGATGATGAGCAAGACTTGGAAGATGAGGCAAAAGTAGTGGAACAAAACAAGCCACTAGCCACAGTCTCAACGACCGCCACAAAAGAGGCCTCCAAGAAGAAGAAGAAAAAGAAGAAACAGAAACAGAAGCGGGACACTACAGCGCAAAAAGTGATTTCTGAGCCAGAAAAGATAGCTGCAGAGGAAGAGCTGGATGATATCGATCGAGCTCTCAGAGACCTATCGGTGAAGAATGGAGCTCACGCCACTTCGAGCGAGCAACACAAAACGGCAGCCAGTCGCCGAGAGGACTTGTTCGCAAAGTCACCCGAAGAGCTTCTTGCTATCGAGCCCAAGTCTTTGAATGCGATGAATGAAATGCGAAAGCTTTTTGGCAATGTCGTCCTGGAGTCATTCGAGGAGCAGGAGACCCCTGGGTCCGGACGACGAAGAGAACGGCAACGAGAAATGGTCGATTTGGGCAAAGCTCTGAGTGGCCGCTATAGCCCAGCCAGCAGGGGACAGAGTCTCGCTGGTGTGACTATGAGGAAGAATGTACTCATGCAAGGCAAGGATGAGTGGCCGAGGACTACCAGTGGAGGTCTTGGAATGGAACTTGTCGAAAAGCTCTCAAATGGCAACAGTCTCTACCGACTTGTGCACAATAAAGCTTATGAAGATATTCAGATGCAGTTTGAAATGTGCGTGGAGTCGATGGATCCCCAGAGACTGATTCATCTCCTACAATACAATCGTACGTATATTTTTCCTTTCTTACGGATCAAGAAACAGTTCTAACTTGGATATAGCATATCACTTATCAACACTGCTTCAAGTCTCTGAAATAGCCAAACATCAAAGCGACCACGCCGTCTCAGCAGACCTCCTAGAAAGGGCATTGTTCAATATCGGACGCTCAGCCCATTCTTCTTTTGGATCCCAGCTCCAGGCAGGGAAGGCGAAGTTGGATTTTATGCAAACTGCAAACCGGGAGTTGTGGATTACTGTATGGAGGTACATTTCCAATCTTGGAATGAAAGGAACATGGCGCACTGCATACGAATGGGCTAAGCTGCTCCTGAGCCTCGACACAAAGGACCCGTATTGCATGAGGCTGATCATCGACCACCTCGCTCTGCGAGGCCGGCAATACGAACATTTTATCTCGCTTTGCACCGAAACCGTCTTCAAGGAAGATTGGGAGTCGTACCCTAACATTCAATGCTCACTATCATTAGCATACCTGCGCCTGAACAAACCAAAAGAGGCTCGCCAGCAACTTCGGTCGGCGATGTCTCGTTATCCATGGATCTTCAGCCGACTGGCCCAGGAATTGGATATCCAACCTATTCCCAAGCGGATATGGGGCAAAATGCCACCGGCACAGTCCCATGAGCTTCTCACTGAGCTGTACATATCTCGCGCCAAAGATCTCTGGAACACACCGGAAGTTATTTCGGTGCTTGTGGAAATAGCAGACACCCTTTCCGACAAAGACGAGCCCATTGAGCCACCAGAAATTTCTCTGGATATTGCGCGCCACGTCGTACTCTCCGATATCCCTAAAGTTACAACCCATCTCCCGACTCGATTTACAACAGGAAGAATATCGGCTTCCGACCCACTTCCTCCATATGAATCTGAGGCTCACCGGCAGCAGACCAACCCGGTTCCATCCTATATTTCACGAGTTCCTGAAGGTGGCCAACCGCAGTGGTTGAGAGATCTGCTTGGGCGCATGAATATCGATCCAGCATTGCTTAATGGCCCAGCGGACGACGAAAGCGACGACGAGGACCAAGAGGGTGGTGATGGTGATATTCCAGACTTGGAGTCCATTGATGGCGAGCATGCTATAGACTCAACACCGCCTTCCAGTGACGACCAAGGGGCGCTTAGGCAGTGGCTGTTTGGTCCTGGCGTGCTACACCTACGCAGGTTTCTGCTCCAATACGGGGTAGATAGAGGCAACTGGGGCGATGACGTAGAAGACGAGGCTTTGAGGAACTATGTTGAGGGTCTTATGAGGATCGATCCTTGGGAGGACAGGGAGGAGCTACTCTATGGGCCAATTCAAGATCTTGTCGGTGAAATGGTGGTAGATCTTCTTGAAGTTGAGTGCCAAGCGCATTACTAGATCTTTCTAGCAAGGACAGCCGAATGAATAAATGGCTCTATAGTCAATGTGTATAAACACCAAGTGCATAAAATGTAGTTGTCCCTGCATGCATACAAATGCATAGAAAATGCATGCATATGGATAGGAGATAGCCCCCAGCCAATCACGGCGCGGCTAAGTAAGCGGACCGAGGACGATGTCATGCATAAGCGCAAGGCTGGCCCCATGGCTTGTTTTCCCGCATGAAAATCTTCGAGAGAATTCTTTTCCCTTTACTACCTCGCCCTCAGCTGCATGCTGCTTCCTGGAGTGGAACTTATATTACGCGATTTCCCACCGTCCAGGTAGTTAATCAGTCACTTCTTCTCTCAGGCCGTTCCTAGGCGGCAGCGTCCGCAGTTCGCATCGGCGATGGCATCCTCCATCATGGCCTCTTATCTGGGCGGAGATGCGGCGCAAACTGTCCCTCTCACTCCTCGCGAGGCTGCGTCTGGTGTGCTCGGCTCCGTGTCGTTGACTTGCTGGATTTTTCTTTTAGTACGAACCTGTCCTTGCGAAGCCTTTACGGCTAGTAACTACCCTGATCTTACCCAGGCTAACCTCTCTGTTATAGGTACCCCAGCTCATCGAGAACTACCGATATGGCAGCGCAGAGGGACTGTCCATGGCCTTCCTTGTCGTGTGGTTTGTGGGCGACGTGACGAACCTGGTGGGCGGGCTCTGGGCACAACTTGTCCCCGTTGTCTTAGCGATTGCCGTCTACTTCTGTATCGCCGACGGCGTTTTGATTTCCCAATGCTTATACTATAACATCCGCAATGCGCGCCGTGAGCAGCAGCGCCGCGATAGCGTTCAATCGATTCTCGACAGCCCGACGCCGACTACGCCGCTGCTCGGAAGGCGGCTCAGCGACGAATTGCCCAGCTCCGGACGGAGAAGGTCGTCGACAGCTTCGTTCCAGCGCCGAGCTAGCCATCCTGATAGCACACTTGCCAAGATTGTGGAGGAGAGCGAATCGGGGGCCAAGGCTTGGTTGAAGAATGTTTTCAGCATCCTTGCAATTGTGGCTATTGGTGCTGGGGGTTGGGCTATTGCGTGGCAGACCGGGGTCTGGAAGCCTGCGCCAGTGGTTCATGACGGGAATAGTCATATTGCACCCGGGGCACAGTTTCTGGGGTATTTCAGTGCAGTTTGCTACCTAGGGTATGTATTCTCACTATGTACATCAGGAAAGTAATTACTAACAATGACCACAGAGCTCGTTTGCCTCAAATTTACAAGAACTACAACGAGAAGTCATGCGAAGGTATGCAAATAATTTCTATAATTTGCTGGAAGAGACTATTAACGACGTTCACCAGGTCTTTCTTTGCTCTTCTTCATCCTATCTCTTTTGGGCAACCTAAGCTACGGAGCCGGGGTAAGTTTGGCCTCAATTTATTTTTCCTTCATTTACTGACGATCCTGATAGATTCTCGCCCACTCAACAGAAAGAGACTACTTTTTAACCAACCTACCATGGCTGATTGGCTCGCTGGGCACAATGTTTGAAGACATTACCATCTTCATACAATTTCGCATTTATGCACGGCCGGCCCTGGACTCTTGAAGTCTTTTATATATGAAATATTGTTTTATGAGCTTAACCCATATTCTCTGTTTTCTTTTTCGTTTTTCTTTTTAGCAGGATGGCGCGTGATCTTTTGTCAACATTGCTATCGAGCAGGCCGGCGTTCTGGAAAGTCAAAAGTTTTGTTTTACTACGAGGAATTTGTCCGTTTTTCTTCTGTATCTTTTATTTATGTTGGCGTATGTAAATTAGGTGAACTGAAAGATTTCAAAGTCAAAGTTCGAATGGAAGAATCAAATCAAAATTCTAGACTTTTCGTCCTCAAGTCTTCATTAAACTTAGAATATAGTCCTTTATCGCCTTATCATTGACATACATAACCTGAAAACGCCTACATCCAGGACATTTTCCGCATATACGGAATATGATATCGAGCCAGCAAAGACTACTATGTTTAAGAGAGGAAAGTCATGAAATTTTTTTTCTTTTTCATTGGATTCATCTTTGCCATCAAAACCACCGTATAATGACCACCATGTGCTTTAACAAGCAAAGCTGAACATATTTAAAAAATAAACAAAAAGATTTTTGCGCCATCATGCAATTCATGGGTCGAAATATGCATGCTCTAAGAAAAAATCTTTCCCGAATTTTTTTTCTTCGTCTGCCATCATAAGAGTATTCAATCCATATTTAAATCCAGGATTATCAAGTACATAAGACGAGAGAGAAGCGGTTAACGAGACACAAGAGGGGTTGCGTATGGTAGGAGAGAGCAAGCGAGGAAGAAGTTATGGGAGGGAATAATCGATGGCGTAGGGCAATTGATTTCGAGAAATCGCTTAGTCGAAAAGACCGAATCCCATGTCCTCGTCGGACTCTTCCTTCTCTGTTGGTAGAAAGTTTGGTTAGTTTCTGAATCTGATAGAACGTTCAATAGCAGATATTGGATTCACGTACCCTCCTCCTTCTCCTCAGCGGCGGCCTCGGCGGCGACCTCACCGCCAGCAGCAGCACCGCCAGCAGCGGGGGCGGCAGCGGCACCACCGCCAGATCCAACGTTGGTCAGGAGTTCCTTGACATCCTTGCCCTCAAGAGCGCGGGCGAAGAGCTGGGCCCAGATAGGCTCAACCTCAGGGACGGCAGCGGTCTTGATGAGGGTGTTAAGCTTGTCGGCCTGCGAGAAAAATCTCATGTTAGCTCAACATTCCAGTGAGAAAAAAAGTCCAAAAAGTCCCAAGAAGTCCCCGTGTGCCATATTCTTCTATTTTCTCCAAGTCGAAATTTTTTTCGACTGTCTGAACACGCGCTGATTCAGGCGCGACCATCATATTCCACCTCTTCCTCGTTGGACTTGGCTGGACTGGACTGGACTGGGAAATTGATTTTTCAGGGTTGACATACGGTGATCTCGACGCCGTCGTCGGCGAGGATCAAGGCCGCGTAGGAAACAGCAAGCTCGGCGGTAGACATGGTGGTCGTGTGATGGACGAGATTTGAGGTTGTCTCGAAAGGAATTGCCGGAGAATGGACTGACGGAGAGAAGAGAGTAAGAAAGAACAGTCGCTGATATGATGCTCGAGCTAGTTCCCCGAGCCGGACTCCGCCCAGTGTGTGCCGCGCAAAAGCCCTCGCTTCTGCCGCGCTAGGCTGGATAGAGTTAGTGCCTTGGCTGTGATGACTCAGCCAGAGCCCCGCGCTAGGCCCAGATAGGATTCTGCGAATTCCAATTTCCTCAGTACGTAGTGCCAATTCTTTCAAGTTAATTGTACTGTGTACTCGTATTTACATGTAGCAATCAACTTTGCCATATCCCTAGCATGCGCTCTGGAGTCCGTACAGAGTCCTGATAGCCAATGCGTCATAGTTACTTCCCGCAGTCTGCAGACACCTCTTCTTGGCGAGGACTGTACGGTGCCTGTCGGACGAGCAGGTTTCTGTGCTACTTGCTTATGCAAGGTTAATGGGCTTGAAGATCATATATAATGTTGTTTTGAATAAAAATCTCCAATACGTATGCTGTATAGAGCACCATCAAGAATATTCATGAATGCGATAGTCTCCACTTCCGGCGAGCCCCCCCCACTTTTTGGCCGATTGCATCCTCCTCCATCAAAACCCCGAGCAGCTTCATTGCTTGGTGCAATTCCCTTCCTACAACTAAACAACTTCAGTTTCAATCCTGGATGTGTCGAGTCTTGTAACTACACACATCCTCAACCTCGTGTTCCGTCATGGACTCCCCAGCTGTCCCCGTTCCTCTCGATCCGCGGGAGCAGCCTATACTGGAACGACTTCTCCGCACCCGCGATGCACTCCTGCTGTTGAAGCAAGATAAATCGTCTTATATCAAATCCCGGGATGTGCTTCCTCTCTACGAGGAGGTCATCGGACAGGTCGAAGCCCTGAATGCTGTGCGGAAAGATCAAGATCAAGACCGCCGACATAACCGACGTTAGCACTGAGTGGGCCTGAGCATTGTTGTTTGGACATTAGAACAGCTCGCAAGCTGACACAGGCGTCTGCCTTTCTTTTTAGTTGATTATGTGTTGGACGATTGCTTCCAACTAATTTCTCTCCTCTTCCTCACTGTTGGTCGAAACAATGAGGCCCCCGCCGCATACTCCCTCGCAACTACCGTCCAGGTACATCAACAGTCCTACCATGTGATTTCTCGATCATAATACTGACAAGATTCCAGCGCTTGCTCGACCATCTCGCCGAGGCCGGTTTCTATAGCGCCAAAGATCTCGAATCTATATCCCAAACCCTCGGAACCATGCGTGAAACCCTTGAACGCGGCAAGAATACCTATTCCCCGCATCTTCTTACACTGCTGGAGAAACGGCTGAAGCATTGCCAAATATCGTTAAACAACCTGCACAAGGGCATGGAACCTCTTGCAGCTGAACTCGTGTCGGTGCACGAGACCTTGGTCTCGATTCTCCGTTCTACTTCTGCAGCCAACACCCGTTCAAAAGTATGTGCTACAAGTGTGGAAAACTCGAGACGAGAAAGATTAGCTTACCTATGTCCAATTTCTTCCAGTTTTCGGCTTCCGAGGTTCTCGACTTGCAGGAACGATTAAGAGAGCTCCAGACTAAGACAAAAGAAGGGGTTTTTATTGACTCCGATAGTAAAGTCTTAAGTGGCCAGGAAGTGGTCAAGCCTCTATGGGACCGGTGTTGGAGGTGGACAGAAGTTGTCCTTGAAAGGTACGTTTGGCTTTATACCCGATTCTTTGAATCGTATCAAAAGCTAACTCGTCGATTCGCACCACAGAAAGGGTCATGTCGACGATCGCTTTCAGGAGCAGTACACACGGCTGCTTGAAATCAGGAATCAGCTAGAGCGACTGTCGATGACACAGGCATGGTCTCTGCGCGAAACCGATCTTTTCCAATTCCAGCGCAAGCTTGATCGCATTGACGAAGCTCGAGTGAATGGTAATTTTATTGATGCTTTAGGTCAGCCAGCTGACATTCATGCTCAACGGGTACGAACTTACTGTTTTTCATATTATTTTTATTATTTCGCTAATACAAAATAGACGTTACTTTACCTGATCCGTCGAAGCTACGCCTACATCTACGCCCTTCTCATCGCTTCAGAGCCAGTTTCAGAAGCGCTTCTTCCGATCTATAACCAATTGCAGACATTACGCCGATGTCTCGTTGAGGTCAAGGACTCTGGCGGCGTCTCAAATGCGCGCGAGCTTTATCCATACAGCATGAAGGTAAGATCCAATTTGTCATTACTCTTTGATTATAAAAGCTAACTTGTTCTCTAACAAGCTGAACTCAATCGACAATATGCGTATCGACGGGAAATTCTATATAGGAAACGACATTCCCGAAGGTCAAGGGAGCGTCAATTCGCTTTTGGCTGAGTGCTACGAACTGGCGTACGAGCTCCGCGCAGCTGTAGATGAAGATAAAGAGGATCGAGGAGGAGACTGATACTTGCTTGAACTGTACGATATGATAATTCTACTGATGTTTTATGATAATTATAGCTCGTTCAATTTACGCCAGTTCTACGACTTCCATCGCTATGTATGAGCATGGGTCATTAGTAGTGATCTTCACGTAGTTGCATATAATTGAGTTAACACACACTCTCTCTCAGAAAAAAGGATCAAGACTCAACAGACGATATAGATATGGGTCTATACTTAATCTGTACTAGCGCCTTAACAAAGTCCCGACTTCGGAGCCAATCCCCAACTCCGGCAGGCTGCAGCCAATCACAGCGGGCGTAAATTCGATAGCAAATCATAAATATTTGCTGGGGTAAATTCTTCATTTTTCCCTTCCTTGGAACGTGGAGAAGAAGTATTGCTATCTACCGGTGCACCCCTCAATTGCATTCGGTATTTTCTACAATCCTGTGCTTGTTCTTCTATCCACTCATCCTCTTATACTGAGGAGTAAATCACCATGGTGAGGCAGCTGGTTTGGCAGCGGGCCGCGGCCACTCGCAGGGTTAGTACAATCCTTTGAAGACTACAGTAATATTGCTAGCAAGTGATATAAAACTGACTATGCAAATCACCACAGGTATCATCATGTGCTGCTTCGTGTCGCCGTAGCCTCGCTACAGCTGCGTCCAGCTCTCGCATGCCCCCATACCCCAAGATCCTTCGCAACCTTGAAGAAGTGCGACGCATCCTAGGCTCGCAGCGCGCCCTCACACTCGCCGAAAAGATTCTCTACTCTCATTTGGATAACGTGGAGGAATCGCTACTCTCCAACACCAATAATGGACGGGATATTCGTGGACAGGCAAACCTGAAGCTCAAGCCGGACCGTGTGGCCATGCAAGATGCCTCGGCGCAAATGGCGTTGTTGCAGTTCATGTCGTGCGGTTTGCCCTCTACTGCGGTCCCCGCTAGCATTCACTGCGATCATATGATTGTTGGAGAACGGGGTGCGGATACTGATTTGCCCGCTTCCATCCAGGGTAACAAGGAGGTTTTCGATTTCCTTGAGTCCGCTGCTAAGCGTTACGGAATCGAGTTCTGGCCCCCTGGTGCCGGTATCATTCATCAAACTGTGTTGGAAAACTACTCGGCTCCCGGTCTGATGATGCTGGGTACTGACAGTCATACTCCGAATGCCGGAGGTTTGGGTGCGATTGCTATTGGTGTTGGTGGTGCTGATGCCGTTGATGCGCTGGTCGATGCGCCCTGGGAATTGAAGGCTCCCAAGGTTCTTGGAGTGCGCCTGGAAGGTCGTCTTAGCGGATGGACTTCTCCCAAGGATATCATCCTGCACCTGGCTGGCAAACTCACCGTTCGTGGTGGCACAGGTTTCGTGATTGAGTATCACGGACCCGGTGTCGACACACTCAGCTGTACTGGAATGGCAACAATCTGTAACATGGGTGCTGAAGTTGGTGCTACGACATCGCTCTTCCCGTTCTCCCCTAACCATGTTCCATATCTTGAATCTACCAACCGTGCTGCTGTTGCCGCTGCAGCTGCAGAGATTGCTGCCGCTGGATCTCAGAGTCTGCTCAGGGCTGACAGCAAGGCCGAGTATGACCAACTGGTTACTATTGACTTGTCCACCCTTGAGCCCCATATCAACGGTCCCTTCACCCCGGACCTGTCTGTCCCTCTCTCGAAATTTGCGGAAACCGTAAAGGAAAACAAGTGGCCTGAAACATTTGGCGCTGGTCTCATCGGTAGCTGCACAAACAGCTCATATGAAGATATGACCCGGTGCGAGGACCTAGTTAAGCAGGCATCCGCAGCTGGACTCAAACCCAAAGCGGAATTCTTTATCACTCCCGGTAGTGAACAGATTCGCGCCACGCTTGACAGAGATCAGACTCTATCGACCTTCTCTGCTGCTGGCGGCACCGTCCTAGCTAATGCTTGTGGACCTTGTATCGGTCAATGGAAACGTACGGACGGAGTCCAGAATGGCGAGGACAATGCCATCCTGACATCCTACAACCGCAACTTCCCAGGCCGTAACGACGGCAACCGACGAACCATGAACTTCCTGGCCTCTCCAGACATTGTCACTGCCATGAGCTATTCTGGAAGCACTACATTCAACCCCCTAACTGACTCCATTCCTACGCCTGACGGTGGCTCATTCCGTTTCCAACCGCCTGTTGGCCACAGTCTGCCAAGTGCTGGATTCGAAGAAGGCAACCCAGATTTCCTCCCCAGTGCGGCAATTCCGGATCCCTCCGTCGAGGTTGTTGTGTCACCTACTTCGGACCGATTGGCTATTCTAGAGCCCTTCGCACCATTCCCTTCTCAAGATCTTGCCGGACTTAAGGTTCTCTACAAAGTCAAGGGCCAGTGCACTACAGATACTATTTCTGCGGCTGGACCATGGCTCAAATACAAGGGCCATCTCCCCAACATCTCCGCCAACACTCTCATTGGTGCCGTGAACGCTGAAACCGGCGAAACCAATGTCGCCTACGACGAGGCTGGCAAGCAACACGCAATCCCAGAGCTAGCTGAGCAGTGGAAGTCCCAGGGACATGAGTGGCTAGTGGTCGCTGAAGACAACTACGGAGAAGGAAGTGCCCGCGAGCACGCTGCACTACAACCTCGCTACCTGGGCGGACGCATCATCGTGGCGAAGAGCTTTGCCCGTATCCACGAGACAAACCTGAAGAAGCAGGGAGTTGTCCCTCTCACTTTCGCGGACCGCGCCGACTACGATCGTATCAGTGCCTGTGACCAAGTCGACACGATTGGATTGTATGATTTGCTGACTGCCGGTGGCAGCGGTGAGGTGAGCCTCAAGGTTACCAAGCAAAAGACTGGAGAGACTTTCACGGTTCCAGTGAAGCACACTCTCAGCAAGGACCAGTGTGCATTCATTCTGGCTGGCAGCGCATTGAACTTGTTGGCCAAGAGGGGGCAATGAAAACGCACATTTTCTCCATATAAGAAAATTTCATATAAGCTTTCGCCCCTACTTTTTGGGGTCCATTTTCTGTCTTTGTTTTGGTCTCATGTATGTATGTGATTTAGAAGCTTGACTTGGTGTTCTGGGCGGGTGGCATGGGATCACAACCATGTCCTATATGCCGTCCTGTTATGACTGGGTCGAACTACGAATATACCCAATCGCAACGCAAAATTATTTCTTTCTTTGTCTATTGAATCCATCCGACACGGATGCTAGTTTCATGTTTAGTGCTCGCTGCTTTATTTTAGGCCAGGATGTGGGGATGCCACCTGGACATCTTCCGGAATACCGGGAATCCTTGTGCATGACGATAATCAGCTGACGAAATCTTAGAAATATATAGTCAGGCCATAAATCTGAAGAAGGGAGAGAACGAGGAGGGTAACTTCTGAAGGAGGACAACAACAGTATTGAAAGAACAAAACTCAATGGCACAAGAAACCTTACGCCCGGCCTTTGCTGGCCGTGATGAACCCCGAATTTCCTATGGGACCCCATTCCCTGACGCCGCTGCTCGGCATACCGAAGAGACCTTCAACGCCTCCAAAGTTTATGTGATTTGCTCGGGGTCTCTGGCTCGCAACACAGATGCCCTGGACAGACTGATAGCCGCCCTGGGCGGCGAGAAGAAAGTCGTTGGCATTCGTGTGGGTATGAAACCTCATACTTTGTGGTCTGAGGTTGTGGAGATTGCCAATGAGGCTCGAGATGCTGGAGCCGATTTGATTGTGACCTTAGGTGCTAGCACGTTGACAGATGCGGCGAAGATAGCTGCTTTTGTGAGTTAATCATCCATATATTCATATTATATATCAGACTATGAGCAACCCTCAATATTTGACAGTAGCGTCAAAATACCTGGCAATTCAATATATTCTAATGCAGTCAAAAACTATATAGGCTCTCGCCAACGACGTTTCCACATTCGAGGAAGTGAAGTCTCTCACCGACGAAGGACGAGCATCAAGCGAGAAAGTCACACAAGGCTCCAAAGTACCCATCGTCAGTATCCCAACATCCCTATCTGCCGCCGAATACTCCGACTTTGCAGGCGGCACCAACGACGAGACGCACCGAAAACACAGTTTCCAGGCGCCCATTCTGGGACCGCGTTTGATCATTCTTGATCCGGAGTTGACTGTTACAACGCCGGACAAGATCTGGCTGAGCACAGGTATTCGCGCGGTGGATCATTGTGTGGAGATTCTTTGCTCGAATGCTTATTATGAGGAGACTGATGAATGCGCGTTGAAGGCGTTGGGCATGCTAGTCCCGGGTCTGTTGAGGTGTAAGCAGAATCGGAATGATTATGCGGCTCGGTTGGATTGTCAGTTGGGTTCTGTCGAGGCTATGGCGGCTTGTACGAATGTTGAGAAGATGGTGCAAGTGGGTGCTAGCCATGGCATAGGTCACCAGGTACTTTCCTTTTATCTCTCGCAGGTCTTGTTGAAATGTGACTAAGACTAACTGGTCTGATACATAGCTTGGTCCTCTTGGAGTCGGCCACGGCGAGACCAGTTGCATCCTGCTCCCAGCCGTGTGCAAATTTAACGCAGCCAAAGGCGCCAATGTGGCCCGACAAGAGCTTCTTTATAAGTTCCTTCTTGAACAGGAGATTGTCCGCGAAGTTATGGGCAAATACGGAACTGACCCGGACTCGTCGGATCTAGGCGACGTCCTGGATGTTGTTATCCGTGAATTGGGCCTACCTCGCTCGCTGAAGGATGTTGGAGTCGGTAGGGACAAGCTGGATGTACTCGCGGAGAATAGTCTGGAAGACCGGTGATGCAAGAGTAACCCTATACCATTGGAGAAGAAAGAGCAGGTACTTGAGATATTGGAGATGGTCGTTGGTGAATGATGAAGTCTTGTTCAGAGTGGATCTTGTATTATTATCTATGTAGTGTGTTTCGATATCTGTGTAGGTCTGCTCAGCAAGTTTTCTTTAATATGATTTTTCTTTTCATAGAATAATTCTAGCTATCACTGAAATTTTCGAGCTCACTTTCTGACTGTACGGAAGGGGATGTCTATGGTCGACTGAATAAAGTTAGGGCTTGACTCGGCCATACGTCTCTCGCAAAACCACCTCTTGAGGAGACACATGGGAATCAAATCTACAAAGAAACTTCACATAATATTAAATCATGCGTAACTGCCAGAAAATAGAAATAGAAATGAGGCACGAGCATGCTCACCGAACTGGAATGGCAAAGACAGCCCAGAAATGTCATTATATATATCCTGAGTTACTGAAAAAAGTACCTACCTAAGGTATTCGGTTAACAAGCGACAGGCAGCCGTAGTATGGCATCTTCAGCTTTCCAACAGGTAAGGTGTAGTAAAAGTCATAGTATGAACGTGCGTATGATATGCAGCATACATGCTAGGAAGGGCATGCCAGCAAAGCGGAAGGTCATATGACCGCGCAAGCCCTCGAATGTAATTGCCAGAACTGGCATTAGCCGTAGCAAATTGGATATGGCCAATATATATTTTCCGTAATTCACCGAATTTTGGACAGTATCACGTATTCATCCATGTTGATACCATACATTTGTCTTGGCAGGCACTGAGAGCGTGACTATTCCTATCACAGCCATGCTTACTTATGCCTTAAAAGGACAAACGTCCGGTTAATAAGAGAGAGAGAAATAGAGAGGAAGATGGATTTATACTTCTCTAAAACTCCGAATTAAGATAATGGTAAGTCTTCCCCCGTACCAGATGAAGTGTTTTCACTTCGGAGAAATTGGAGAAATTGTGGGCTGAAGTGAGCATATACGTACTTAATATAGAAATGAAACTTGTGCCCCCACGTATACATCTATTCATGCATAACTGAAGTGTGTGTATCATACTATGTGTTATATGTGATGTCGATTGAGTCTACGCTGTTTCAAGTACTTACCCCGCTTTCACCCTTGGACAAGGTTGAAGATCCCTCGACTGTCTGCGTAAGCTCAATTTCTTTCTTCTTAAGTTAGTTATACCACTGCAACAAGCTTGAAATGCTTCTGCAGGACATCACCGGCACAAGGAATAGTCAACAAAAGAGCCCTTAAAGAGATGGCTGGATGTTTCTAGAGCTGTTGCGTGCAGACGTACATAAAGCTCCTCAGGTGTCTGATGTATATCGTAGGTAGGCCCTTATTGACTGACCTGTAGATCGGCGAATGCGTACTCAACCAGTCGATCACCCCCACGCAGAGAGCAAGCTCTGGTCTTCAACGTTACAATCGGATAAGATCACTTCCTTCGGGAGATCCCGTTGAGCTCTGATCTGCGATCTACATATCTCTTTTCGCTCTAGATCCCCACTATATAATCAGTGGATATAGTAAGTTGCGTACCTAGCTACGAATGCCAGTCGACAATCTGTGTAAAAGGTCACCGACAAACAAAATGAAGGAAAAAAAAAATCCTTCAGAAGAAGTATAAAAAGGCCCTGGGGGCTTGTCTTCATCATGGCCAGTTCGAATAGGCAATCAATCTGCTCGGAATACTCCTTACTGTCTAGTAGTTTGCCGACATGGTGCGGTCAACAGACACTATATTGCCGTTGATGGCATTGGTGACATCTGAAAATGCTGCCTATAACTGCTCAATTGGCACATTTCAGTCTTTCTTCGATGCCAATGGCACAACCGCCCAAGTAGTGTATGCTCAGCACTATGCGGAGAATTCAAGTTTCGTCAATCCCAACGCATCATCCATCGTCGCCGATCCTACGGCCTTGCCCGCTACTTGTGCGGTGCAGGTCAATGCTACTACGGATGTTGGGACTCATTTCAGTTTTGGTGTTTTTTTGCCTGATGACTGGAATCAACGGTTCTTGTATGTGTATATAGATATAGTATCTACTATCACCAATGCTAATTCAAGGCAGCCAGGCAGCTCAGGAGGGATCAGATATTGACTGGCTTGATATGGTTAGAAATATATTCTAGGCAATTGTCGTGGTTGCTGACCAATTCTCAGGCTATCGGATTGCGTTATGGTTTCGCTGCAGTTGGCTCAGATACTGGACACGTCGGATCAGACATGGACGGCACATGGTGGGAGAACCCTGAGTCCCTCGCCGACTGGGCCTGGCGAGCAAACCATCTCACCAGTGTGTATGGAAAGTTCCTTGTGGAGAGCTTCTATGGCCAAGCACCAAACTACAGCTACTTTGCTGGGTGTTCTACTGGAGGTCGTCAAGCAATGAAAGAAGCTCAGATGTTTCCCGATGATTACGACGGCGTGATTTCAGCATGTCCGCCATGGTGGACAACCCACCAGCAGCTGTATAACTTGAAGCAGACCTTATACCAAGCACCAGAGGGATCTGCGCACACCATTCCAACAGAGATGTTCAGCGTCATTAGTGATGAGGCAGTTCGCCAATGTGATCCTCAAGACGGTCTCGTTGATAGCATCATTTCCGACCCTCTGAGTTGCGATTTCGACTTCTCGACACTCCTGTGTACTGCCGCGAAGAATAGCAGTTGCCTAACTTGGCTTCAGCTGGAGACATTGCACAAGCTATACAGCGACTGGGTTGACACCAACCAGACATATGTGTATGCGCACCCGTTGTACGGCAGTGAGGCCATGTGGAATGAGAGTGGCATTTTTGGCGATGGCAGCGAGAGCAATATCGCTACGCAGTTATGGTACCCGCAGCATATCTTGGGGTTGGCCAACTTTACTGGTCAGGACCTTGATTATAATACCGTTGTCTACGCCGATGAGACTAATCCAGGAAACTCTTCTGCCGATAACTATGACCTGGCACCTTTATATCGTCATGGCAGCAAGCTGATCCATTATCATGGCAACTCAGACGCAATTGTACCCCCAGGAATAGGGCTCTACTATCGCGAGCGCATGAAGGCGACCGTTGAAGCACAGGGGATTGACATTGATGACTTTTATCGTTTCTTCCTAGTTCCTGGCATGGAGTAAGTCGAGTATCATAATGCATATTGGGCGAGGTTTTTTGCTGATGACATTCCAGACATTGTGGCTCGACGCCGACCAACATGAATTCCTCCTGGTACTTTGCTGGACCAACGCAAGCCACCTCGCTGAGCACATCTTTATACAGCGTTCCGGGGTACAGCGATCCCAAACATGACATGCTACTGGCCCTCATTGACTGGGTTGAGAATGGAAACGCTCCTGACTATATTATTGGATCCTTCTTTAACAGCACATCTGTGTTTGCTGATTCGACGATCAGCAAACAGCGCCCGATTTGTGCCTATCCAAAGCAGGCGAAATACAACGGAACGGGGGATATCGATGATGCTAGTAACTTCGCGTGCGAATTGCTGTACTAGCTGGTGTCAATTTAGTTACCTATGAAACTTGCTGTGAACGTATACCTCTGGGTATATTAAAAAAATCTGGCTATTGTTTTCAGAAGATTGGGTTGTTTCATAGTAAAAACTCTGCTGTTAGCATTCAGATATCCGATCTTATCCAAATATATCAACTCCAAAGAGAGTATAAACTTTACAGCTCTTGGCTCAGAAAGAATAAATTGCAGAAATTCCTCTTAGAAATGATTTATTAACATACTGAATCGTCTATTTAGTGGTACCTAGGTACGAAAGGGCCTGGATTGCCAACTGAATTAAATTAGGGTTTGACTGTCTATCGCAAAACCACCTCTCGAACACGTGGAGAGCAAATGCACACAGAAACTTCACTTTTCAGCAAATCATAGTGATCTCCAGTAAATAAAAAATATCCCCAGATTCTCGATCCCCATTTTAACTACTTTAGAGTTGGTCTCGGCCCTCGCTTGTGAGTGGTGGGAATCTTGTCCATGGAATAGCAGTGAGCCCAGACCCTGCAGGACACTAGGCGAACTGGAACGTGCAAAGAAATTCAGAAATACCATTGGCTCTACCCAGAAATACTCGGTGTGGCCGAGTCCCGACGACCGACATGCTGGGTGGCATAAGCTCAACCAAGGTACGGGGTAGCCTCCATCCATTTCCGCATTCGGAAGGTCTTACTGAAAATGGACATCGCTTTCCCTTTCTCTTTCGAACTCTGTGGATTCGCCACTCATGCTTCAGGTGACAGCTTGACAGGTCCATTCGAAAGTTCCCGCCTGATAAAATGCCATTTCTGGTAATCCCAGTCTCGGTCATCAGGCGGTCTATCTGACGTTCTCGAAATTCCATGTTACATTCCTCGGCAAAGTTGTTATTCCATAGACCGTAGAAGCTTATTCCCACATTCCCATACAATCCTGACAGTCTTGGATGTTCTGACTGGGGCGTGCCTTTTTCTTGCACCTCGCTTAGATAGAGCTGTTTGCCACGAGTTCTTTCTTTTCTTTGCTTTGTTTTTTCTTTCACCAGACTCGGCGCCGAGTTAAATCCAAGTTTGCCATATGATTATATTAAATATCTAATCCCTTACACATTTCTGCCGTTGCAAATGAACAAGCTCGTCAGCGACAAAGCGAGAACACTCGCTATACATCAACGTCTCTGAGATGTTGCTGCAACAATTCCCACCGGACGAACGACATACGCCATTGGCAGTTATTTCATATATGATTTTCTGATACTGAAGGCAACAGCTAGCACTGTATTGAGCGCTTAGCTTCTAGCCATGAACTCGACAATAGACACCCGACAAGCAGAACTGTCGACACATGACCTGCTTCAACGTCAAGTCAGCAGTCTATTGTGCATATGGATACTGTTCGTACTGTCAAGTATAGTAATGGTGTTGCGGATCATCTCGCAATTTAGGATTCTACGAATTACAAGATCGGATGATTTCCTGATGATTATAGCATGGGTATGTACAATGAGATGAGCCTTTATTAAAGTTTCGATTGTTATGGTACTTATCTTCCCCCGTTCTTTAGATCCTACAAGGAGCAAAAGCAGCCCTATCCACCGTTTCCATATACTGGGGTCTTGGACGACATGACTGGGAGCTGTCCAGTTCAGAAGCCTTTGTCAATGTCATGAAATACCAAATGTACGCGATGATCCTCGGGTCATTGTGTGGGCTGTTCGGCCGTCTATCATTCGCCGCGTTTCTGCTATACTTCATCCAACGCGTTTCGCGAGCCCGGACGTATGTGATATGGACCGTTATCGTCATACAGATTGCCGTCACCATTGTCTTCCTGGTGTGCGATTTGGCGAAATGTGTTCCCAAAGTGCATGGGCCGCGTGCAACCTATGAATCGGCGACGTGTTGGACATCGCCGTCGATGATGGCGTTGCAATATTCACAGGGAGGTGAGCTCAATTCATACTTCAGTGATCTAGAGGAGTTCAAGGAATAACGTCTTTGTAGCCATTAATGCAGCGTCTAATCTGTGCCTCACTGTTCTGGCTCTCAGCTTGGTTTGGGGGCTTCATGCTGCAAGCTATGCTAAAATCAGTCTTGGGATTCTCCTGTCGTTTAGTTTATTGTAAGTTGCATATCCCAGCCGGTCCTTGATGGATTCGATTGTTATGACTGTGTAGCTGATTAGCTTAGGGCTACGGCTGCTGATATCCTCGACATTGTGGAAGTCAGCCAAACTCGTACCGATGGAACTGATTTTGCATGTAAGTACAGATCTAGATGTATATATGTGACTTTCTTCTAACATGAGATCCATCATAGACCGTCTCAATACCTGGAATAACTGGTATTCGTGAGTATCTATCTTCTAGCTTAACTGTATCTCAAATTCTAACTCACCGAACAGAATTGAAAACGCCGTCATCATCATCACCGGCTCAATGACCAAAGTCCGCCCGGTCTTTCTCGTGGTATATCACTACCTGAAAAACCTCCAAGCAATGCAGAGGTGCAAAAGATGGTCCAAGGCCAAGACCCCCAAGAGCCTGAGATTCAAAGTCCTCCGATTGACCGCAACTTGCAATCCCACAACCACGAGCAGGAGATCACTATCTCCTAGCAATCCTCCTTCCCCTCCTCCATCCGTCATCCACGGCCGACTCGTGGCAACCACTGACGAAGAAGAATCATCTGTCCTGCACCGTTTCAAATCCAAGAACAGCATCTACAGCAAACGGTTCAAGAAGAACGGGCACAGCCGACATTTAAGCAATACCAGCAACAGCGCCGGCTCAATCAGCCTATCCTCCCTCCCACGCTCCTCAACCTCTCATCCATATACAACGACAACGGCAAATATCTGGGACAGCACCAACGACCTAGCCAGTATCGACCGGACCACCTCATCGATCATCAGCCGAGACTTTGTTCCTGTCTCATCCCCACGGCTTACCCATCAAACCGTCATTACAGCCGGAGATCCCTCCGTGCCCCCGCCATTCATGTCCCTGCCTATTTCGCTACGACCAGCAGCAATAGCGACGCCGCCGACAATTTCCATATCGACCCCGAATAGCAGTGGGCGGACATCTCGAAATAGTACTCGGCGAGAGCATCAACAAGGACAAAACGGGTTTGCAATGGCTAACTCGTCGTTCTTGTTTTTTCCTGCGCTCAATAATAACAATGGCAATAATAGTGCGCCGCAATCGCCGGGGACTTTGCTTCCGATATTGCAGACGAATTATTTCAGCATTGAATATGATAATGACAATACCGAGCATACGGACGATACCACTAATATTAATAACAATAACAACAACAATAGCAACAACAACAGCCGCAATCGCAGCTGTGAACCCAATCATCGTCACAATCATAGTCGGGACGTTGAGCTTGGATGGACTACGATGCGGCATGACAACCATCGAGATGAGATGGCGAGTGCATATAATGATGACGAGGCTAATGCGTTGCAACTGCATGATGTAGGCTCTATATTGACCGGGTCTAGCGAGAATCAGCATTGATTGACAGCATGCGTGCGTATGATGTTTGTATATCCTTAAGGCATATAGAAAAGCGTATAAATTATTTACTTCGTCTAATCCACGGAACAGAACAGTGTATTGAATAATTCATTATCATGCCCTAATTAATGTCGTTTTTATATGGATCGCCGCCTGTCATATCTTCCAAGAAATATAATGAATCTTATCTTGGATATAGCCATTCAAAAGAGCTGGATAGTTGCCTCTTGATATGAAAGACCGGCATAGCGATAGGATCAAACAACAAAAATAATAAAACTGAAAAGGGTAGAAAGGTGTATAGGAGAAACAAGAAACGAAAAATCCGGGGAGTTACATGAGAATTAAAAAAAGAAATCAAACATAATATTCTTAGCTTTCATATCATTGGAAGTATTTCCTCACAGTTTCCTGGTTGTCGGGGTTGACACCAGCCAGAATTGCCTCTGCATTTACACCTGTCGCTTGGACTAATCGTTTCGCAGCATCGGCAACCCTCTTGGCGGTTTCGCCTTGAAGTGTTTCGTTGTCGAGCGCTTGGACGATGTATCCAAAGACTTTGTCAGCGTTTGAGACAACGCTCGGGTTTTGCCTTTATAATTGTTAGTATTCTGCTTGTCAAATAGAGGCAATACTGGGTGTACTTACTGGTCGATCAGCTCGGCTAGGAAAGAGTATGCATATGGAGCAGCCTCTTCATCATTTGTGATTGGCAGTGTATTTAGCCAGTTCGCCACAACCTCCTGTGGATTTTGGACTTTCTCGGAGTTGAATCGTAGAATCTTGGCGATACTAGCTGAAGCATTCTCCGTTGCAAAGACGTGTTCCTCTGTCCTTGCGTGCGGGTGCCCTGTGACCTGGAACAGACTTGGAATACAAGCAGCCACAAACTCGGCGAATGCTGGTCCGCCCTTCTGGGCAGCAACACCAACACCGTATGAAGCAGCTTGCCTATTGGGACCATTGGAATCTTGTAGTCCGTTTGCGAGAGGTTGTAAAATGTGATCCTTAAAGGCCCAGGACTCTGGTCCACAGAACTCAAGCACATCATCCATAATGCAGGTTGCCCACTGGCGCTGTGTAGCGTCGGTGCTGTTGATAAAGGCATCATAAATTGGCAACAGGCGCTGCCACGTTGGCAAGAAACCTGATCCTTGGTTCTTGAAAACGGCGTGGAAAGCCTTATTCATATCGCTGAGAAGAGTCTGGTCATCTTCAATTGCATAGGCGATCGACAAGTTGTCCTCGTCATTGTCGTCAGCCTCGGCTTCCTCCTCGGCACGCGCCTTGACTCGGGACTGGTAATCTTCCAATGAAGATTGAACAGACTCAATGAACGCTTGCATGTGTTCTTGTGTCAATGAATTCTTGCCGACTACCTCAACTGATTCGTAGAAGCACTGGAACATTTCAGCAAGAGTGTCGATGTTTGGCTCAGCGCTTAGAACCTCGATAATTCTGCTTGCCACCTTGTTCCAGATCTCTGCAAAGCCAGGTGATTGGACACCATGTGCCTGTTTGTACGAGTTAAGCAGGTGAGGAACCAGCTTGGCGGACGACACGCGCACTGGGTCGTGGAAGAAAAAGGCCAATCCGGGAATAGCAACCTTCTCCAACGTCTGGATGACATATGGCTCAAATGAAGCTTCTAGGATTTGGGCGTACACAATAAGAAGCTCAATGGCGGTGTTCTTATCCTCCAGCACGCTCGTTTTGATACCGATGAGTTTTCCCTTCAATGGAACAAGTTCCCACCCGTCCTCTTGATCAACGAGATCAACCTGATCCTCGTCTTCCAACAATTGGATGTCGGCCTTGGCGGCGGCGACAGTAAGAAGAGGAGGAATGACTGCGTTGAGGAAAGGCACAAAGTCTTGGCCGAGAACGCGGCACATACGGCCCCAGCAGTGAAGCAGATATTGGGACTGGGGGTCATCCGAGTCCGTGATATTCTGTTGAATGGCTCCGAGGAGGTTTACCAAGTTCATGGCGTCTTGTCCCATCTTCTCCTTTCCAACAGCCAGCGCAATCAAAGTAGCACACTCCATTGCCTTTGCACGTAGTAAGCGGTACTCCTTGGACTGTTCTTCCTGTAGCACCTTGAAAAGCAAGGGCATCAATGTCTCGTAGTACTGAGTGAAAGCAGCCTCGGCAGAATCCGCTATGGTAGCAATTGTAGAAAGAGCCTGTTCCTGTACAAATCGCTTATCACCGCGCAGAAGTTGAAGCAAGTGTTGAAGAAGCTCTCCAAGGTATGATTCAAGGATGTTCTTCTCAGCCTCCTCGCAAAAGTTAACCAGGGCAGCAGCAGCATGGGCCTGAACACGGGGTTCCTGTGAATCGAGAACGGGAATAATGTTGTTTAAGACCACTGCATGATATTTCTCCTGCATAATACCGGCAAAATCGGTACTCATCTGACCAAGGGCGTTGCATCCGGCGTACCGCACACGCGGGTGAGGGTCCTGTAGTGCAGGGACGACAAGAGCAAGTACGTGGTCTAATTCGCTAATCATCAGGTCGCGGCAACCCTCGGAGATAGCAGAGATAGCCATAAGGGCAGCATGTCGATCTCTCCAAGCTGAGGACGACATCATGCGTGGAATCCAAGCAAATGTAGCAGGGAGGATGATCTCGCCGCCAAGCTTGTTCGCCAATCGATCCATTGTCTGTTCACCAGCGACGTGGTTCAAATCACTCTCCTCGAGATCGAGCTATTTAAATTAAAACTATTAGCCTATAGGCTTGCCGCTAGGAGTTCAGGGTAACCCACATCTTCAGATGCATTCCATTCGGATGCATCATCGTCGTCGGCACCGACGTCTGTCATCAGACTGAGACATTGAGTGACCATTTCCGTGGCAAAAACCGGGTCCTTTTTGCACATGTTGGGAGCGTAGTCTGCGAATGTTGCCATAAGCTCGAGGGCATTCTGTCTGACTTGATCGCTGAGATCCTTCTCTGCGATGACGCTTATACTGAATTTGACAAGGTTGTTGAAGAGGCTCTTGAACATCTTGGGGGAGATTTCAGCCAGTTCAATTAGAGCGACAAAAGCCTTGGACAGCTCGTCGCTGTCATCAGCCTCTTTGAGCGGAGGCAGGATATTCAAGACATCTGGAACAAGAGCGAAGAAATTGGACTGTGACTTCTTTGGAATAGAGCGGAACAGAGCAGAGAAGGCTTCCATTGCAGCGATTCGGACCTAGACGATATTCATAAAAGTCAGCCACCACAAACAGTATGAGGCTCTTAAAAAGAGATTCAACGCACTGTAATGTTGTCATCCTTGAAACCTCGGCTGAAAACGCTCAAGACAGCATCTTCATGCTGTTTCTCGATTATACTCGGTGTCGTAGTAAATATTCTGAATGCTGACTCGCGTAACCCCGACTCGGGGGACTGGCTAGCTTGAAACAAAACTCCCAAAAGTTCCGGCCATGACTCGCCTGACAATCATCCTGTCAGTTGTTGCATTCGCTTATGTTTTCCTTCGCTGGGTGAGTATAAGCACGTACCGTTATCCGTGTATTGGCGGGCGACCTCGGCAATAGCATCTCCAATTTTGTTGCGGACATCAGGCAGCGACTCGCTACTCAAGCACGCAACAAGCTTCTCCCGGATTGCAACGCGTTGCTCGGGAGTCAAGGTCGAGAAGACTTCCTTGGTTTCACCGCTACGGGGGTCTTTGATGGTTTTGGTGGCTATCCGGCGAAAAAGGACGGCGGAAAAAGATCTCGTCTGAGCGCAGGGGAAACGAAATATTAGCCTTGGATCGGAATTAAACACGGACGCCTCGACACTTACCACAGTGTTTTCTGCGCCTTGAAGCTGCTCAGCTAGGCCCATAAGAAGAACATCCGGGCGGTTCTGAACCCAGTCACTGTTCAGCTGTTCCTCTGCCTGCGATCGAATAGCATTGTCGGGTGTGCTCAGAGCCTGCAGCAGCTGCGCGAGGGCAGAGTGGATTTCAGGCGCAAGCAAAGACATGCTGAAAGCTATACAAACAGATGCCAGTTAGAAAGAAAGAGCAAACAAAGCGATTGACATGCCCAGTGCCGCGGGGTGACTGAGATGTTTTGTTTTGAAAAGCGGGGACTGCTACTTTACCCTTAATTTTTTTTTAATTGATTTCGGATAGCAAGGTCGATGGGAGAGGCACCACAGCTGGACGGTTAATAAGTGAGTAAGTGGCTGTGATGGCTTAGATGCAGCATCTGCATCCCAGCTCAGAGACAACTCGTCTTGGTAGTGCAGGGGCTGGCTAGACAGTTTGAGGCCGAATCGAAGTGGGATGGTTGAGAGCGCCAAAAATTCCGCCCGCAGTCACACTTTCCTTCTTCCACTTTGTTTTGGCTCGCGATGCCGCGCTAGTGCTGATTGGGCATAAATGCTTTCTGAGTATTCTACGAGTCATATGCAGAACTATGTGTACTCTGCACCGGTATTTTACTGTGTTTTTTTTCTTCTTCTCTTTTTAATAAAAAAAATAATTTGTTTTCAATAAGTATGTGCATGTTATTCAATTATATATCACGCTTGTACTGCGAAAAAGACTCAAGGCCAAGACCAACATGGGATGAACTAGAAAAGGAAACGAAGAGGATGGGATGTGTGTGCAGTATTAGGATAGAACAAGGAAAACAAGGAGCAGGCGGGCTTCGAAGAAATGCGGAATGCGGATATCTATACGGTTCCTCAACGAGGGGCAGGGGGTTGGATTGAATATAGGAAATGGAAATGGAACAGGAACAGCGATACTCTTATCTACCGCTGGGGCGGCTGAGGATGAAAACACCAGCAATCACAGCTGCGAGTGTCACAATAGCACCAGGCAACAGAAGGTCATTGGGTACTCCCGCAATGAGCTGCTCCTCTGGCTGACGTTGGGACAATGGGTGCTTGCTCGATCTGCTGTAAGCTTCCTCGTCCTCGTCGTCCTCCGAGTGCTTAGGAGCGCGCTCTTTAAGAACAGACTCGGGAGGGGTAGGGGGCTTCGAAACAACTGGCTGCGGCTCGACGGTGACGGGGATTGGTGGTTGAGAAGGATCATGAACGAATAAGTCGACCTTCTCGTGGTGTAGTTTGCGCGCCTGGTTAACAGCATCCGTGAGATCTTGATCAGTTGTAATCGAAACGGTATCTCCCTCATTGTCAAGATAGCTGAGAGCAAATCCAGTGCTGCTGAGTTTTCCATCTTCGATAGATGGCTCACCGCCAACAGCCTCAGTTTCTTGACCAAGTTTGTCGATGACGCTCGCCACAAGCGCGGTGATGCCCTCCGAGAGGACGACATTCACCCGGTGCACACGGCCACTGGGCGCCTTGAACTTGAACGCAAATGGTGCGTCGACATCTTCCGTGTGGTGGTGTTCCAAAAGTTCCGAATGAACATCCTCTCCATGATGCGAAGCTGAATCGTTCGGGAGTACGCTGTCACCACCTCGGTCAAACCCTGGCCTGGAATGATCTGGGCTGAGAACAGACCGATGAGGAGTATGTGGGCGATGGCTGCCACCTCCGGAGACCATGGAATCAGACTCATGGTCCATGGAAAGCCAGAACTTGTTCCAAGCAGGGCCCTCGTCATCACCGGTGTTCATCGAGTTGATCTGAAACACTGTATCAGTATGTGTCTTTCTTGGACAAAAAATGTAACATATTTACGAACCTGCTCGAGAGTGGCGTAGGTCAGCTTAAGCACATCGACCATGCCGACGATTTCACCGGCCTCATTCATGACAGGAAGGTTGAGGTAATGTCCGTCTGTTTGTCTTGTGATTAGTTGCTTGAATCGGACTATAGATTCGAAGACATACCGTGCATCTTGCGCAAAGCAGCTTGAATGCTCATATCCGTCGGCGCAAAGTCGGGATGGGGAGTCATCACGCGGACGACACTGCAAGTGGCAGGGTCCAGGCCGGGAGCAATAACACGCAAGACCACGTCCTTACTAGTAAAGATACCAGTAATTGAGCCCTGGTCCTGGACAAGAAGTGCCGTTGTGTGGTGCTCTTTCATCAGTGCAGCAGCCTCCTTCACAGAAGTCCGGACTGACACGGTAGTAGGGGGCATGCCGTCCAGAACTGACTCCAATGTAGGGCCCGACATTTTGTGGCGAAGAGCTTCAACATATTGAATGATCTGCTGTGGCTGACTGGATCCAAGTTCGGATTGCACACCCTCCAGAGCATCGTAGAGTTTCCGAGAAGAGCTGTACGCACGCTCCAATTTCTCCATGGCGTCGTAGAAACACTTGGTGATATCAAGAATACCCGAGATGTCCTGGTTCTCATCCATCACAGGAAGATGACGGAAACCTTTGCGGACCATAAGATCCAGAGCATCAGTAGCACTGGTATCAGTGCGAGCACACAAAGGATTCTTGGTCATGATTTCAGCAATGGTTACTTCTCTCGCCTTCAAACCAGCGCCCACAACACGGAAGGCGAGATCCTTGGCGGTGAAAATACCGGCGATTCGTTCGTCATCATCGGTAACCAATACACAATCTTCCCTTTTGGCGGCCATCAATTGGGCGGCTTCGGCCACATTGGTGCTAGGCTTGATTTGCAAAGCCTGGCTGGGCTTCAAGGCCAATACCGTTCCGGGAGGAGCTTTGCGGTTGTGACGAGGGCGCTGCACTTGGTGGCGTTTCTTATTAAGGTCTGCTTCCAATTTTCTGCGAATAGCCTGGATATCACCAACATCATATGATTAGCATTAATCCTAGCCACGGTCCCGAGAGCTCCCATTCCCCAAAACACAAGCAATTACCTCATCTCGCTTGGACTGATTTTGTCTTTGCCTGCTGGCAGCAGTAGCAGCACTTCCTGCATCGCTTTGGCCGAGGGTAGAGTCGGGCTTGGGACGCGGAATGTGAGAACCAGAAGGGCTGTTGTAGTCGAAGTCGGGCATCTTGCCTCGACCGATTGTTTTGTTGGGGGTGGTCCCCCGAAATGTTCCGCCGCCAGCTGCAGACATGGTGGGCTCAGCAGTCGCGTTCGTAAAGAAACTGGGGAGATATGGAGGGAGTTATATAACAGCAATGGCCGGAGGAGGTGGCAGGACACAGCACGCTGTTTGTTCTCGAAGATAAACAAATCCCAGGAGGAAGCCGTGGGTCGGCACGGGGTTCCAAATTCCAGAGAGTCAGTCAGACAACGTCAAATAGTTTCCCTGCCGCTAAGCCGTTCGGGGAAAGCGCTGCTCGCCTGCCCCACTGCCGCATGATGTGTTCATGCCTGAGTCCTCAGGCCACGATATCCGGCAACCGCACTCTCGATCCGATCCCGTGACCGCCCTCGCTTAGCTCCCACAAACGGGGCGTGCTTATCTGGCTACCGCAACATCGCCAATCGACAGTTTGGAAGTTCGCGACAACCACCCATTCAGAAACTTCCAGCTCTGTCCGACCGGTCACAGCAACACAGAAGTCAAAATGGTCAAGAAGAGAGCGTCCAAGTAAGTAGCCACAAATTTTTGCTTGCCTCAATGCTCAATTCAACGACACCAATCAATCCTTCAAATGATTCCCGCGGCGTCGAAATATCGAAACCGAACAAATCAATTTACGCCCTCGCCCCGGGAATTGATCGATTGGAAAACTACACACTTTATCGATTTTCTTTGGCCTTCAGAATGCTAATGACATGTCTTTTTCTTTTCCAGCGGACGTAACAAGAAGGGCCGTGGTCACGTTAAGCCCATCCGATGCTCCAACTGCTCACGATGCACCCCTAAGGACAAGGCCATCAAGCGCTTCACCATCCGTAACATGGTCGAGTCCGCCGCTATTCGTATGTGTTTACCCATTCTGTTTCTACCGATATGAGGGAGGATTTGCCGGTCTAGACGAAGTGTGGATATATACATAAAAGAAAGAGCTTGGGACAACTTCTGAAGATCGACGACCAATCCCCATGGCAATTTACGATTTCTGGCGTCAATCGAGAACAATCGGCTGATTTGTGATGTTTTTTCCGTTTTGCAGGTGATATCTCGGATGCCTCTGTCTTCACTGACTACGCCGTCCCCAAGATGTACTTGAAGCTCCAGTACTGCGTCTCCTGCGCTATTCACGGCAAGATTGTCCGGTACGTTATTAAAAACTACACTCGAATTACAACACCGACCAACATCCCACACAACACGAAAATACTTGGAACAAAGGAATACAATTCTAACTGATTACAGTGTCCGCTCCCGCGTCGGCCGTCGCAACCGTGCTCCCCCTCCTCGTGTCCGATACAACAAGGATGGCAAGAAGCTGAACCCCCAGCAAGCCGCCGCTAAGACCGCATAAATGAACTAAGAATTTCTCTTTTTTGTTCGTTATTGCGTTGAAGTCGGTTTGAAAGTTATTATAATGATTTGGGATACGGGATTTAGCAAAAAGCGGAGAGAGAAGGAATACTTCTTTTATATCGAAAGGTGGAATTCTTTTTGAAAACAAAAGAAGAAGAAATACAAAAAATTTCTAGAAACCTCTCTTCCAGTCTACAAACATCTCTATTTCTTGTTCTTTCTTCTATTCTACGATTGAATAAATCGGAGGAATATAGAGATGAACTTGGGAGAGAAAAATAAATTCCTCGTAATGAATCGCGAGGTCCTCCATGTCGCTACAGACGGTGTTCATATTTTCTTGCTAGCTACTCATATCAAAAAAAAGATGTAACTAGGATTGAAAATGTGCCTTTTTTTTTGAGCATACTGCTAGAGACAATGGATGTATGTGCCCTTTTTAAAACTTCCTATGTGCAACTAGTCTTATCCATCTTCGATACACTTTTCTGTCGTCATGGGTACAAGTAACCTTTCTCGAAGTAATTGCCAAAAATATCAACCACTCCACTTCGGCCTTTGGGACTGGAGTTTCGTATCACTTTTACTTCGCCGGGCCAATATCCTTCTACATGTAATGGGAGATGCGCGTGATAGGCAGTCTGAGAGTCAGGCGGTGGAGAAACTGATGATGAAGAAGAAGAATAAGATATTGACATTGGACTTTGTGAGGTTGGAGAGACTTGTTGTCGATTGGCCCTTTGAAGGTCTTCAAACTCTTTCTTCTTTGTCCGCCTAAACGTCGCCAAAGCGGATACTAAATCGACTTCCTGTTCATCGATGATATCTGGAGAACGAATCTTCCTAGACTCGGTTTGGACAGATGCTAGTTGCAGTTGTCTGTGGAGACTGCTGTTGTCACGAGTAGGTGAAACAACACTTGATCCCTCCAGTTCCGAGACTGCAGAATATCTGGAGTGTATCGAGTCACTGTCATCGTCGGAAGGCATTAAGTGAACCTTTTTATTCAAAATGTTTCTCGCTATTTCCTCGTGGGGCTCTGGTACGCCGCACTCTTCGTTGCCAAAGAAGCTAAAATCATCCATAGCAGATGACCAAAGACGCTCGGAATCAGAGTCTCCCGTGGTCGATTTCCAGTTTGTATGGTCATCATATCGCTGCGGTTTCCACGCGCCCAACGCCTTTGGCGCCGCTGTTCTTGTCACTGGGGTTATTTCTAGGACAAGACACTCTAAAGCAAACAATGATTTTGCATGCTGCTGCTCTGCTTTCATGCGGTCACGCCCTGGAGGGAATGAGTAGTCTGCTCTAGCTTTAAGCTTTGCCAATAGTGTTTCGTCCGAACATGCTGCAATGAAGCGGATGAGTGAAGAAAGTATCGGGGAGTTTGCTTGGACGTGTGAAGGAACATCGGTTAGTACTAATGTCTTTACATGAGGTATATGAGACGGGTGTAAATATGGAATAGTTGGGCTAACTCCACGCCGCAGAGGTAGCATTTCAGTCCTAGGCCGCTTGGCGAGCAGCTCTTGAATCTTTTTGGTGCGTAAATTTGATCCAGTTTCTCCATTTATGGCAGTATGGATATCCTGTTCTGATACATTGTCTGTTGTATCGTCACCGTTTACAACTTCAGCGGCGAAAGCTGAACCTCGACGTGGAGGGAGAGGCTCATCTGGATATTGGTCACGCTTGGCTGTTTCGTTGATATGGTTTTCAGGAATTGAAGCTACTGATGTGTCTTCCAATTCAAAAGGCATGTCGTTTCCAGCTGGCAACTCATATATCTCGTGTGAAGTACCTAGCTCGGCGTGAAAGTGATGTATACCCAATTCGTCAGCTGGTAGTTCAGGAAGTAGTTCAACTATTGAACTCTCGTTTTTAGCGGGTGCATCTTTAGTGGCAACAGTGTGGTTTATTCTGAAGTGAGTTAAATCGTACTTGGCATATGCGCCAAGTATAGGGACCAACTTCTCCGCCCCTGGCACTGTATTGAAATCATACCTGGTGCCAGGCGATAAAATGAGAGATTGATCTTGAGTCAGTTTTCGGGCAGTATCCACACTTCCAGCATCGAGAAGATGCAACCTCTTGGATGCAAGTAAGGCGGCCACACCTTCAACTGTAAGACGATTATCGGCTATGTATAAATGAGTAATACCAGAGTGAGCTAAATTCTCGAATATAGAGCGACCTGTCAGGGGATGCGTAAGGAATTCAAAGAACTTTTTGTCTAAGTCGGGATGTCGAAGTAAGGTAGAGGTATAATCCTGGAAAACCCTATCTCCTTGGCGGCCTAGTGTATTTTCTTGCTCTTGGGCTGCCTCTTCCGACATAAAACATGCCTGTAGTAGTGACCTTACAGCTGTATCTGTGAGCAAGTTGTTTCGTACATCGAGTAATCGAACTCGTCTCCCAATTGCATTCGCGAGAAACTCGGCGTCGGTATCTCTAAGACCGATCCCTCGCAGTTTCAGTACTTGCAAGTCTGGGAGTGCACTCAGAACGGAGAACACGAGCTGGTCTCTAGCAGGGGAGGTGTATGACAGATCCAAGTAGACTAATGCCGGAAAACGAGATAGGGCAGTCGCAAGGCCGGTTGAAGTTGTATTTGGCTCTCCATCTGCTAAGAGAAGACGAAGATTGTACGGCGGATAATCTCGTGCTTGTGCAGGGTCAGATGGCACCTTGAGGCTAATGGTCGAATTGTGGTCGAAGAAAGGCAGCTTTGAAACTCTCAACGACTGCAATCGTGGCAGGCAGTCAAGTAGGTCTCTGAGCCATTCCGAACGAGGACCACCATAAATCTCAGAAAGTGCTGGCGGCAGATGGAGGGTGTGAGTTAAGTTACGAACTTCAAGTCGTGCATGTTTTAGCGTTCTTCTGAATCGGGTCAACGCAACTTGTTCCGTCAGTCTTTAGTCTTTGTATACGCTTGTCATGAATAAGCGAGGGAATTTCGAGGCCTTTTACCATAAACCGCATCATTCTGTGTGCCAAAATGAGACGCTGGATCACCCCAGATGTGTGGGTTGAAAATTGCATGCCATCGCCGACTCACTAGTGAGGCTGAGCATAGATCGGCTGAAGGAATATAATCGGCTATGATAGCCAATGCGTCTTTCATTATGGCATGCTCATATGAAGGCGGTATGGCATCCATAATGAGAAGAGATCAAGTCTCACACTTGATGTGCGAGAGAGTTGTATGTGTATATATATGGACTAAATCCAGCATTGTTTTGATGAGGCTCATTCATTGATCGCATGCTCGGGCAAAACTCTCGGCATAAGGCCCCCACGCGCGAGGATGTGCTCGTCTAGTGCAGATATTGGTTGATCACATCAGTCGAGTGACACAGCAGCAACCAGTGCATTGAAGATCTGAGAGAAGAACATCTAAGTGAGTCAAGTCGGATTGCAGAGAAAGAGCGATCCCCGTCAGGCATCACAAATCGATGCCTGGCTCTGCACCCTGTGACGTCAGCGGCGGGTGGGGAACTGCGGTTGGAGAGCAGCCAATGGGAGGCTCAGTTTGACTTTGGCTCAGGAACAGGTAAAGCCTCAACACCTAAGTTTGCTGCGTGTTGTGTTTGATATTAAAGCACAAAAGTAGCAGAGAATTCGTTCAAAACTAGAGGGATGTTTAGAGGAGACGGAAAAACAATGGTCATCTTTCCTTTGTTTTGCTGCGGTTTGACCCCGGCCCATGCTGTGACGTCAACAGCCGGCGACTAACTACACCCCCGGTCTGCACTTCTTCCTCTGAGCTTCTCATAACTTTCTTCTGATGACTCTGCTTTACTTCCAGCATACAGGTAATTCTTCTATGGGCATACATGTGTATGCGCGTATAAAGACTTCCACTCGCTCGTCCCGTTTCCATGCTTCCGATCACCTCCGTCAAACGTCACATGTCAGTTGAATAGACACCATTCACGAAGAACGAACGAGGACGATAACGAAAACTACCTCAGAATGGAAAGCTCGCAAAAGAGCATCCGCGTTATGCACTATATCGGCGAATTCCTCGATCTCGACGCAACGTCATTTACAAACATTGCCGAATTCATCGCTCTCATACAAGCTATCAGGGAGGGTCTGGGCCGAATAGACTCCGGCTTCGCCGTATCAGATTTTCATATCAACCTTCTATTTTTGTCAAAGCTAGAGGAACATCCAGACTGGAACAATTGGGCAAGATCTATGTTGCGTGATCACCGAATCAGTTTATCCGATTATTCCGCCGAAAGTATGCCGTTCCATGAGCTCGCCGAGATGGCGATTCAGCACGAGAGATGGATAAGAGCTCAAGCGGCGGCGGCGAAGAAGAAACAGCAAGACAGAATTATCGAAATCCAACCACAAGATAACAGCAATAGGAGTAACAACAATAACACCCGCCTTCAAAATTTTACGCAGGAGGAGATCAACTCCTTCGTTGTTCGTCAAATGCGGATGACACAACACCAACCCCAACCATATACAACAACTCACAAATCAAAGGGTCACAGTAAACGACCGAGCCAAGAAGAAATCAACGAATTTGTGGTCCGCCAGATGCGCGAGGAGCAAGAACTGAACACGCGAGCTCGGAGCAGAAGTGAACCAAAACCAAACAGACCAACAACGATGGATGAGACTGTTGATTCTAATCCCGCCAATGCTATATGCGACAAGTGTGGAGACAATACTCATCCAGGACGAAAGTGTCGTTTCTATGCCACCACCAAACCAACTGCAGTAGTCCCCCGGGCTAACTTTGCGGGCAAGAAAGTAGAAGTTCGTACTCAGGCTCCTGGAGGGTTTCCGGTGTATCACACGAGCTTTGCGCTGACATGAATCTACAAACATTTTGGGGCATCGATGAATTCGTGAAACGGGCATGGGTTCATCCTAGCCCATGACAGCGACTGTACAGATAATTTTTATTATGAAATGTGCGCATATCCCTATGATATTGAGAAATAGAATGATTCCACCATCTATTATTTCGGCGTTGTTAGGCTATGATCAGTAGCTAATCCATCCTTCCCTCGACCAATTTTTGTCAAACACTTTGTCTTGATTCCAGATCGACACTGACTTGTTCATAAATGCCACGAGCAAGTCATTTGAGAACTGAGGAACCGACTCCAAAAGATTATTTTCTAAAGCTGCAGTTTCCGACGTCCCAGCGTTTCTCAATGTAGTCAAGCGATCCATAGTGACTTCGACGATCAAGTCTCTCAGGCTTCTGTCATTTTTAGGAGTGGAATTATAGATATCGATAACCGCCTGTGGGAAAGAATTCGCATCTAATCGTTCCATGAGCTCCTGTTGAACATTTTGCTTCGACAGAACCTTTAGACCCTGTATAAACAGACGGTCTGCAAGCGAATACATCAGAATATGAAAGGACAAGGGGCTGGATATAGATGCTGATCCTGTGGTAGGGTCAATCATTCTCTCATCAGATGTACCATTATCAGATGGTGTAGGAGAAACCTCAACCTGATAATCCAATGTATAGAGATATTCGATCATCTGCCTGACCAAAGCCGGCTCTTCATGTAAAATGACCTCGCGAGTGACAGCCTCCTATAATCATCATGTTGGCTTAAAAACGGTTGCGTATACCAAGGGTTTCAGGGAGTCTCACGTTGAAGTTTCCATCACAAGCTTTCGCAAAAAAGTCAGATCGCGTACAGACTATGCATCGATGGACGGCGTAAGAGTCTTCGCCACATATGATAGTCAGATCACTATACTTTGGCTCAAGGCGTAGGCTACACTTGTTAGAATCTAGGTGTCGTATGTAAGTACGGATATAATACGTACCTTTCTAAGGCATCTAGAAGTTCTTGACCGGAAATGATATCCTCAGTGGTGTCCTCAATGGTACTCTCATTATGAGTATGTGCTGTTTCTTCTTTGCGTTCTGCTAAACGCCGCACTAGAACCTTTTTTTTGTTTTTCTTTGGCATAATTTATTCTTCCACATATGTTGTTAAGAGTGTATAGTAGAAGATAAACCTCAAATTGGTGATGGCTAGAGAGAGATATTTTCTTTTGATATGAGATGTTATATGCATAGTACCCCGCTGCGTAGGCAGGCACTGCTGCCTAGGTACCATATACGTAAATGATACGTGCAGCAGTCTTGCTTCTTTTACACAATATACATGATAAGTTATCACATGGTCACTGACCCATGCTGAGTACAATCGAGTATTTATCAAGTGCTACAAGTATGCGTAGTGAGTAATACCTGGGTATTGAATAATCACTAAATATTCGCCAAGTGCTAGATGCCTGCTCATTGATCAGTGCTGCGAAACTCTGATGAAATTGCATTAAAATACATAGAAGCTTGAAACCAAATAGGTGCTAAAGTGAAGTGAAAGTGAAGCTAGTTACTCTCTGATGTGGCTCGAGTAGGGCTGTGTAAAAGCAAATGGCATCTGTTCTATCGATCGCCCTTAAGAACGTTGTCGGTGGTTCTGTTTTCTCCCACAGCTTCTTCGTCCTTGACTTGAACAGTCTCGTTATGGACCTTCTCGAGCAAGCCTGCGTTACGGGACTCTCGTGGAAGATAGAACACTACAAACAGAATCAATCCTGTCGCAGTGAAAGCTAGCAAGGTCCACATGCCATTACGGTACTGAACGAGGAGATCGTGGTCGGTGTCTCTAGAACCCCCAGTACTTCCCATCACGACATTGACGACCGCAAGGAAGAGCGAGCTTCCGAATTGATACATGACATTCATGAGGGCCGCTGCGGTGCCGTGATCCTCGAGAGGAATCTCATTCAACACAATGGCCTGCGCGGCCACGGCAATACCGGGTGCTGGGAACAGGTAGAGCATTGAGAAGACGATAACATACCAAATGCCGAATTGAGGACCAATAAAGCCCCAAGGAATGAGTGCGCCCACACTGATGACATATCCGACTATAATAACGATCTTTGTATGGCCCATACCGACTAGCTTGTTACCTATACCACCGCCGATCATGGAAGCTGCAGTCGCAGGCTGTGTGAAATAAATAGTCAGCGAGGTTTTAGATAATAAATTCATCGCGGCATACGTACCAGGAAGTAACAGGCCGCGAGCACCGTCTTATAGTGGAGCGAGTCAAGACAGATCTCAGTGGCTAAGTAGAACCAAGTAACCCTGTCGAACGAGTTAGTGTGAGTGAGGCATTATTTAAGGAGTTTATAAACTGGGATGACTTACCAGCCGCCACCAACGAACATAAAGACAGTCAAGGGAACGAGAACATGGGGGTTGGACATGATCGACAATGGCACTGCTGGTTCCTTGGCCCTGCGTTCGACAAGTGGGAACGCGAGGAGCAGCAGACCACCTAGAATAATGGTGACAATGATAGCTGCATGTCTCCAGCCCAAGTCTTCTGCATCGTTCAATCCGTAGATCAATAAGCAGGTACCGGCCATAAAGGTGGCCACCCCATAGTAATCAAATCCACGAGTCGTATCGCGACCAAATTTTGGAATGATCAAGAAACCCAGTATACAGGCAATACCGGCCAAAATGAAGTTGACCCAGAACATCGAGCGCCAACCAGCAGAGGACGCTGTGAGCAACGCCCCCAAAATGACGCCCAGCACGGTGCCAACTGGTCCACACGAGACGTAGACTGCCAGTCCAGCATTTCGATTCTTGCCAGGTGGAAATGTGTGACTTATAACGGAGATACCTGTTGCGCACTGCATAGGACTTTTAGAGAGAACTAGATGCGCGCGCGCGAGAGAGAGAGAGAGAGAGAGAGAGACGTACAGTCAAGGCAGCCCCGACACCCGCCAAGGCTCGACCAGCGAGTAGACCATTTCGATTGGGGGTCCAAGAGATGAGAATATTCGTCCAGAACAATGTAAAAGTACCAATGAGAAAGGTCAAACGTAACCCCGCGCGATCAGCCAGTTGACCTCCTACAGGGAGAATCGTGGCAAAGGTCAGCGTGTATGCAACCAAAATCCAGTTCAGATCACTGTTGTCGAATTTTAAATCCTTTTGAATGTCGGAAAGACCAAACATGACCATGGAGCTCTGAAACAGGTCGAGGAAATTGACGATACAGGCGACTATGACGACTCCCCAGGCCACCGAGGGCCTGGTGTAGTCGCCATATGGCGGTAGCACACGAGGCATGACTACTAAAAGACGGCAGTAAATAGGATGTATATGAAGGGAGTAGAAATTGAGAAAGTGAGCCGTGATGTAAGAAGAATTATGATTGTAATATGTAATAGCTGAAAATGATGCCATGGCAGTTAGGGTACAATGGGGCCTATTTAAGTATACCGGTATTCCGATCTAGACAGGCCTATTCACAAAAATTATAAATCGGGAATCTTTTTGCTGAGCTGATCCACTGTCTCTCCAATCGAAGATAGAGGGTGGTGCAGCTACGAAGTGTCCGAAATGTTTCCGGTGCTGCTACTTCTTCGTTGACCTAACCCTTAATGTTATTGTTTTGCACCACTTAAATTTATTTATGGCCAGAGCGTCCTGTTGGTTTGAATTATGTGTGTTTCCTCTTTTTGGGTCAATCAATATGACCTACGCGTTGAGAACGAGTTGAGATCAGGTTTTAGGGGTTTGTATGTTCTGGGTGCCATTTGTTCAGTCCTCTCTCGGTGTATCCATATCCCGAGTTACAGACGGTATTAACCCTCTCAGTTACTGTATAGAATTAGATAGTTCAGATGAATAAATGAATGTTCCATTGAACGTGCCACAAAGTTGGCTCCCTGGGAACGAGTTTCAGCAAGTATTCAAGAGTTATTAGATACTGCACTTCTATCATCAACTGACTTACAATGACAAATTATACATCAATCTCGAACCTCATCCCCTCTGTGTCAGCTCTTGAGAGTTTCTCTCCTCAGCAACACTTACCTGGGTCTAGAAGGAAGTACCCTAAGCCAGAATGGGACCAATGACGCCGACAACGTATAGCCTAGACAACAGTCTGGGAATAAAATCGTCTATTATTCGACATTTCCATCTTCCCTGTAGCTTGTAATATATCTTGGTTTCCATAAATTTCACACTCAACATCGATCCCCAATGCATCAGAGCCCGATTTAACTCCCTGCGACAACCCATCTTTTAGGATCAGTTGCCAGTCTTGTCATTGAATCACATGAACATGAAATATATCGCTATTCAAAGGAAGCTAAAATAATTTATTAGGATGAGAGCTTGATTTCTAACTATACGAATAAACAGAAACATCAACAAGCACTTTTCCTGCCATACTCAGACACTGACACACAACTTCATACCAGCCTAACCCTCCTACTCCTGGCATAAACTACTGCCAAACGACAACTGACTCGTATTAGGACCATTAACTGCAAATCCAAAAAGCCCTAGTTGCTGCAATGAAGATTCTATAAACTGATCATCTTCCAGCTCAAGACCACCTCTACCTTCACCATTGCTTGACTCCAATTCCATCTTCCGTAAGCGAGCTTTGATGACAGCACATGTCTCTGCCCACGCACTAACCTGACCCGTAAGTCCCTCTCCGAAGCTGTAGGGCCGGTCTGGTGCGCGGAAGTCAAAAGAGACTTTGATATCAACCTCCTGGCTGTATGGAGGTGATTCACGGGCGAGCATCATAAATGGGAGAGCACGAGAGAGGAAGAAATCGCTATCTAGAGGAGCCTCTTTATTCAACTCTTCTCCAAGGGCTGCCGACCTTCTCTGCTTTGCCTGCTGCTGCTGGCCAGCATTATACTCGTATGTATTGTGCAAGTATATAAGCGGCCACGCGTTTCCTGTATGCCCATGGCAAAAACTGGCCCCCTTTGACAAAAGCCCTTCTTCCCAAATTTTTTCCGTGCCTAGGCGGAGAGCAAGTTCCCATTCAGGTGTCCAGAATCGTTCCAAAAGCGATGTATTCTGGTAGACTAAATTCAACAGAATAAGCAACCCCGGCGGTCCATGGCACAGCTGAACAAAAGGCGAGGTTCTTGACGGCGCTACTGGGCGTTCCGGTATGCACATGGGAAAATGCCCTTCTTGCTCGATACAAACTCGGCAAAGACCGGTTACAGTTTCTGCGACCAACTCGAGTTGATCGTCGGTTAAGTTGCATGAAAGCAGCATTGTCAAAATTCCTGTGGTTCCATGTACTGCACCGAGTGCATAGTAGCCTTCCATCCATTGGTACATCAAAGGCATGGCATCTTTGGCGCCATATAGCTTCACGAAATCTTGAGAACCCTGTTTTCCCGCGGAGATGATAGCATCGACGAGTTTGGGAACACACTCAATAGCCGGTTCCAGATGTTTTAATACTAAGTGTCTCGTTTTCTCCGTCAGGCAATGCTTTTCTATTGTGAGTATTGCCCATAATAGTCCTGCTCGACCGAACAACACTTCATCGCCGCCTATAGGTTTGTAGCCCGGGAACGGTATAAGATGCCCGTGAAGTGTTGTTTTCTCGACTGCTTTGTTGAAGATTGAAAAGTCGTCAGTCATGTTAGGCAAGTCTTTTCCAAGTTGCAAATTGTGGTTTTCGCAGAGAGCCAGAATCCGCATCAACACTGGTCCCAGAGCAGATCCAATTGGAGACATGCGGCCATCAACAAGACTGATATCTGCTGTTGGTGTTGACATAACCAAGTCGAGAGCCATTTGACCGTAAGGATTGGTTTCCTGGTCGTCTTTGAGCTGAAGGCATGATTTCTGACGTTCGAGGCGGAGCAGCGTGAGAACGATTCCGGGTATTCCGCTGTAGATATTGCCGTAAGAACTTGGGTCTGCTGGGCGTTGGACGTTTTTGTTGATAATGTTTACGCTGTTCTTGATTGCCAGTTGTAGCTCTTGCAGGATCAGTTCGAGATTTTCTTTGTTTATGGCTGTTGGCTGCAGCGTATTTGGGTAGAATTGTGGTCGAGTTGGCTCCATGGTTTCGGCCTGTCGGCTGTCTTGTATGGGATGTGTCGTGGAAACTGGTTTGAAACAGAAATCATCAGAAGAAAACTGTTGATATATATCTAGGCATTCGTGTTGACCCTGTTGGGCTGAAAAGTCCCCGCATGCGTGACGGATCTCGGTGATATATACTATAGGCTGAGCTACGTATTCCTGCTAGTTCCAGTCATAATTAGAATGAGATTTGCATATCTCCACCACATAAACCTGGCTATGAATGCATGCAAGTACGAGGCCTCCTAAGTTAAGTGTAGATTTTATTTGACAGGCGACGAAGACTACCGCGACGCCGTCTGTAAACTAATGCAGTGAACCAACCAACAGCGGCCAGGACCCGCTAAAGATGGGGCATCTGGCGGAATTCCGCCTTGGTTTTGTTTCTCTTTATCAATTGAGATTATACAAGTCATCTTGGTTGAGTAATTTACTTTGTATCAAGATACTTTGAAACAAGTCTCTTAGATCAATATCCAGCATGAGATGTAGTTGCAATTGAAGATAGAAGTTGCCTAATAAGAACTAGCGTGGGTACTTCGGTGGAGCGACCAAAAGAAGCTTAAACACAGTATAGCCAATCAGCGCCTGAGAAAGACACTTGGGACCCACTACAGGATATATAGTATGAATAACAACATATCAAATTACTGATCATCAAAGACAAACTCCAGGATAGAGAGTATGCTGCCTGCTGGCTGCGAGACGGAGCGCAGTTTGAGCCGGCTGTCGGCCTCGGAGCAGAGCTTCACCCAGTCTGCGAGCGGTCGCTCGCGTGCATTGAATGTAGTCATCATTTCCAAGTCCATAGTTCTGCACAAAAAATCAGAATTTAGCTTTCCTTTTTGCTTAATGTTAAGAATCTACTTACCTTGAAATACGCTCTTCAATAGTAGGCAACGTGTTTGGCTCTGCAAGCACACCATCGTTGATGATCAGGCGAGACCCGTTCTTCATTGCAGGGACCAGATTCTTAACTACTTGCTGGCTGATTGCATCGGGATGGTCGTGTAGAATAAATCTCAAAAGGTATATGTCGGCAGAAACTGGCTGGGGAGTGAAGAAGTCGTGCTCTTGGAATGTAAACCGGGATTCGAGTTCGTGTGGGAGTGATTTCCTTCCCTGATCGACGACAGTCAACAAATCCTGGACCACAAAGGTGGCATTCGGGGCTTTCTTTTCTGCGATAGCAATACATGCATGTCCCGTTGAGCCACCCACCTATATAGCAAAAGTCGTTATCAATATATCCGAGCGGGTTCTTGAATAGATAGCATCAGCTTACGTCGACAACAGTTGCGTCTCCAATATCTTCCCACTTGTATCCCTCGACTAAATGCTGGATGCCGTATCCCTCAGTTGAGGTCATCTCAACCATGGTATTGGCAAATCGCCGCTCACGCTCAGGGAACTTGTTGAGATGCACGAACATTGGCTCATCCGTGTTGAAAGCGATGCTATAGGCAGCCTCATTTGGCTTCTGGCTAGTGCCATACTTTTCATGCGCCTCCACGAGTTTTGCAGAGGCCGGGTAGGTCTCCTCGCAAGTGTAGCCAACCCAGTCATTCAGCGATTTTGAGCGCGCCAGCAGAGCCGATACAGAAGTATGAGCTACCAGGCCCGGTTCTGGCTCGCGAAAAATCCTGTTGGTCATGGCATAGCGTAGCACTCGTTTTAGTAAATCTTCGTCAACGCCGGCTTGCTTCGCTACTTCTGCGAAGGAAACTGCGCGATCTACTGGCACGGCTTCGGCGATTTTGAAATGATAGAGCCAGCGGAGACTAGACATGTCATGATGCTAATTCTCATCAGGTTGGTGCCAAGAAAAAAGAAATAAAGGAAACTGGGATACCCTGCATGAAAACCAGCGCAGATACTCAGCCGGGCCAATCAGTAACTCGGTGATGGCCTGCGATGCATCTAGCAGCTGCCGGCGTGCGTCAAGGATCTCCTTGGTGGCTGGCGGGAATGCAACCGGTGCATCGACATTGAATGAAGGCTGCGAGTGACCATTGGCATCGATGAAGTTGTCGATTAGTTTGGCTGTTTTCGAGATCTGAGCAGCCAAATCCACGAGGGGGTGCGCCATGTCTTCTGTCGCTAGATAAGTCGAAAATATAGTAGGTAGGAAGTAAAATAAAAGAAAGCCTGCTACTAATAGTCTAAAGCCAGATACCGCTTGTTCTCTCTTCTCTTTACAAGCCGTGTGCTATACCTAGGTATTTGTTTTTGTATTCATCCTGGTGGGCTGAAATCCCCCGCATCTCGGTGTTGGCTACTAAATACTAGCTACAGTTCTAGTCAAAAAGAGCTTCAATCATGTTAGCCTATATTATTAACGATATTATAATCATCCCTGGATGATATCTTACGTACTTGCATTTCCAGCTCAACGCATTTCCCAAATCTAGAAGTTACCTACGTTCTAATTTATGAATTGATGGATATTTTATTCAATTCTCGATTGAAATTATGCCTTATTAAAAAATATTTACATACACCGAAATAAATATCTAAATCCTCTTTCAATTTCTTGCTCCTGACAAGTCAAATCCTCCGACCATAGCTTTGCAACCCAGAACGACACGAGGACGTCCAATAGGTTTCTATCTAAGCTACTTTTCAAAGTTGATAGTAATCATAATTCATCCTTGCTATTCCTGCCAGAGGCCGTGCCTTCCGGCCTGTCTGGCAAATACTTCTGCAAACTAGCAATTGTTGCTTTCAGATGCGTAAAGTCAGGAGCATCCTCACCCAGGCCCCATGCAAACACACCACCCAGTTGCTTTCCCTCCACTATCGCCGGAAACTTCTTCTGGATGGCTTCTGGTGTATCCCACGACCAGAAGATGTTTTCGTCCGAGTCCCAAAAGTAATAACCCCCACCTATAGTATCATATTCACCACCTGCCTTAGCCCTCTCGAAAGACGAAGCTAGCTCTGAAGGGACTTGATCATGCCACGAAAATGCCCCTGCTCGTCCAAGATCGGCACCCGTGGACGGATCTTCCATTAACATAGTTTGACATCCAATAGGATGTTTTGCACACTCTGCATAATCGCCGGTTTTGAACCACTTTACGTAGTATGCGAATCCAAGATTTAGCTTTCCTGATGGCACGCCATTCTCGAGATAGTCGTTGATTGAATCCAGCGATAGCTGTAACCCCGTGTGGTGTTTTGTGACGTTGTCTCTTCTATTTATCAGGTCATATGTCATAACATTGAAAAAGTCAATTGAGGCGCTGATTGCTGGCATTTTATCCTTCGTGAAGGCAATCATGTCTCGTCGGAGACCGGGAACAGCGGCAGTTATTAACTTGTCTAGGCCTAGGGCCTTGCGTATCTCTTCGAGGAGCTTCGGATATGCCTCAACTTCCCAGGCCTTTTCTGAATTGGATATTTGTTTATAATTTTCGCCATTACCTCTATAGACTGTTTAGGAAAGAACTAAATTTCACTCACAGAACGCGATGGAGGGGAAACAAATAGGAAGATTAAACATACCCAGGATACTCCCAGTCAATATCCACTCCTGTCAAGTCTGTCAGTGGTCAATCATTGAGGTATATTTTTGACAAAGTGAAATCTACCGTCTGCGCCTGTGTCTTCGACCATTCTTTTGATATTTTGCGCGAATAGCTTCCGACTATCTTCCGTCAAAGCTGCTTCGGAAAATCCTTCGGTATCACCCCATCCACCGACGGCTACGATGATCGATGTTCCAACCGAGAACTTTGCTCGGACTTTATCGACGGTAGTAAAAAGAGGCCAGCTTGAGGGGCTATCTTTTGTGTTGAAGGTCGATGATGGCATGAATGCCAGGGCAACGTGTGTCACATCTGACACAAGGGATAGCTCAGGAACAACATCGTGCTGTCTAGGTTTTTTTAATCACTTTTCAATAGACTGTTGACATGAGTGAGCTTACCCTGTGAGATACATAATACATCTAATACCGTTTACCCCTTGGGGTAGGGCCATGGCCATGAGGCACAATACAACCCGGTAAGTCAACATCTCGTTGCGCTTTCCTGGCTCTCTTTTTTTGTGGGGTGAATAGCCAGGATTAAGGAGCTATCGGATACACATTTGGGGAAAAATGACAGGATGAAGGTGGTTTGCTCCAAAAACTTCGTTATGTGCCAGATAGATAGTTACGTGGTGCCAAGACTCGATACGGTCGTCCAATCAGACTTGAGATCAGGTGATTGCCTAATATGGACGAGTTGAATATATCTGCTAGGTCTTATTACACCTAAGGTTATTGTCCACTTTAACTAGCTTCAAGACTGTAGCGTCATCATATAAGCCTTAGGTATTTTGCGTGAGAAGTCGTCTGTCAATCAACCCAACGATGATCCACCAAGTTCAGCCAGCGGAAGCGGAGGAAGAGGATATATACGCACAGGTTCGGGGTCCCGCTTACGGCTAGAGCAAAATTCAGCTAGTTATTACAGAGGGTTAGGATAAGGGACTTCTACTGACAATGAGTATTTTTGAATGTTATACAAGGCCTGGCAGATTGGTGCCTTCTGTTCCATGTCGACCTTTGATAGCGGAGCCATGGCCTGTAGTAGCGTAGTATGGAAAGCCTCGTCTTGGCCTTCCATGAGCCACTGGCTGACGAATTCAAGCAGTCGGGGATAAAATCCGGCGCTAGCCCAGTCCAAGAGATAGACAGTGCCATCATCTTGCCAGATAATGTTTCTAGGGGCAATGTCAAGATGGCAGAGAACCAAATTGGAATGTTGGAGCGTGACCTGTCCCAGGCCTTGGCCTGGAAAGAGTCGGCTATTGAACCAGTCTTCAGCGTCAGATAGGCTGTTGACGAATAGATCGTTTGTTTCTGGCCAGAGAAGGCCTATTGACGGGCCTCTACTAAGGCTGCCTGCGACTTTGCCCGTGATGGTGCTGAAATATTGAAGTATGGCGGCCACTCTTTCGATGTGGGATTTGGGGAGCGACTTAAGGATTTTGCCCTCAATGAATTCCATCACTATGTAGCCCCGCCCATCACCGTCCGCGAAGAAGCGTTGAACTTGGGGGATTTTCACAATTTGAGCATCCACGAGCTCCCGCGCTACCTGTTGATTAAGAGCCTCGTAAAGTGACACGCCTCGGCCAAATTTAACCACCTGTGTGTCAGAGATTCTGACAACTCGATTGCCATATTTTCCATCGCCGAGGAGTTGACTCTCATCGCAAGAAAGACAGTACTTGATCACTTCATCGTCTGATAATTCCGTTTCGATCATGGCTACAAGGAACGCAATAACAACAGAGTTAAAACAAATGAATTTATCTTCAGGATGTAGTTGGGTGTCTATCGGATAAATGATAAATCCGCCTCTAAACAAACTCCCCTTCCACCCAATTGAGTTGCCGAGGACTTTGCCCCACACGATAGAAATATTGGAGCGATGCCCACAAGTGGTTCGACGCTCCCAGCCCAATATAGCCCAGAGCCTCGAGGTCGCGCAACACAGTCCATCTGACGATAGTACGTATTAACAAGGAGCCTGTCGGCACATCTGCACGGAGAACTACTCACACCCAGTACCGGCAACCAGACCCTCCGCCGGAGAAGTGGTATCTATCGCGGCCCCTACCGTATATGGTTCGAGCTATATAAAGCACCTGGAGAGGCTGAGTGATCGGAATGTCCCAATGGTGAATGGCCGAATTAGTCAGGCCGTAGTCGAGATTGAACCAGTCGAGATGGCCTTCGGTCTCGTCGTATTCTGCAGCCATATTTGCCCGGACGGACCCGCCGCCCTGAATGGGTAGGTAGATAGACCAATGGTTGTCAGATTGGTCGAGAGCTGATCCAGTGTGAACGACAACTCTGATGCTTTCAATGCGTCGGGTGTCATGCTGAGCTTGGTCTCCAGTCATAGGCGCCATGGTTTGGATTGTCCAGGAATAATAAAAATGAATTCAGAAAGGTACGCAACTGACAACTCGAAGGGACGGCTCGAGTACATTTCGGTGATATATATACTGAATCGTAGGTGAATGAAACACACGATATCCCTATAGATCAAGCGTGCTTAGGCCCTTCAATAGCTATTAGCCGCTGGCTATGAAGTGCTCTGTGATTTGCAAGCCAATAGATGTGTCAAACCTAAAATAGGTGAAACCCATGCAAGCGGCTATATTTACAAAAAGCTACCACATGACTATTAAACCAATGGAATTCCTGCGACGCCGATGATTAAATATAATAACCGCCTGTGTCCTAGAATCTTAGGCTCGTAGCCAACCAGTCCATTAAGCGCTGGGTGAAAATCAACCAATGAACGTATAAGCAAGCGGATAAAACCCTATCCCCAAACCCGACTTTGCATATTGCCAGAAAAGCTCGCAACACATCTAGATTTCTCTTTTCGAGGTGCTGGTATTACATCATAACTAACTATAGGGCTAGTCAGGCTCAATATTTTACTGTGTCTATAGAAATCAAGGTCACCTGCTCATGGTATCTAGTATCAATGTGTTTTACTGCATGTGGTGATAACCTTGTGTCTAGCTGTACAGGGTTCTGCTCAATGGTTGAATGGTTGTTGAATACTGTCTATAAATACATATGTAACACCACTAAGATGGGGCGCCCAGCAGAATTATGCATCATTCCTTCACTCTGTCTTATTGTGAGACTATGCAGTTTATTCTGGTTAAACAATCAACTTCATATAAGATATCTTAAACAAACCCTGCTATTGTTTAGGCAGATATATGCATTTTGGAAGTCAATGCCAACCTGATCATTTCTCAAAGGAACCTGATACCTAGGTATTGTTCAATGCTCTGAATTCATTGTATAGAATAGAATGTCTTTCATGTCCAAAGCCTTGGTGGGTCTTTGACACCATGCTTTGTCTGGAGTTCCTACAAATATGACAGTCCTGCGGAAATTTCCACTTACCTTATGCCTCTTGTTGGGACTCTTCTGGGGACTCTGGGGACTCTAGGCACCTGTCAACCTCCCACCAGACAGTCCTGCTGTTAGCACTCCAGCCTCCTCCCCAGCTATTATTTCTAGCGTTATTCTTATTTTCTTCCAGCTCATCTCCTTGCACGCCACTAGCAACATGACGATCAGCTTCCTCAGCCTCCCTGGTGAGGTACGCAACAAGATTTATGAGCATCTGCTCTTGATTGACGAAGCTATTGAACCCCATGTGCACTGGTACCTTGAGCTAAAGCACAGAATAAAAATTCTCCGCACAAACAAGACAATCCACCGTGAAACCAGCACCCTGTTCTATTCTCAGAACCACTTCGACATCAGCCAGTGCAGCCCTGCTTGCATTATGCAATTTCTCAACAGTATTGGCCACACAAATGCAAGCTACATCCAGGATCTTCGCGTGTACTTCCCCATTATCCACGAGGATAAAGGAAACATCACCATCGACAGGGATTTTGTTGAAATTCTCGAGAAGCTCAAAGGTATCTGCACTGGCGTGAAGATTCTTCGAACGGCCCTGGATAGCTCGCGGTACGAATACAGCCAATTCAAAGGCCCTGTGATCATCGATAAGATGTTGGGGCTGGTAACTCCTCGCTTCAGAGCTCTGGCGTCCCTTCAGCAAATTGTTGGCACTGTTTTCGAGCAGGATCCTTTCATTGAGGATATAATGGCAGGAATGGAGGAACACGGATGGGCACATGAAATACAACCTCGATTCCCATTTGAGGAAAACTGGGACTACGACTACGAGAGCGACCACGAGGCTGATTACGAGTCTGAGGAGTGGGGTGACGGCCAGTACGACATGGACGAGGATGACGATGATGCTAGCCACACGGAAGAAGAATTTGAAGAATCTGAAGAATGAGAAGGGGCAGTCGACAAAGGTGCTTTGTTTGTTTGTTCCACAGAGTTTCACGCGTAGATAGAAGAAGAATCGATGCCTTGGTGCCTTAGGACTTGATGTTCATTGTTTGATGACTTTCTGCCTTAGTGCCTCAGCCTGACCCACAGCCTAGCCTAACCCAAACAAGACAAGCGGCACACATCACGTGACAGCGGTACGGTATTTTCTCCGCTGCGTTCAGATTGTTCCGGACTGCAGACTACGGCGCGGTCTTGGAAGTGCTGTATACGCCCTCGTGCCTGCCTGACGACTCCAAGGCTAGCCCTAACTTGCCTCCTCTGGTAATCGTCCCTTTGCTTTTTCCTGCCCATGCAACGCCCCCCCTGCTCTGTTCGGCGCCCCAAGCCTCTCCTCCGAAGCCAATCAGCCAACACTGAACCTGCTGGGCTAATGTGAAACCACTCAGTCCCGTGACCATCCTTGCCCGTGACGGGCAAGGCCAAGGTCAAGCCATGCCAGCCGTTCATGAGGACCCAGAGGCCCCTGTGATAGCAAGCCCGAAGGACTTTCCGGGGACGATATGCCCTCGCCAAGTCACGCTGCGAGACCGGGTAACCGTCGCAACGCTCGTGCCGTTCTCCTCGGCGGCGGAGGTGCCCGTTTCTCTACTCAGCTATCTGCTGGACCAGCTCAATAAGGAGATCGAGAAGGGCGACACCTATACTATGATGAATCGCATCTCGCTCGACAAGTTCGGTCCGTATTGGTTCTCGAATTTCGGAGCTGTCATGCTGCTGGGTGACATACAAGACGTGCATGATGTGCAAATCATGGACCAAAGTCGGACTGACTGGACAAGGGTATGCCTGGGAAGCTTCAATATCAGACCGAACTATCCGGGCCGGAGCAGTCATGTCTGCAATGGTACGTTTCTGGTCACTGATGCGTCCCGTAATAGGGGTGTGGGCAGATTGATGGGAGAAGGGTATCTTGAATGGGCTCCAAGATTGGTTCGTACAATACCTCCAGCAAACGAACCGTCTTTTCTCACTGTTACTTCCACAGGGCTATACGTATTCAGTTTTCAACCTTGTGTATGAGAATAACGTAGCTTCATGTCGGATTTGGGATTCATTGGGGTTTAAGCGTATTGGAAAGGTTCCGGGCGCCGGTAACCTCCGTTCCTATCCAGACCAGTTGGTTGATGGGATCATATATGGACGCGACTTGAGCCTCGAAGGCGAGGACTCTGTTACGCAGGAGAGGTTTGATAAGATTCGATACTATCTGAAGCATTCGAAATACCCCCGAGGCGCCGACCGCGCCGAGAAAAGTCGGCTAAGAAGCGCAGCAACACATTATAAACTCATCGGCGGTGGAGGAGATGGGGAGCCTGAAAGGCTGATGCTCAAGGATAAAGAGGTTGTTTCGGATCCTCAGCAACAATATGAGATAGCACGTCAGGTGCATCTCCAACAACATGGTGGTATCAACAAGACCACAGCTACGGTAGCAGTGAAGTACCATTGGGTTCGCATCAAGGAGACAGTAAGTCGTGTCATTCGGGACTGTCCCAAGTGCAAAGAGACCGCAAAGGTTCCTCCTGTCTTGAACGGAAACAGGACCGCAGAACCGCAACCCAATATCAAGTCCGGCAATGAAATAGACACTGCCACCCCGAATGGTATGATCTCACACACCGACCACTTGATGACGGATGCTTCTGCGCATCATCCGCACTCAAGTCCCTTTGCACAGACGCACCCATCCGAAGTGCATCCAATTGCCGATGATGGCATGTCTGATTACACACATTTACCGCTTGATCCGCAAATAATCGATATGAATACTCATCTGCCCCGATTTCAACACCACCACAACATCGCTACTCCGTACGAGCAAAGCCATGGTTTGCCGCACGAGGTGTTTGAGGACGAGCTAAGAGCCCACGGTCCCAACGACTATCAAGCGATGGTGAATGACGAGTCTGATTCGGAAGCACTGCAACGAGATGCTTTGAACTTGGTGAATACGCAGTTGAGTGATTCGCAAAATGAGCAGGAGATTCTGTCGCGATATGTGGAGCGGTCAGACGATGATATCGATTTCACCTGAGAGGGTGGTTCCTTGTATTTATTATCCTGAAGACATCAGATTTTACATAGAAATAGCGCTTTCAATTCAATATGCCAGATATTTTTGGTCATGATTGATTCTAAATATTTTAAGGGGAGATAGATAGGGGCAGGCACGCTGCAATCTCATTGGCCGACGGGCTCGTCTGCTTGCCGACCGCCTGCGGAGCTCCATCAGAATTTTGGGTGACCAAGCAGCATCAGACCCCGCGTTAGTCTTGCTTCGAAGAACAAAAAAGACTTATCCACGGGGTGTTTAAGTCTGGGAATTTATATTCCTGCAGTATTCGTCTTTGCAGAGTACTGTATTATACGGGCTATTTCTTTTGTTGTTTTCTCCTAATCATCCTGACGCACGAACCATGGCCTTCGCCGGCCAAACACCCACAATTATTGTGTTGAAGGAGGGTGTGTGATGAGCCCTGCATTTTCACCTGAGATATCTATGGCAGGGTAGCTGATTTTATTCTGAATCTAGGGACGGATGCTTCACAAGGAAAAGGACAGATCATTTCGAATATCAATGCTTGTGTTGCCGTGCAGTCCACGATCAAGAGCACACTGGGTCCGTACGGTGGTGATTTACTGCTCGTCGACTCCAACGGCAAGCAAACAATCACAAACGATGGCGCAACTGTGATGAAGGTGAGTTTATCTTATGGCCATGCTTAATCTTTTGTGTGGTAAAAATCTAACGCCGTCCTATCAGCTTCTCGACATTGTCCACCCCGCCGCCCGCATTCTTACCGATATTGCTCGCTCGCAAGACGCCGAAGTTGGTGATGGAACGACATCCGTTGTTGTTTTGGCTGGTGAGATATTGAAAGAGGTCCGGGACTCGGTTGAACAGGGGGTCAGCACTCAGACTATTATCAAGGGCTTGCGACGGGCAAGTGCCATGGCTGTCAACAAGATCAAGGAGATTGCGATCGACATGTTGGAGGCGTCAGGCAGCGAAGAGAAGAAGATTGAGACTCTGAGGCGTCTTGCGGGTACGGCGATGAACAGCAAACTTATCAAGAGAAACTCGGACTTCTTCACCAAGAGTAAGCTATCCACCATCCCCAGGTTTATATACATTCAAGTTTTAACGGATTGCAGTGGTCGTTGATGCCGTCTTGTCTCTCGATCAGGATGACCTGAACGAAAAACTCATTGGCGTCAAGAAAGTGCACGGCGGTGCTCTCCAGGATTCGCTCTTTGTAGACGGTGTCGCCTTTAAGAAAACCTTTTCCTACGCCGGTTTCGAGCAGCAGCCCAAGTCGTTCAAGAACCCCAAGATTGTCTGCTTAAACGTCGAGTTGGAGCTCAAGAGCGAGAAGGACAACGCAGAAGTACGAGTTGAACAAGTTTCCGAATACCAGGCTATTGTCGATGCGGAGTGGCAGATTATCTACAACAAGTTGGAGGCGCTATACAAGACCGGTGCCAAGGTTGTGCTCAGCAAGCTGCCTATTGGTGATTTGGCTACACAGTATGTTAGAATTTTTTTCTCGTTTTTTGGGGTGTTATCTAACTCACACTTCTAGGTACTTTGCCGATCGTGATATTTTCTGCGCTGGCCGTGTTGCTTCAGAGGATCTTGAGCGCGTCTGCCAGGCGACCGGTGCTTCGGTGCAATCTACATGCTCTGACATCCAGGACCGTCATCTCGGAACATGCGGCTCGTTTGAGGAACGACAGATCGGTGGCGAGCGTTTCAACTTCTTTTCAGAGTGCCCTGCTGCCAAGACATGTACTCTTGTCCTGCGTGGTGGAGCTGAACAATTCATTGCCGAGGTCGAGCGAAGCTTGCACGACGCCATCATGATCGTCAAGCGAGCCATCCGCAACCCGACCATTGTTGCCGGCGGTGGTGCCTGCGAGATGGAATTGTCAGGCTACCTCCATGGCTTTGCGGACCGCAATGTTCCGCACAAGCAGCAGGCCGTCGTTAAGGCGTTTGCCAAGGCTTTGGAAGTCATCCCTCGACAGCTGTGTGACAACGGCGGTTTTGATGCAACCGATATCCTCAACCGGCTACGTACCGAACACCGAAAAGGCAACGTCTGGGCGGGCGTGGACTTTGATCATGAAGGTATCCGGAATAATATGGACGCTTTCGTCTGGGAGCCCAGCTTGGTGAAGGTCAATGCCATCCAAGCTGCCGTCGAGGCTGCTTGCCTGATCTTGAGCGTGGACGAAACAATCAGTATGTACCACCCTTTCCCTGTAGATTTCCGCCCACGTATTGTATGGCTGACTTCAACCTACAGAAAACGAAGAATCCGCCCAACCCCAGGCTCCGCAAAGAGGTCTGCCACCCGGCGCCGCTCAGCGGGCTCTTGGACGTGGACGTGGACGTGGCATGCCTAGACGATAAATAAAATAGGTCAAAAAGTAGTTTTACGGAATGGATTCATGTAATATGTTTTTTTGTTCTAAAATAAATACATAATGATATTTATAGATTAGCGTCCGTCGGTGGCCTCGAATATCAAAACCCAAGGACTTATTTAAACTGGCTTCTAGTTTGACACCGCTTTTTGGTGTGGTGATACGCATAGTGACTTTGGGTATGCATATTCGAAGTTTGAAGTAGTAACACCTGAATACTGTTGAAAGCCTGAACAATCCGGCATTATTCGGTATTGCCGCTTTAGGCCGCCTCCAACGATTATATATATCAGAAACATCAGAGGATTTGTCAACAGCTTTATATAGCTATAAAGCACTTTATAAGACTTCATAATTTATATATAAGATCTATTTTGTATAGTTTTATAGAATATACTAGAAGAAATCTAAAGGATAAAATCATAAGTATAAATAGAAGGATAGAGTATCTAGGTAGTTAGCTTCTAATCATACAGTTCCAATCTATTAAGACAAGTTCATATTTTCTACACAGGTAAGTACCTATGTCATAGTGATCTGCTCACTTTCGTGGCTGTCATGATGATCTTTGAGGTCGTCTTGGTCAGGACTTGTAACCATGGTACAGTGTATTAGCCTTGGAATTGCCAATGTTTATTGAACATACCTAGGTAGTTAGATAAAACTATCCAGATCTCGCCTTTTTATGTCTTTACCAGAGGATAAATTTAATATCTAGACGTGCCCCCATACCTTTCACACACCAACTCTGTTCTATTATTATGCATAGGAGTTATCCACGGCGGATCAGAGATGACCATCAAAAAGATCATACTAGTCATCTCCCCTACATCTCTAGATAGGCGGCAACCCAGGGGCTTCTAATAGGGGATAGCCTTAGGCCCCTTTTTTAGGGCTTGGATAGTTTTCGGGTTTCTTCCTTCCTGCCACATCGCAGAGAGTTCTCACAATCGTCTCCCATGGATATGCAAACAGTATGTAAGTCAGCGAAGATGATGAAAACATGGAATGTATGTTTTGTTTGTTTTGAATGTAGTCTTTCCTTCTGTGTCCCGTTTCGATGCTCCTGCCTCGTGACTCCCTTTGTTACTTCTCCTTCTCTGCTTTCCTATTCTCCTCTGTCTCTTTCTCTGTCCCTCATGGCTATCTATAGAGAAATCTGTGCGTCGAGAATTGGATTGCTTGCAGAGATTTTCAAGGGTATCATGAAGCCCGCTAAAATTTGGACTAACCTCATATAACAATGCATCTTTATTTTGCATCGTCCGCAACTGCACGATCCGTCAGGGGAATAGCTTGTGGTCCCACGTAATGACGCTGATGGATAAACCACCAGATAGCAACGAATATAGTAAGTCCGCCTGTAATCAGACTGGCGTAATTCATCGACTGAGCATTGGTCGGAATGGTATATGGGAAACAGAAGATGACGATAAAGGCGACGATATAGATGCAGCTCAGAATGTTGACGATATAGCCAATCCCATTCTTCATGTGAAAGTACCCAGGGGTGATGAGTGACCGGCGGGATAGAATATGAGGGAAAATGGCGGAGAAATAAGAAAGAGTTGAAAGCTGAACGTAGGATCCGACAAAAGCGTTGAATGCGGTAGTCGAGCCGACGTAGATGCAAGCAAGGACCGTGATTAGACAGCCACATATTAAGGTGGCATTAAAAGGGTTGTGCAGCCTTGTGTTGATGTGCCCGACGAAACCAGAAAAGGGAGTTGCGTTATCCCGAGCCAACGTCCACAACGTCCGGCCAGCAGTGATATAGCAACCGATGCAAGTAATCAATGTGGGCAGGAATGCGACTATGAGGAGGCCCAAAGCGCCACCTCTACTTCCCGTAGCTTGACGATAAATTTCCGCTAGAGGAAAGCTAAAGGCACTATTCAAGACGTCATCCAACGAATGTATCGAATAGAATATGGCGATCATATATAGGAAACCCGTGATGAAGCCGATGACCATCTGGGCCAGAACAGCCTTCGGTATGTTTCTACTAGGGCTAGAAAGACATGCAAGTCAGCTGGAGAAATCAGTGGTTTGAAATGATATCGAATTCCTTACTGTGGGATTTCTTCGGCCAAATGAGAGGTCAAATCAGGCGTTCCAACACTGTAAGCCCCATTGAGCATACCGGCAACGAAAACAAAACCCTGACTAGAATATCCAGTGTCGCTTGTCCAACTACGCCACACAAAGTCATTCGAAGCATACTCTACACCGTTAACATGAGGCATAACAGCGCAGACGATGATGGTGACAAATACACCGCCCAGAATGAGAGCCATGCCGAGATTTCCTATTTGAGGTAGGATTTTGTTGGCGAAGAGAACGGCAAGGCAGCAAATCCAAGTGCAAATAAGCATGCTAACAAAGACGTGCCATGCCTTGGGTGTGAAATCTGGATGAAACAAAGCATACATCGAGACTGTTTGGTTTCCTAGAATGGAGGACATCGATGCTGCACCGAACACCCAGGCTAGCATGTTCCACCAGCCAGCGAACCATCCACAAGATCGGCCATATTTTCCTGCAGTAACGGAGGCCCAATGATATACTAGATAAGTTGGTTTGATATTAGCATTGAGACACAATTGGGGCGACCCAGTCATGGAAACATACCTCCACCTGCTGAGGGCATGGAAGATGCCAATTCAGCAATTGAAGCGGCTACCAGCCAATAGCAGACTGATACTGCAATGCTAAATGAACGATTAGACGGAAAATGCCTATATAGATACGATGGCAAACATACAATTCATATATAATGCCAGCCGGTCCTCCATTGGCTATGTTGATAGTCTGTCCGAAGTTCTTGATAAGTAGCTGATAGGAAGTAGATGAAGTCTTAGCACTCACCACACTGCCACCTTGAGCAATCCAAGTGTTTCCTGTCGTCACGGCGATGGCGCAAATGCTCAAAAGGCCGAAATTGCGTTGCAGCTCCTGCTTGTGGCCAGAGGCATTAACAATGTCGCCGGCATTTTGATCAGTGATGGGTGTTTCTTCAGCTCCGAGCTTCTCAGGCATGATATCAGTCGACATGATTCAAGTCCAATGGCAAGGGAGTTCTGACTCGTGTGTCGAAACCCAGGTCACAGTGACCGCAAAAACAGACAAGAGTCCTCGAAGAGAGATTTGAAGAGATAGGAACCAGCTCTTCTAAAACATAAGCATCAAGATTGGCCACCACCCCCTTTCAGCCCTTTTAGGTGGAACCTTGGTTGTTGCGGGGAGTTAAGATAAAGTAGGTTCCATTCAGCTCAGCCCGTTCAAGAAATCAGAGCACAAGCTGTATTAGGAAAGCCCTGTACCGCCTTATCAATTGATGTGTTCACAGCTGCTTGGGATGACAAACGTGAAAAGATTTGATGTGTGCCGGCGACTCTGATTGGAGCAGGGATTCTTCAATCTTCTGTGATTGGCTAGATATACATAGCGGGGACAGATGTCGCGCTTGTCCCAAAGGGGGAAGTTCAACAGATGCCTATTTAGACCTCGCAAGTTCCAAGGTGTATCTGCTCAATCGAATACACAATTAGACACTGTTTTATACTTGTTCTATAAGATAATTCGTACCACTAACATTATCTAGGCAATACAACATCATGCCCAACAACGAGCCCTTGGTTGGATTGAAAGTTGAAAGGCGACTGAAAAGAGACAGAGTGCCCCACATGGAATTACATGCACCGAGCCTTACCAAGAATCGCTTAGACGCCGATCCCCACGATATCGGATCAAAAACAAGATAACCTTAGCGCTAGCAGTGCATACAATCAAAAAGTAATACTAAATGAAAATACAAATATTTTTGAGCGCCGAGTGCTTCGATTATATACAGAGCAACGATGCTTAGGCTAGAGGTCTTTGATCTCAGACCCCGGTATACTCAGAACAAAATCCTTGCCAAATATCCCAGCAGGCGTCTGGAAGCCAGGTTTGGAATGGTGAGCCAGAACTCGCTTTGCGGCCTGCACTGATGCCACCGACGTGAAGGTATATCCGTTGATTGTGTGGAGAGCGGCACTCTGGGAAATTCCTTCTTTAGAAATGACAGTGACTGCCGCATGATATGGCGCTGCTTCCCTTTGCGCGGCTGAGGGACCCTCGGGCAGCGAAGCAAGATCTCCAGTCGGAAAGCTGTCGCCAGAGGCGTGGACGTACGTTCTGATGTTGGATACATTTGTCGATCTCTGGATGGTGAGGAGATCTGGAAGTGTCACTGGGAAGGATGTAACCGGCCCGTTGCCATCGTCGAAATCGAACTCGGCAGTTTGGCTGACATCCTGTCTAACCAACGTTTCATCGACAAGTTGGAGGCATTCGCCAGTTATATTCTCTGCCGCACTAATTGCAGATCCACGCGACATTGTTCCAGCGACGTGTAAGGCAACATCGATTTTGATGGGGGTTTTGACTTGGTCCACAACATGGCTGGCGAGGCAGCCCAACATTGCGACACTTCCACCACATCCAGGCAAAAGCATGACGTTGGCGTTCTTTGCCTCTTCGTCGAGCTTCTGTGCCTGATGATAACTCTCTAGTTCCGCTGCAATATCGAGATAGTGCACTCTGTTTCGTATGCACGCCTCCATCAAGGGTTTGGTGGTGCGCATAAAGGGACCGGCGCAATTGAGGAGAACGGAAGCGTCCTTCAATGCGGAGTCGATCAGGCCAGCTTGGTTGACATCGAATACGGAATAGGGAACATCGAGTAGAGATGACAAGTTCTTAAGCTTCTGCTTTGTTCTGCCGGCAACCAAAAAATCTAGATCGAGACTCTTTGCATGCTCGCTAGCCATCCGGCCAGTGTATCCCGTTGCACCATATATGATTAAGGGCGCCATAGTGCACTTGTCAAGGTTTGTAGAATTCTCGATGAATGTCTTTCAGATCCCGGGCATATTCTTCAATTTATCCCCTCCAGATTGTAGACCCGGATCCACTTTTAAGTATCACTGAGTTAGATAACATCGAGCATCATGCCCGGAACTCCGGGCTTCGAGCAACCTTGGTATTAGAAAGCAGTGGAGAACGGATGTCTACGATACTTTCGGTGATGGTCAGTTAGTCATTATTTTGTGAGGAACCTTGGAAAGACACCCAGTTGCTAGCGCGGAATTCCTTATCATTCCGTCAGCTAGACAACCAACACCAGCATATTTATTGAGGTAACAACGCCTTGAGCGATGGCGGTTCAAAGTCTGTAGCGTTGACTTCAGAGATGTTAGATTAGAAAAATATATCATCGAAGGAGACGAATTACCGATTGAGAGCATGATAAATCCAAACTCATCCGCCTCCCCTAGCCACTTCTCCGCTCTAGTATTCAAGGTGGCCCCCGGTGGAATTTTCCCGAACTCAGCCTGAAGATACATCTGGCCGCTCCATCTCGACAGCCAATGAATGTATTTTGTGTTCCACTCCTGTTCCGTATGTGCTTGCCAAAGCATCTTCGGAGCTGGTGCAGGCATGAAGCCAAGGTCTCTACAGTCAAAACATGGAACCTTGTGCAGCACTGAGTATGCCCAATGGAGGAGATATAAAGCGAGTACTGCTCGCCGTTTGGATGTGACATGTATCCAATCTTCCCAGCTTGGCCGTGTCTGTGCTCTTTCCTCTTCGAGGAAAAGCCCACCACGCACGACATGCCAGACAAGACGCTCGACTTTTCGGAAAACAATATCGTCATCAGTTGCGGGGCTCTGTGAGTTTTCCGATGGGGAAAGAAGGATAATAGTATATATTACTACCGCTTGTAGAACTGCGAGAAGCATTCTTTCGCCAAGTTCTTCGGACTTTGTCTCGGCTTCTTATTAGTCTAGTTTTTGGGAGATATGCATATAAACTTACACGGTCAACAATGAGATCCAGCTCCCTAAGAATTGTGTCCCTCACAATCTCCTCCGCCCCTACACATTGTCCATGCCACATCTTAGCCAAAGTGACGCAAGTCGCAAGTGGCCGTGGCAGACGCTCATTGTGAACAAAATGTGTGGAATGAAATATTGGCGGATGCTGAAATTCTTCAGCCAGCATGCGCGGCCAAGTGCGAAGAACTCGGAATATGAGCTCCATGCTGTGGTTTGCTAAAGCAGCTGAATTTGAGTCCGAAGAATGTTGAGTCTGATTTGGCCCGAAGTTATGATCAAAGGATGCCAGTCCTTGACTGTCCAGATGTTGCGGAGATCGCAAAGTAAGGTCCGACGGCTGCACCGAGGACCACGTGCCTAAATCCGAGAAAAAGGAGTCGAACAGGTCAGGGTCAAATGTCGACTGTATTAGCTGTGGTTGGAAGATATTTGAAGCATCTATAGATGGGGTGCTTCGCATATTTCTGTCAATGCTGAGGTCGTTGCTCTCGTTTGCAGGAGCATCCGACTCTTCAGTACCACCACCACTAGTAGTAATATACTGGCATGGGATGCTACGCATATAGCATCGTGAGCAACTGGGACGTTTCAAGTTGCACTTTGTTTTATCTGCAACGCATTGTTGACACGCCTTCCGCCGTTGTGGTTGATTTCTGTTGCATTTATTCCTCAAATGGCGAATGAGCGATGATCCTGCAAGTGTTAAATGCGGTCTCGCAAGAAAAGCCTCGGGACCTACGGTGGTTAAACCGAACTCCACAAGATGGACACCCCGTCTTTCCTTCTGTAGACTTCATTTCCATTTTGTTGAAGTAGTGCTTGAGTTGTTGAGAGGGGAATGTGAGAGGTCGAGAAATAAGAGCTCGGATTTCCGGGTTGCTTATTCAGCACCCATAGATAAAAAGCCCTAGAAGCCCACCCCTTCACTCATTCAGATGATTATTCAAGGAGTTTAATTTGCAAAATGACAATCAATCATATCTTTGTCTGGGCCTCAGCGGCCAGGTTTCAGTCCTTGCGGTCGTTCTATCGTGCCATACTACAACCAGCCGGCTATACTGAGATGATCTCTGCGAACGGCAACGCTCTCATTGGATTTGGTAGTGACTATCCTTATTTTTGGCTGAAGCAATTACCAGAAGAAAAAGAGCCTCTTCCAACTCATATTGCGTTTGATGCCCCAAGTGAGATTGCCCGAGATGGAGGGGAAGCCAGCTAGCTGACCGAGTCGCATAGATCGAGAAGCGGTAGATCAGTTCTACCAACTCGCACTGTAATTGTTACCTCTCGATATACCCTTTGTTTTAATCACGGATTGCTCACCAAGTTCTAGAAAGCACGGTGGACGTGATAATGGACCACCGGGAATACGACAAGAGATGAGCCGCCAGCCATACTATGCGGCTTTTATCTCTGATTTGGATGGAAACAATGTGGAAGCGGTCTTTGTGCCGAAGTAGAACTATCGTACTGGAAGAAGAACCTTTATGCGTTTATTATACTGTATTCAGCGATTATTGTATTGTTATACTACTTTGGATAACTGTTTAAGCAACAATACGAAATAATTACAGCTATATCATTGTCCTTTCCTTGCGTTGAGCCTTAGATACTGTGAAATAAGACCCTTCATCGTTTCCACAAATGGCACGAATTGCCAACCGAATATTTCCTGTGTTTCTTGAGCATCCAGCCTCCACTTCACTGCTGTCAACGATCCATCCAATGGCAATACTTTGCTTGACACCTCTTCTGCAAAAAGCTTGTTGCAGATACCATGAACATCCCTATCCCAGACAACACCATCCGGCGTATCTGAAGACAGAATGAACTCAGAATTCCCAGGAACTTGCCCTGCATCCACTGCGTCAACATGAGCCCGTGCAACATCGGCAACATGTACAGGGGTTCCGACGTAGGGGAACGCCGAATTCAGTGAAGAAGTAAGTGCAGGTGCAAGCACTGATGCCCGTGTGCCTTGCAGAAGACTATCTGCAGTCGCAGACGGGTCAAAATCAAGGCGATCGTCGGGACCAATCACCACCGACGGTAAGAGGTTGACAAAGTCAAATCGAGGTTTGGCTTCGCGAACAAAGTCTTTCGTTGCATGTCGAGCAAGGGCCTTTGAGGCCCAGTAGGCTTGCATCGCGCCCGCGAATGGGCCTTCGACGCTAGTGTTAATTTCGGTCGCTAGAAATTGAGTATAAGTAACTGTGTAATATTTAGGTTTGAAGTGCCGTACCATTGTATAGTCTCTCACTGTCTGGATTCATATTCCATTCAAATGGGATCAGTGTTACACCTGAGATCTAGTCAGCATCGTCTGTCCGGGGGACCTTCAATAATCTATCTACTCACATGAAGATGTCAATACAACGCGGCGAATTGATGGCACACGGGACGCCGCTTCCAGAACAGTCGTGACCATGGAGACCGCCGGCTTGACAATTCCTGCATCGTAGTCGTCGGTCTGTTGAAAAATATTCTGAGCACTAGTAGACCCAAATGGGTACGAACAGTAAGTTACCTCAATAGCCAAAGGCGAAGCGAGATGGATTATCACGGTAATACCATCTAGACACTTGAAAAATGAATCCTTCTTCAAAAAGTCTGGAATAACGACAATCTGCAATTGCCTTTGGCCAAGACTCTTTGCGATGACCGGGCTCCTTTTTAGATCGGCGATGTTGGTTTCTTTGCGAACCACAGCGCGAACCCGATATTCTCTCTCAAGGGCTAGGGTGAGTGTCTGGAATCCAATGTAGCCAGTGACACCGGTGATCTGTTCTCGGAACAATTAGAATCCATGGTTTCGAGACAATACCGGTGCTCACTTACTAGGAGATACTCTTGGTCAATTTTGTTTGCCATGTCTGCTAATTGGAAGCTTTTGTTTCAAGTGGAATTAAAAGAAGTTCATTGGTATTGTATTTATGGTCTTGAATACGAGTAATCCCCTAGGCAGCCTCACAGAGCTCGGAGTTCCGGGTTGTCCTCCACCTCGGAAGCCCAAACTGTGTCAAATTTTGCAGATCTAGCCAAGAAAGAAGCGAGAAGAAGAAGAAAATTGATTCAGCTTAAAGCATTTTGAAATGAAGTAGAAGTACGTTGTTCTTGTTATGAGTACAATCGTTGATAAAGTTATACTAGCTATATGTACCGGGTTTCCTTCCTTACCTGCCGCCGCCATTTTAATAAAGTAGTGCTTAAGGATTAAGCTTATTTTTATTTTTATGCAGCTAATATATTTATTACGTATAGGCAGATGCATCCTTCGTGGCCTAATCAACGGCGAAGGGCCTTAATACATAATACATACAGTATGCAAAGTGAGTATAGACAGGCTGACCAATCAGATTGCGCAATTTACATACAAAATAAATACGCCCATCCCTGTCTATAACGAATGCTTAATTCATTTCCTTAGGAGCTGTCCCTTATAGAATGGACTTCGTCATCTAGTATCTGACCTATTATTTAGAACAGATTTACTTTAATAGTATTCAACATTTATGATATTTATGATTTTACATATACCTAGTATGATAGTGAAAAATATTCATAACTATAATTAGGTATATTATGTCTGATATAGCTAGATCGTCCATAATAAACCTGTAATAATATGTACGTACACGGTATAACACACTTTGAATAGACATACGATCTAGACGGGCTATTTCAGAGAGGCTGCCAAGGGGGTTTCAAACTGGAGCCGCACATTTAAGAGTCTATCATGCAAGTATACAGGTGGAAGAGGATGGTCATCTTAATAGTTCATAAACTTGATCGCGTATTTATTAATTGGTATCCTATGTACATGATAACAGAAGAAACAATATATAGCTTTTAAAAAAATCAAAAAAAATCAAACGCCTTGCCATGCTTAGCCAATAAAACGGGGAGGAAATGCATGCCCTTTTCGTAATGTCGTAAAGAGCAAAACCATGCAAAGCAAATATTGCAAGCGATCCATTACTCATAGAGATCCATATCACCGCTGTTCTCTTCAATTTCCGCCAGTGCATCGTCAGAATCAACCATATCCTCATCGGCTTCTTCACTTTCAGTGTGATTGGGAAGAACATCGATACGGCCGTCCTTCATGACCACCTCGGCAATTTCGCCATCTTGGATGCTGCCGCGTAGAATTAAGACTGCAAGGCGATTGAGCACCTCGCGTTCAATGAGACGAGACAATGGACGAGCACCGTAAGCAGGTGAGTAGCCGGCATCGCCAAGGTAGTCTTTCACCTCTTCCGTACATTCAATCTTGATGTCTTTGTCGTTGAGTTCCAGACGTCGCTGGATTTCCTTAAGACGAATATCCACAATAGAACGAATCTCGCGTTTGGTGAGACGATTGAAGATGACAATACTGGAGATACGGTTGAGGAATTCGGGCAGGAAGTAGTCACGAAGCGCACCCATAACTAGCTCTCGTGTGGCAAGCTCAATTCGGCCGTCCTTACCTGCTGGACGAGCAAGATACTCTGCACCAAGGTTCGAAGTCATGACAACTATACAATTCCGTGCGTCAACAACGCGGCCTTGGCCGTCAGTGATGCGTCCATCGTCCATGAGCTGGAGCAAGACTGTCAGAACCTCCTTGGCAGCTTTCTCAACCTCGTCGAATAGCAGGATAGAGAATGGACGACGGCGCAGATTTTCGGTCAGTTGTCCACCAGCATCATGACCAACGTAACCAGGAGGTGCACCGATCATGCGGCTAAGGGAGTGTCGTTCTTGATACTCGGACATATCAAATCGTATCATGGACTTGGGGTCATCGAAGAGGAATTCAGCAAGCGCTTTGGTCAGAAGCGTCTTACCAGTACCAGAGGGTCCACAGAAGAGGAAGCTGGGAGGCTGGTTGGGATTGGCCAGACCAGAACGTTGCAAGCGGATTGCATTGGAGACAGACTGGACAGCTTCTTTCTGACCGACAACGATTTTGGCCAAGTGCTTTTCCATCTGCAACAATTTGTCCTTCTCGGTTGTCCTGAGTCTCGTAACCGGAATGCCGGTCCAGCGAGCAACAATCTCATTGATCTGATCGGGACCAACTGCATCGGGCATTAACGTTTCTGCTTCATTACCTGCCCGAGCACGATCCTCGGCATCGGCTTTGGCTCTCTCAGTTTCGAGTCGCTGAATCAAAGCCTGGGTTTCCGGGATGGCATAATATTCAAGATCAGCGGCAGTCGCAGTGTCACCGGAGCGCATAGACTCGTCCCTTTTGACCTTCAAGGAATCCAATTTCATCTTCGCGTCTTGAATTTCCTTGCTGCGTCTCTTCTCCTGCTCGTATTTTTCTCGTAGAGGTCGCAATTCTTCAGCGACATTCGCAGCCTCTTGTTTTGCGAGTTCGAGACGAGCCTTTGATGCGGCATCCTTTTCGCGTTCTAGTGCATGTATTTCGATCTGTAGTTGACGGAGTCTTCTTTCGAGATTATCAAGTGCCTCAGGTTCGGATTCGCGAGTGACACGTACTGCTGCCGCGGCTTCGTCAATCAAGTCAACAGCAGAATCTGGGAGTCGACGGGCCGTGAGATAACGAGCTGCTAGTGTTGCAGCCGACACGATTGCACCGTCCAAAATGTTGACTCCGTGGTGAACTTCATATCGCTCCTTGAGACCTCGAAGAATGGAGATGGTCTCTGGGACTGACGGCTCTTTGACTAAAACTTGTTGGAATCGTCGTTCAAAGGCCTGGTCTTTTTCGATGTATTTGCGATATTCTCCAAGGGTGGTGGCACCAATACAGTGAAGTTGACCGCGAGCCAACATGGGTTTCAGCAGATTGGCAGCGTCCATGCCTCCTTCACCACTGGATCCGGCGCCCATCAAAAGATGGATCTCGTCCACAAAGAGAACAATAGTTTCGCGGGCATCTTCAATTTCCTTGAGAACGCCCTTCATTCGCTCTTCGAACTCACCACGGTACTTGCTGCCGGCGACCAAGGAACCGACATCAAGGGATAGGAGTTTGCAATGGGCTAGGTTAGCGGGCACATCGGCGTTCACGATTCGACGAGCAAGCCCTTCCACCACAGTGGTTTTACCAACACCAGGTTCACCAATCAGGACGGGGTTGTTCTTCGTTCGGCGAGTGAGAATGCGGATGACTCGTCTGATTTCTTCTTCACGTCCAATAACTGGGTCGATTTTTCCTTCTCTTGCGAGAGCTGTCATGTCAATTGTGAACTTTTTGAGATTCTCGTGTTCCTCTTCGGCATCGGCCGTCTTTGAATCCACCCGTTTGTTGCCTCGAATTTGTGAAACGGCATTGTCGATAAGCTTCACGTTAGGAACGTTGGAGTCGGCGAGAGCCTTCTGGACTTGACTGTCCTGGACGAGGGAAACAATAAGATGGTCAATAGCAACGAAGCTGTCCTTTTGGGTTTTCGACAGGTCTGTAGCTGCTCGAATGACCTTGGCTAGGGCGGGAGAAACAGCAACTCGTTCAGGCGGCGGGTCTTGACTCGGCTGTCGAACAAGCAGCTTCATCAAAGCTCGTTCCAGTAACTGGGGGTCTCCACGCGCGCGTTCGACTACCTGTTTGAAAAGGGGTACTGAGGATGAATCCCCTGAGACGCCAGCAGGTTGGTTTTCGTCATCCGCACCGCCGGCTGGAGGATTCAGTAAAGACACTGCAAGATGCAGAGGCAGAATCTGTGAATGCGCGTATTGCTCGGCGAGGTCATTTGAGTCGAGGAGGGCCTTGTTGGCCCGATCTGTGAATTGGGTATTGCTGTTCATGATGTGTTGCGATGTATAGTAATCAAGATTATGTACAGAATCAGATCGTGAAAAGTAATTCGCCTTATTCGAGCAGACGAATACGAGGCTAAGTAAACCTCAGGCACGTTGGATAGAGGTACCAATGGATCGGTGTAGCAAGAATGAAATTTGTGGGAGAAAGAAAGACTTGTTGGGTCGCGAGCGCAGATAATATAGGGAAGCTGGTACCTCCCGAGAAACGTCACGTCAGACCCCGCGGCTGCCCGTTTGTTCGCCCGGCTTCTGGAACCATCTACGTCACATCACGTGGTTCCCGCGCTACGGCAGGCTTTAGCGCCCAAAACAGCAAGGTGTATATGCGCCTTCCATTTTAACACAACTTTACTTTTTACATACACAGCCCTGATTGCCCTTTACCACCCTAACACCACGATTTCAAATGTCTAACGTCCTATTTTCAATGCTCGTTGGCAGTACTAGGCGATTCATCTGGGCCAAGGGGAGCGTCGATCTGCGCGTTGAACTCGTCTTGCGGGTCTTTCAAGAAGCAGGCAACTGTAATGAGAGAAATTAAGGATCGTTTCTTTGAAAGCACTCTGCTGAGTGTCGACCTGTAATGGACTTACTCAAAGCCCCCACAAAGGAAAAGACTCCAGCGGTTATCCAAACATATCGGAAGGCCGGTATATACCCCAACTTCAGGCCCGAAACCCCGGCTGCGATGATCTGCGGTGTGACGCCCTCGATGGAGAGTAGTTGGGATTGATCACCTGCTGTAAGAGCAGCGATAAATTCGTCGAGATTCTGGGAAGAAAGCCCCAAAGGAAGTACGGCTGCTGCAATTTCTTTTGGGAGGCTGCTCAACAGCGTCGAGTTGTAGATGGAATTATAGATGGCTAACGCGACGGAGCCGCCAAGTGATCTCGTCCCAATCATTAAGCCGCTGGCTATTGCAATGAGATGTGCCGGAGTACCCAACTGTGCCACCGTGACGAGGCAGGTTAGACAAATTCCTAGACCAAGTCCGAGGAAGACCGGATAACCCCAGGCCGCAGCCGAGCTCGATGGTTCAATTGTAGCCATCAACACTAACGACAATTCAATTTTAGATGGCTCCAAAGAGAAGGAATTAAAAGATGAACTTACCGTTAAAAACCACGAAACAAAGCAATGACATGACCGTTGGGCCACGAATAGTTCGGGTAAAAGATGCATAAAGTGCAATGCCGGCGGAGCTGATAATTGCTGTGAAGAAGCAAATGCAAAAGCGCAGGCCCACTCGAAACGAGTCAGTATCGAATAATATTGTCATTTCCAGAGAGAAGAAACTGTTTGCGGCAAAAAACACCATCCCTTCAATGAAAATGCCTGCAAGGGCAATGGCAAAGTTGCGTTCTTGGAAGAGATCATGGTGAACCGTCCCTTCTCGTCTGAGTACCGCTTGATGAAACACGAATAAGATCAAGAACGCGAGTCCCAGGGTGAATGGAGCCAGGATATGAGCGTTACTCCACGCAAAGGGATTATTGGACCAGGTCAAGGCTACACAAAAGAGCACTGTTCCTGCGGCTAGGAGACCGTAGCCCACCCAGTCCAGTGCCTTGAGCTTCTCACGCGTCGTTAGGGACCGCTGTAGAGGTCGCTGCGGTGGGTTATAGAGACATGTACAGACGATGGCAGAAAGAGCCTGAAGAGCGGCATTTATGTACCAGAAGATTCGAAACCCATTGGGGTAATTCTGGATCAGTGTTGACCCAACGAGCAGGGCAAAGATGGCAGCGAGCGCCACGCCCACATTCATTCCAGCTTGAGCAACGGGTCGAGCGCGTCTTGGGAGGATCTCGGACGCTACCGCATACAATAAGGGCTGAGCACCGTAGGAAATTCCCACGATGACTTCCCCAGCAATGGCCATAGCCATCGAGTTTGTCCGTGAGACCACAATGCTACCTACACAGCCGATCAAAGTGAGTACGACAATAAACCATTTTCTGCCCCAGTAGTCAGCTGCCTGGGACACTGGTGGACCACAGACGCATGTGAGGATGGCCACTGCTTGACTCAGCCAACCTGCATTCTCGACTCCCCCGACGGCGGTTGCGATGTTGTTTGCATACTATCCAATCCGGTGTAAGCTATATCATCCAGTTTATGGGGAATGACGGACGCGTACTGCACCAGACCCAACCAAGTTCAAAATTTGAGTGAAAGAAATGAGGGTCACAGCCTATGCATGGCCCCTTAGCTTAGAGGAGAACGGAGAATCAGGATAGGATGGTGCTACCAACCATGTAGACTGTGATAACTTGGGCATTTAGGCCGTGGTGACTCTCTATGCTGGCCCCATGCCCTAGAGGAGGGACAGTCTCCAGATGAATACTCTCAGATTTTACCGACATATTGACATGGCCAGCAATGACTAGAAGTTCAGAGGCTGTCTGCCCTTTATCACTCCCAGTCTTACGTGGGGAAGGGAGAATAGACTTTAGGGCTTTGGAAGGGCTCGTGGGGAAATTGCGGGGATCTCCACATCATCCTAAAATTATGTTGCATAAATAGGACTGATTTTCTGCTCCAAGTACCCCAGAATTTGCACATTGTATTTGCTTTCAACAGTCATGGCTACTATTCCATCAAGCAACGATTATAATCCCACCGCGCTTCCGCAGGGTCTCTTGCTCTGGGATGCGCCCCTTCTTCTCGAGCACGAGTACCTCCCGCTAGAAGCCGGCAGCGCCGTCACGCCCGACGGCATGTATCATATCGCAGCATCGACGTATATGAGACATTGCACTGGAGCCATGGTCGACTGGTGGTTTGGCTTCATCCACACGACCGATCAATATAAGCTCTGGCATCCTCGTGACCATGTCTTTTCCGATTGGGAGGGACCACGCAATAACGAATCAGTTTATATCGGTATGAGAAACGCTCTCGTTCGTCCTTGATGAAAGGATATCACTTACAACTATAGGCGGCCACCATCTAGTGCACGAGTACATCGGCGGCGTCTTCAGCAAATTGAAGGTCTCCTTTGTCAGTCCCGCGAAGTACTTCGGGGATGATTGGAAAAGGCTTTTCAAAGATGCCGGTTACTCCACCGCAATCTGCGGCCGTACCGGGCTGTGGAACGATGATGGTTCTGTTACTTACGAGGGCCACCTGATCCATCTGATCAAAGAGGAGCCGGACGGGTGTCGGATGCGTTCGAGGTTTTGGGTCGGTGATAGAGAGGGAGCAAGCAGCGCTGAGGAGCGCTTTGCGTCTATTCCGAGTGGCTTTCCGCTCGCCCTGCTGAAGCATTGCACTGAGGAGATGGCCATTCTTGCTGAGAGATTGCCCGCTTTGTATGCAGACTTTGCCAAGAAGACGACTCAATAAGTAGTGTTTTTTTTTTAAAAAATATTCTTATTTTCCCCTTAAAGAGATCTAGGTAATAAATCCTATAGTTGGAATTTGCTAGAAAAATAGGATAGTCTAAAGCCCCTTACAGCATACGTTGAGTCTATTGAGATGAAATCAAATCTAAGCTGTAGGCCAAGCTAGATGGCTTTGGAGGGCTTGTAAGAGATCCGAAGCATCGGCCCGGGTTGAGTCGAAGCAAGCCAAGATGTGCTGATCTGGCCGTATCAGCGTCGCCTGTCCCTCTTTCAACCGCATCAACTCAGCCCACTGCAAGCCCTGCTCGCCCGCTTCGAGGGCAAAGTCCACCCCAAGCACGGCTACCTCCACCCTCAAGGCAGCAGGCCAGAGCTTTCGTGTTTCCTGGATGTATCCCTTCCACTTCTCTGCCCAGGGGCTATCGACGATAATCGTGAAGGCGTTAAAGGTGCAAAGATCCAGCGTCGAGTATTGTTTTTGCTTAACCTGGTCGTCTGATAACTCTGAAACATACGACGAATCAATAGGGGGTAAGTGATTCTTAGATTGGGTGAGCATCTTGATCCAGGAATGAGGTAGACGTGCACCTGGCGTGCAGACTGCCTGGAAAATAGATGCGTTACCGGGAATTTCCGTATCACCGTAGACATAACCAATGTGAAGCCCGAGGTTATCGAAGTGCTCTCTTTGGCCCTCGATTCCCTCGTCGATTTCGACCATTGCTTTTGGATCATCGAGGTTTCGATGAAGATTGTGGCGCGCGACCTCGATATTGTCATCGGTAGTTCCTAGAGCTTTAAGTAGCCCAAAAATCTTGAGTCCGTTTTTGACACTCTGCTGGGAGTTCACAAGTGCAACCTGACGTCGATCCGAATCATAGGTATCGAGCAGAGCATCGCCACCCCAGCCTTGGTGGAGCGCGGCTAGCTTGTAGGCGAGGTTGTGAACATCGCCCAAACCTGAATTCAATCCCAGTCCTCCTGTGGGAGGGAATGAATGTGCAGCATCTCCTGCTCTGCGAGGAATATGTTAACAGGAAACATAGGCAGGTAAAGCGCCGAAATTCATTTACATACAGGAAAACACGATTCACTCGATAGTTTTTGGCTACATTCCGACTCAGAACCCAAGGTCGAAAAGAGAGCACGTCGTATTTCACTTTTTTGCCAATTGCTGCATCCACAGTCTTACGGCAAAGATCCTCGTCCCATGAATCCAAGGGATGACGTTTAGGCTGCATATCATTGAGTCAGCGCTACCTTTGGGATGCTAGTCAGAACAACAACTCACGTCAAAGTTACAGATCAAGACCTGGTTTCCCGAAAGGTCATAACCGATTATGAAACCAGAGGTTTCAGGATCCATGACCCAATGTAACATTCCAACGTTATCGCCAATTACAGGGTGCAGGTCTGCGTTGAAATGAATAGTCATCATTGTCTCGTCTGATGGTAGTAAGTCACTCTATTCACGCAATACATGGAAATCCGTAGGTAATTTTACTCACACGAGTCTTCACCTTCACTCACAACGCCCATAAACTTTCTCACAGCGCTTTTAGCTCCATCACAAGCGACTACATGCGTGGACTTGACGGTATATTCTTGACCGGAGCCGCGATCTTCGATGGTCGTGATAACATAATCGTCAAACTACATTTTCTCTGTTAGACGCTCTCATCACTAGGGTGAATACATCCTCCCTTCCGCAAAAGAAGAAAATAAAAAGGCAATTTACCTCCTCCAAACGCGCAAAGGAGTGGTTTTTTCGAATCTCACTCAAAGATGTCTCGGCTAGCCTCTGGGCCACAAAGTCTTCGAAAGCCGGTTGAGGAATGTTATGAATCATCTTACACTCAAATTAGTAATGTCTTGCGGTCAGTGGGGAGTGCTGTTGAGAAATCACCGTGGGAGTATCATCAAGCACTTCAGGGTCCATCCTCTCATATGGAAGTCGACCAACTTGTCTTCCACTTAAGTTGGTGATAAAATTGACCCAGTATGCATCCTGGCGGCACGTTCCCAGTCCACGAATTTGGTTGACATCCAGGCCATACTGGCGACAGAGTTCCAAGGAGCGAGGAGACAATGCGTGCGCCTTTGGGGCTGCTAATCTGTTGGGATATCTTTCGACAACGAGCGTTTGAACTGTGGAGATGAGAAGAAGTTAGCCAGGTTCATACCTAGGTATGTCTCCCACAAAAGCATGTGTACCTTTTAGTTGAGCGAGCATATATGCAAGCAATAGGCCTGAAGGACCACCGCCAACAATCAATACAGGCACCTCATAGGTGGAATCGAACGCGCGAGAAGGTGACATTTTGAGCACGAGATGTTATGTCTGGCTGCGTGTAATGCTACTATTGCTATATTTCAGATAACTCAGATCGATTAATCAATCGTCTTTATACAAAATAGAAACAAACCCCCAGTAGTTTCCCCACCCCCACAGCCTCGGATTACGAGGTGGGGAAATACCATCCCCACTCGTTATTCCGTGGAGCGTACGTACATCTCATGACTCTCCCGCACTTTACGTCCCTTTCCCCATCGTCGATAGTTGCAGTCTTCAATGATACTCAAAGGAGAAGAATGATTGCACATGCTGGAGCCCAGAAAGAAGCTGCAGGGGCTGCTAGGCGGTTTCGATGCACCAAATGTGGCAAGTGCTACACAAAACTGGAGCATCTCACCGTATGTCACTTTGAACTGCAAGTTGGTTTTGATCACTAACATACTTGTAGAGACATGAGAGAACACGTGAGCATCTGCTTTGATCATATCGACTGAGATCTCTTGTTAATGTCTGAAAGATTCGGACTTAAAGCCTTATCGCTGTGATAAGTGCGGCCGAAGCTTTGGTCGTCAGGATGTGCTCGCCAGACACGCAAAACTCCACATTGATCAGGAGCCTGAAGTAGAGACCCCTGTGGCCTCTATTCATCAAGATCAGTCTCTAGAAGATGACCATCGTCAAATGGTGCCCGTCACATCCCCAGTCCTTCCATACACGCCCGGGATTATACCGACGCCACCCGGTGATATAGTGATACAGGATTCGGATAGTCTTTTAGAATGGCTGATGTCCGGCTTCAATGAGACTCCCATTGTCCCTTTGCCCCTGTCTGATCTCTCGGGGCTGACTCAACCGGCCGCTTTTGGGTCTCTCGGTGATCCTAACCCCACATCAGGGAATCAGAGGGCGGAAGCAACGGGCATCCAACAACTTTTCAAATTGATTGATGATATGTCCAGGCGCCTAAGCTCGGATATCAACGACAGGGATATCACGTCTGATTTTCTGGATACATGTATTCATGAATTCTTCCAACGAATATCGCCATCCTTTCCCGTGATTCATGAACCGACGTTCTCTTCCCAAAAATGCATTCCTCCTCTTCTACTAAACATGGTAGCATTAGGGTCTCTTTATGTGTGTCTCCCTAATGCTGTCCAGAAGGGGGAACTGCTTTGGAGACTTGGACATACCGCAGTGGCCACATCATGGCAAACACTGATTTCTTTGCGCGGACCGCATGATAAATGTGACGGTGTACAACTGGTACTGACCGCGCTTCTAGGCCAGACATATGCCTTGTTGTCATCCAATGCCGATATCCGAACTACTGCATTCGTGTTCCATGGTCTGGGCTTTTACTGGGCCAGAACATGTGGGATGTATTCAATCAACGAGAGTCATCAACCATCCATACCCGCTCCTGACGCATCCGAATATGACAAGAATTTCCTATGGGAGGTATGGGCGGCATCGGAAATGCAGCGCCGAGCTGTGTTGGGCCATTATATCTTGGATGGGCTTATTTCGCAAGCCTCCGGGTCCCCAGCGAGTGCCCGGCATCTCATTAACAAAATAGGAGTCGCTTGCCCAGATGCTGTATTTGCCGCATCGTCCGCTCACAGCTGGGTTGTGGCATTGTCGCAGTCAAATACGGTGCAGATGTCAATGTCCGATATCTACACTCGTGTTTTGGAATCACAGTACGCTCTCGAGCGACTTAAGATGTCCTCCTTTTCAGTATCAGTGGTGATTGAGGGGCTGCAGTCGTTGATTTCCGAGGCGAACGAAGTTGATAATCATTGCTTTGGGGTAGTCTCACGGCATCAAATAATCCAGGGATTACTGAATCTTTACCAAGCAAACGTATTGCCATCCGTCAAGTCAGATAACAGAAAGAGCGTCGACATCGTCATTCGATGGCATACAGTTTGCATGGAGATTGCAGCTCCGTCCACGCGTTTGTACCAGGCTATCTGTGACAAGTACAACATACCCCAGACGCTCGCGGGGGTCCCATCAGCGAAGCCGATCCAAAAGTTCGACATTGAGCACTGGGCCAGAAGTGCTGACAGCATACGAGCCCTTTTGCACGCGGTGGAAATTGTTCGCCTGTTGAATGATATTCCGCTCATGCATGCCCATGCGCCTCATCTCCCTCTTGCTATATTTGCATCGGTGGTTGTGGTTAGCAGCGTCTGCTTAATCGACACGAAAACATTGGAGGTCCCACGCATAACGAACTGGGGGGATGTATGGAGGCAAAAATCCAGGCCAGAAAATGTTCACGAGCGAACGGAGTCTCCACCGTTGGGCAGGTATGAGCTCTTACAATCCTTGCAAAGAGGTACACGAGAAGGCGTCGGCTCAATAAACCTGATTAACGAGTTAAACTTTCTCCAACTGGCTCTGAGAATTATCACCTCCCAATGGGGAATTTCCAGCCAGATGGAAAAAATAGCTAGTCACTTAGCGACTTTAGCTCATGGACATCACCATGCAGCAAATTCAGCCCGCTCTTTGACGTGACTAATGACAATCTAGCATAGAGCCAAGTTGATGGCCAATCGGAATGTTGGATCCTCTGTATCATAAGACTCCTTTTCTTGTAGTTTTCCCCCGTTGAAAGGTTCTTTTCGTGTCGAGTGTTGAAGCTCCATGTCATTCTCCGCTTGTGCTGGTAGCTGTATATATCTTTCGAAAGAGAGAAGACCACCTTGAGGAATGTAAATAAATTTCGAGGTAGTCGTAGACGAAATAAGGAAGTCTTCGCTATCATCGTATGTTCAAGTCGAGCGATCTGAGGCGTCACTGCTGTGGTCTAATTGGGCTGGAGGAGTTTTCTCACAGTCCGTAGCACATGCAGGTGAATCCTTCAGAGTACGTAATCGCAAATGGATTTCTCCTCGCATTGGCTAAGCATAAGTGGCAAGCAATATCAATGTAAATAGTGCTGCATTCTCCTTAGACATTGTACTTGCCTCCATTCGGCAGGAACACCCGTGCCTGGAAGGGACAGCCTCAGGCACTGAGGCACCATCTGAGATCATGTGCAGCAGCCCTGGGAGCGGAAGGAAACAACCGCAGGAGCTCCTTCCTTATAACCATGGGTGTCTATATGTTGCCGTCATCTTTATCTACTACACTTCACTACACTGCAATACACTACATCATCGAGAGCTGTTCTGCTTCTGTCTCACCCATGGGAATGGTCCAGAGATAAACTTCATTTCTCAGGTCCTGCAATCACCGCCAGCGCCAAGGGGAGTCCAAGCGCTCTAGAGCTGGACGGATCGTGATGAGTCTCGCTCGCATAGAGGAAACCAGTGGAAAGGAAAGGGATTTTCGAGTCGACAAGACCGATGAGTGACTACTTTGCGGGTATAGCCGCAGTAAGAAGGCCGAAACCTACTCCGAGATGAAGAGATCAACTGATATGTGTATGCATCAGGCAGGTTACTCGAGACACAGCATGAGCTACGGCTTCCTGCATCACCCTTCCATTACTCTCGTCGCGATTTACCACGGTTAGAGCGGATACTATGGAAACGTGAAAAAATAAAAACGGGCAAGATCGAGCCCTTTTTTTTTCTGGCTAGTATGAATTCAGTCTTGCATTGTCGATGACAGTTGCATGATTGGCCAGGCAGAGGTCGTGAACTCGGGCAAAGCAACGACTATTACTCATGGCCATTCAGCACGGGCTGAATGGATGGATGGCAAACCTGGGTAACCCCTCCGAATCCACTCCTCCCAGCGCTGGTGACCCTCTTTTTTGCCCTGTTACCTAGGAACTCTCGCCTTGTGGTTGGCCCTTTGTCAGCTGCAGTCCCCATCATCGTGCCGTTGACGCTGTCCAGAACACCTCGTTCTGCATTAGTTATTCAATAGCAACTTGTCATCGACTGCCCTTCCAGCCGGTTTACCATTCTGGGCAATTAACGGTGCTAACCACATGGGAAGTTTGCCCCTAGGCAAATACTATTAATAAGTACCTCTGCATTCCGTCGTTGAGGGCAGAGATTTTCTCTTTCGCTGCTCATCCAGTTCATACGGTCTCGATATTATCACCGATAGGCTCTAGGTAAATAAGAATCTTGATTTTTGGCTAGGCGCAGTCAGATTAGCGGGCGTTGGAAATTTAGACTATTGAGGGCAAGCTTGAGTTCTGAGGCTGATCGTTTCGCAGGATTACCGGTCGCTTCTTGCGTGATTTCTGCACAGCTGGTGTGCTCTGAGAAAACCCACTGCAGTGAGCATCTCATTCGACCACAGCAACGTGCTCGACGGCATAGTCGAGCTTAGCGGAGAAGATCAAACTCTCTGGACCATGTCCGACAAGCCTATTTTTGTCGCTACTCATCCTCGAGCATGCTCGACGGCTTTTGAAAGGGTACATATACCCTTTTGCTGCGTTCCAGAAGGGCCCCGAGGGGTGAACCCCCAACTGACCTAGCGCTCTTAATATAGGTCTTTATGACCCGCCGGGAGTCTCTCCAATGCATCCACGAGCCATTCGGAGACGCCTTTTACTTTGGCCCCGAGAGACTCAGTGAAAGATATGAAGCTGATGAAGACGCCCGCGTGGGCAGCGGCTTCAGCACGTCCACTTTCCAGACCATTTTTGATCGGATTGAAAGAGAATCCACTCAGGTTAGACGATCCTTGGCTTTTTTCCTTCATTTTTAAACCCGAACCTATCCCTTTCTGCCTTGGATACGTATTTAGCCGTGGCTTTGAGGCTTGCGGGCGCTGCATAACCCCTTGCGTCATCATCCACTGCCGCCTGCTTATCGAGATCGCTCTTTTGATTCGACTTTGATTTGAGACTTACCTTGTTTATGAACACAGGGTAAACGAGTTTTTATCAAGGACATCATTCACTATCTGGTTCCTCCCGACGGAAAACCAGCCAGTGTCGCTCCATCCTTGTTCAAAGTGAAGCGCGGCATCGGCACCAATGGCCATGTCAACGGCGATGTCAACGGTCATGCCACTACCAATGGAACGAATGGCGTGGCCGTGAATGGGGGAGCTTCAGTGAAAGCTCCCCCTTACCCTTATGCGACAGAAGCTGAGCCCGAAAATCCAACCGTGGTGCCCTTTGAGCTTCTGTCCAAGTTCCATTTCACTTTCCTCATCCGTGATCCGCACTACAGCATACCGTCTTACTATCGATGCACCATTCCGCCTCTGGACGACGTGACTGGATTCCATGAGTTCTCCCCTTCCGAAGCGGGATATGACGAAGTGCGTCGGGTATTCGATTACCTGCGTAAAGTCGGTCTTGTCGGTCCTCGAGTCGCAACGCCGGCGACTACAACCGATGGAGCGGACAAGAGAAACGGGATTGTGGATCATCAACACCGCCCTAGTACTAAAAAGAAGGGCGTTGAAATCTGTGTCGTGGATGCAGACGATCTTCTGGACAATCCGTCCCTGATGATTGAAACTTATTGCAAGAGCGTCGGCATCCCATTCGAACCGGAGATGCTCACCTGGGACACTGAGGAAGACCACACATTTGCGCGAGCCGCATTTGAAAAATGGAAGGGCTTCCATGACGACGCTATCGCATCGAAGGAACTCAAAGCCCGCACTCATGTAAGTACCTCTTCAATTTGTTGCCACGCCTTTTTCCATGCAGACCGCGCGAACTAATTCAAGGAACCACAGAGCAAGTCTTTCAAATCCGAGGAAGAATTCGACGCCGAATGGCGCGAGAAATTCGGCGAAAAGGGCGCCAAGATCATCCGGGAGACGGTCAATCGCAACATGGCAGATTACCATTACTTGAAGCAGTTCGCACTCAAGGTTTGATTGAGATGAACCAGAGGACGACTATTTGTGATTCAGATTGTGCAGGACAAGGGATATTTTTTCAAGCCATTCTTTTCAACTAGCGTTAATGAGTAACGACGATTTGGTCTAGATATCGGGAATATTTATATTAACAGATTGCTTATTTCCTTTTCTCCCGGTATCTCTTTTTCTAATGTGATCTCTTGTGATTCAGTTGACGGACTCGCAGTGTCTATACTGACAAGGTTTTGCTCCTTAACTAGTCATCAGGTATATTTACTGAAATCAACTTTCAGCCTACTTTACTGAGAAATGACCATGCCTAGGTAACTGCGCGTAAGAAATGTGCGTTGTTTGATGTTTACAAGCTTCGAAGTACATATGCATTTCATGCAAAATAACTAGAGATGTGCCGAGACTTGAGTATGTCCCTCTCTGATCATCTGGCTAAGCTTAAACGCCATAGCACCAATAGGCGCCATTGGATGCCCGCTAATCTGCTCCGGGAACACACTCGCATCCATGACCCTGAGTCCCTTGACTCCATGCACTTTACATTGCACGTCGACGACGCTGGTCGCCGGGTCGGGGCCCATACGCGCTGAACCCACGGGGTGGTAGAGCGTGAATGCCTTCTCCCTCAACCAGCGCATGAGATCCTCGTCCGAGATCTTCTCGACATCGCTGCTAGAGTACGGCCACCAGTACGACGTTGGATCGTCGTTTACGGGCACTGGCTCCAGGTATTTTTGCAGAGGCGCGGCTCGAATGATCCTGAGAGTAACCCGTAGGCCCGCCACGAGGGCTTTTATGTCGTTGTTGGATTCGTCGGTCAGATACTTCGGGTCGATGAGGGGTGGCTCGAACGCATCTCTACTCTTGAGAGAAATGGTTCCGCTGCTGAGTGGACGGAGGTGAATAGGGCCTATGGAGTACACCCCTTCGGCATCGGTTGGAATCTCTTCGCCATGATGGATAAACGACAGCGGCGCGGTAATCAGCTCTATATCAGGACTGTTGGAGCCCGACGTGACGTCGGTTGGGGGTCCGCCCGATGATCCAGGGAAATTGAAGTCCGCGGTTCGGATGAAAGCAGCGGCCTCGCCAACATTACTCGTCAACGGCCCTGTGCCGAACAGCTTCCATTGAAGAAGAGCCGGGAGAGCTTTTATGGGGTTCCTGAGATAATCTAGAGTGTATGCAGGGTTGGCTTTGCAGATGATTGGTGTAGGACAGAAGTGGTCTTTCAGGTTTTTGCCCACTGCTCTGCTATCGTGAACAACCGGTACTCCAAGCGCAGTCAGCTCATCAGCAGGGCCAATACCACTCAGCAACAATGTTTGCGGAGTGTTAACAGATCCACTGGAGAGAATAACCTCTCGCCGCGCATGAACATTGAAGAACTCGCCATCACGGCTCTTTTGCAACTGGACGCCAATTGTAGTGGGCGTGTCGGTCGTGAGACAGTCGAAAAGCACCTTGGTCACATGCGCATGACACGCGATATACAGATTCGGCCGCTGTAGCACCTCTGGTGTAAGGAACGCAGTCGCCAACGAGGAGCGCTGCCCCTTGGGGTCAATACAGCTTTGGAAGCGAGTTACGCCAAGCGTGCCGTCTTTGGTATTGATGTCCGGATTGGCGGGAATGCCCACCGCCTCGCACGCGGGGATGAAGCCTTTGTCGCCTATCTCAGTGAGCCAGGTGTATCCGGTTTCCCACGGGCCCTCGGAGCCACGATGCTCAGCATTAATCGCCGGTCGTGCAGGGTTGGGGGTGAATTTCTCTATGCGCCGGAAGTACGGCGCAAGGTCATCATATGACCATCCCTCGCACCCATACACGGACGCCCACTCGTCAAAGTCCGACGGTGAGGCGTGATGATACATCATGGTGTTCATCGATGACGAGCCTCCAAGCAGGCGTCCACGAGGCCACCAAAGCCGACGGTGTGCGAGAGTAGGCTGTTCCACGGTGTAGTAATCCCAGTCATGTTCAGTGTGGAACATCTCTGAGTACATGAGAGGAACCTTGCAGGCAAGCACGTTTGCATTGTCGCCGCCTGCTTCGAGAAGAAGAACGGACGTGTTTTCATCTTCGGACAGTTTGCCGGCAAGGACACAGCCTGCTGCGCCGCCTCCCACGATTACTACCAGGGATTTAGTTAGATGAACGTGATATAATCTAGGAAGACAGATACACACCGTAATCATAGCCTTTAAGAGAGCGTTGCGCGGCAGCGTGTGTAACGGGTGGTCCAGCGCGGAGTTGGGGAGTGGCATAAAGCCGCGGGTCAAGTAGCGGGTTGCTGCCCATGACGTATGTACCGTACAGTCCGGGGTATTCCAACGAAGATGTGAATTGTAGGTTAAATTCAGAGGTTATACGCATAATATATAGTCTCACATCTTACCCCTATTAGAAAGGTCCACAGCCAGTTCAGCTCACCACGGAGTATATAGATACGTACTAGAAGGTGAGCTGAAACCTTCTTTGTCTCGCTGGCCGCGTAACGAGAACCAACAGTTGGGATGATCTTGTTGGCTCTGACACGCTGTGAAGCCACTCCCCATTAATTAAGCAAGTCTACTTTAGTCCAAGTAGAAAAATAGATTCACTATATTTGAGCTCTACTTCCTAAACTCCATTTGGTAATCAGCTCGGTTTCAAGTCAAGCATACATACATATATTCTCGTGTCACGCCAATGAAATCGAGGAAGCGCAAGATAACGGTTTAAAGACGATAAAGCAAAATGTCCATGCATATAGGATGTATATGAATGACGGGTTATGTTATATATTATACAGCGGCATATCCTCCCCTTGTCCCGGGCCCCTGAAGCGTGTTGATGACGCGACGGAACCAATCCTGGAAAATGTACGGAAAGTCGCGAATAGTGTCGGCGTGTGGGAGAAGGTCCCAGCCGCGGGCACCGAATCGGTTGTAGTTGAGCCAGGAGCCGAAGATGAGGTAGGCGGCGACGGAAAGGAAGATGCTAGAAAAGAACAATTATTAGCTTTGATCATAACTGGCAGCAATAAAGATACTCACATAATGATCAACCAGGTGAAAAGTCCCCAGTGGCCACCGCTGGAAGGCTCTGCCGGATGCTCTCGCTTATAATCCTCACACGCATATTTCGTTTTCCAGTCGAGCCGCAGAATCCAGGACTTGTCGTCGATCAGGTCGAAGCTCTTGTATTGGAGACTCCGGGTGTTGTTCTCTTCACCGTTGTCCTCGTTATCGCCCTCCTCATCGCGTCTCGTCTTGTTTTCTGTCTGTCGTTTATCGAGGTCGTCGTCATTCTTCAGACCTTCCAGACCCGTGCGGGTGGGATCACACTGGAACTCGATAACGGCCGAAGCTGGCTTTGATCGCTTTGGATTCTCTTCATCCGGAATCTGGCCGCCGGATAGTTTAACTTGAATGCCCTCCGTTGAAGGGTCCTGTGTTTTCAATCGAGTAACCTGGGGATCCTTGCTGCCGCCTCCGGCTGCATCCAGTCCAGCAATGGGCAGCGCTTTCGGCGGTGTTTCGACGTCTTTATCGGAACTGATGGTCTCTTTGAATCCGCAAACTAAACAAAGCAACCCGTTAGCAAATGTTATACAAACAAACAATATATTAGAGAGAACACGAACTATTCTTCGATGGTCCACAGTTCATATCACCGCGCACCGCGGCGTGGCTGAGGACATTACAAATGTTCAACACATAGGTAGTGTTGACGGAATAGTCCTCGAATTCCACAAAATGTGAGATCTCATGTACACCGCCCAGCGGACTCAGGTCGAAGCCGATGTTGTCGACGCGGATATTTGAGCAGTCGAAGCCCAGAGCGGATGTGAAGGAGGGTAGGAGGAGGGAGAATAAGGATGCGAGCGCGGTCTGCTGGGTGTGGACTCGCATTGTGAATGACGGAACGGGGGGGAGAAAAGGGCGCAACTACAAATCACCACGAATCATAAAAGACCGATAGATAACCATCGGTAAAAGAATGCAACCCAAAAAAGAAGGAAATTGGCGGGATAATGATGAGGCCGCGAGTATCGAAGCTGGCCGGTCTGGAGGGAGTCTTGATGAGAGCAAACAAGATGGATGACATGATCACGAGAGCCAAGGCTGCTACGTATTGCTGTATTGCTGTATTGTATCCGCAGCTAGCCAGCTGTGTGGGCGATACGGGCCGGTGACGAAAATTACATATTGAAAAAGCACAGACCACGTGCGGGATCATCCACAAAATCATACAAGACAACACACACGACCATTCTGCTTCATGATACTGGAGGAGAATACTTAGATCCTAGAGAAGAGCATCAGCGAACCTGAAAAATGCTGCAACATCGAATGGTACGTCGACCGCATCCCCCCTGACGCATACATGCATCCATCTACCCATGCGAGGTAGCACTAGCACGTACTTACAAGTCTTAGCTCTCCAAAGACGAGGAGGCCGCTACAGGCGGCGAGGACAACGAGGTCCGTCGCGAAGATCAAGAGAAAATCAACCGATTCAGCAGACTGCATCAGCGGGAAACCGTGCTCGAAGAGCGGCTGAAGGGGAAACAAGTGAGTCTTATGCATACCAGTGATCGAAAGCACTGGTTTTATATTGGTTACTAACCAACCCCCAGAAAGATAAAGAAGATCTCGAAGAAATATCCATGGAATTAGAACTAGCAGATGAAGATGAACTAGTGCCGTGAGTCTTCCCTCTTTTCCAAAATTTGTGTCTGTCTACTGACAGATCAGATACAAAATCGGAGACTCATTCGTCCACCTCCCCCTCTCCGACGCCCAGGACCTCCTCTCCTCTTCCTCGGACGAGATTGACGAGGAAGTCTCTCGTCTTGAGGACTCGATTGGGGAAGTGCGCGAGGAACTGTCGCAGTTGAAAGCTGCTCTTTATGCGAGGTTTGGGAAGGCTATTAATTTGGATGTTTAGATCTTCTCTCTCTATAATTTGTATTAAGAAATGAAAATACGATCATTTTATGATATAGATGGCCATTGGATGGTTTTCTTGGATTAGACCTTTATGCAGGAGGATACCTAGGTAGTAAGATATTCCGAGATAGAAGTCCTTTAGAGACATTAAACAAGTACAGGATATGTAGTTAATCTACTAATCAATAATATATTCAAGAAGGAAAGTAGTAGAACTGATACAACCCTTTATTTTACAAGACCATGCATACCATATTAATGCCTTAGGGAAAATCGTTGTTCATCATCGGAGAAATGAAAATAAATAGAAAACAAGACCAAGTCCAAGACAATATGCTATGATATGACCGGCCGACTCGTCCAACGCCTCGCAAAATCATGAGCCTTCCCCCAAATGTGATTTCAAATGTGATTGTAAAATTAACTGAAACTGACGAGGTAGGCCAATCGACAGTGACAGTGCTGTCTATATGATATTGGCGATTGTCATGCGCGAATTGGGCGCACTGGACCTCGAAGGAGAACTGCTAGTCCTTGAGATTGTCTCCTCTTTCATTTTATGCAATTCGGACACCTGTGGAACAACGACCGGTGGGATATCTCGTCGTTCATATGCCCGCTGGTGTAGCTCGCTAACGAGATATTGTATCGTCCTATCGATCCATTCCCATCCCTCCCAATCAGATTCGCTCGAAATTATTTCCGGGATAGACGATGAATAAGTTGCTCCTTGTGGTGACATGCTTTCAAGCTGGCTTCCCGTTTCGCTTCCTTGCCAGATCCAGCTACCACTCGTCTGGCTCTGCATGTCCCCTGACACATATGCTATCATCTCTTCGTCCCGGTCAATTGGTCCAGTATCATTACGTCGCAGACGATCCAGTAGACGATTGAGAAAGAAGGCAACATAACGGCCGCATGGTCCCATGGCAACATGATTATCCCCAATGGCCTTGCAAGCTTGCACACATACCGAAGCAGCCGCAAAATCCTCGCGGAAGATAAGAATCAATAAACAGCGCCAAATGTGCGTACATAGCATAGTTGTGGCCGAACATGCCAATTGCGTCTGCCAGTCATTGCGCGCACCTGCGTAGCCTGAAGTCGCTGGCGGCGAGTGCATACATCGCGCAAGAACACGGGCTGTGTCCTGGGCGATCGATAGGCAGTGGTCTAATGTAGGGAATCGGACATCCGTAGGGCAATATGGAGAGATATTGTGACGATGTAGAATGAGGCGCGCGTTTTGGAGATAAATTATTGGCGCTAAGGAGTTCGGGTCAAGAAGGTTATCCGACTTTGGGTGGAATTGGATCGGGAAGGTGGCTAGGCAAGCGTTGAAATGACGATCGAATATCTCTAGAGTCGCAGGACTAATTACTGGAGATCTCAATGTTTTCTTGATCTGTCCTATTGAACGAACCACATGAATAGTGGCTAGCAAAGGGTTTGTCTGCGATCCTTCTGGAACACGGGCTCCTTCTGAAATAAACTGCTCGTCGACCGGACAGGGTAGATCGACATCGCAATCTTGATCGTGAATCGAAATGGGCTTTCCCAATTCCAAACATAGTAGTCTGTGAAATGTAAGTGTTTTTTCAGTCTCAGTTGTGTCAAGGACGATTATCATACCTATCCCACGCATAGATCCCCCACCACAGCCGTCGCCTCATTTCGCGCTCAACAGCTGACCAGGGACCCGACTCTATGTGAAGACCGATATCTTGCGCAACCCTGACTGCCGAACCGAGCCAAACCCAGCTGGAAGACCTAGAATTCATCTCATTCAAAGCAATGCTCGCGAGAAGCGCCACACGGGCCTGATCCAGCGAAAATTCGTCCGCCCACATATCCAATATGGTTTGTGAAATCAAAAGGTATCCCTGTGCTTCCTGTTGTTTGTTCGGCTCCAAAGAGTGCACGACACCACAAGCCATAACGCCAAAGAGCACCGCCGCCCATTCCCGACTGGTTCCCCGCAGAGTTCCGCGCTGATACAGTGATTCATACTCGGTGATGAAGCTCGGCCAGTGAATAATGGGCATAACTGTGTGGACATAGGTGTGGTATTGCGCTAGCAGTCGGTCTGCAACGGGTTTTGGAGGAAGCGCCGGCCCGTTGTCTGAAACGAGGGACCGTGATGTCACTTGTCGATAGGGCGGTGGCACTTTTATGACTCCATAGCCATGGTTGCGCACGTTGGCGCGAACTCTGGAAAGATCTTGTGGTATTGTGGGCCGACTCTGGCGTATTGGTCGATAGCCCACGTCTGGAAGCTTTAATACCGGTTGACCGCTCATGTCAAATTCAATATCCATCACATTGTCGGATTTCAAAACGCCTGACCTGAGCTGGTTTAATTGCTGCTTTGTGCTGCTTAATTGCTTCTCAAGATCTTGAACTTGTCTAGATAGCCGAAAAGTCAGAACTGAAAAAGAAGCGCCTTTGGGAAAAGATAAGGTGACGGACTTGATGGAAGACATGCGCCTGTTGGTTTCTTTGGTAAATTGGCATCGAACCTTTCGATTCGAGCATTCTGTGCAGCTTGATGACTCGGAGGCGTCGCACTGTTTAACTTAGTTTGATTGCCTATTATTAGTGATTGGTTTCGTACCTTCACTTTACGTTCACGACAAGCGTCGCAACTGGGGTCTTTTCGTCTTTGCCGGTAAGCTCTCTTCTGCTGCGGTTGCCCGGCAGCGCCTCCCATGTGAGGGACAAGACTTGGAGCATCGGGCAAAGACCCATTTCCATCGGTCAAGACGGATGCGCGGTCAGCTGGCGACCCGGATCCCGAGTCGTAGGAATGAGCATAAGGCGATGAAGTAGGCGGGATTGGTAGCGTGGGCTGCTGAGTGGGTGGGTGAAGTAAATACGCCATCTGCAAACCACTGCCAGGCCTGCTCGGAGGAGCAGATGCTAGGGCAGAGGGCGGGGGCAAAGAGCCCTGGGGAGACAAAGATGCCATGGACGAGGCAGATTCATAGAGCGAGCCTTGGTTGTTGTGATTCGGTGTTGATGATAACAATGGTGCTGGAAATGGATTCATCGTTGTCGCGAGCCCAACCATCAGGTCGCATACAATGGATGCGATGCGGCTCGAGTAGCGGGAAAGGAATCCGCAGTGGCAAGCTCATGCGATGGCCTCTCTCTTCCTTCTTCTTCTTTCTTGCTTCAGTCTTTCAAATTCTGCACTTCGTGAGTCACGCCAGTACTGCCAGTCTTCGGGAACTGCAGGTGTCGCGGAAGAGGGGGTGAGCAGAACAAAGAAATAAGGAAATTAAAAGTACTAGACGGCTATGGCCAGCGAAGACAAAGAAGAACAGTCGGACGTGACGAAGACAAGGATCAACGAGACAGGGGAGGGAGCGGTGGGAGAGCAGGGAGAGAGGCCGAGGGAGAAGGAGAGATGCAGGAGAGGAAGCAGCGCTGGTGGTGATAATCTCGAACAGGAAGGGACGGGCGAGTCACAGGCACCGCGGAAAGTTCACGCCGGCCGCCAGCCAATCAGCGGGCAGCACTGTATACTATATATACTCTGCTATAGCATAGCAGAACGATGCGCTGTATACTGCATTCGGTTTCAGAGTCAGGCCAGTCCAGTCCAGTCCGTGTCAGTTTCGCCTGTCCAGCCTCTCGGAGAGAACCTGCGCCTTTTGCTTTTAGTGGATGCCCGTCACTTGCTTGTTTGGCTCTAGCTCGGTTCCCGGCTTGCAAGACCGACAATACAGATACAATCACGGTACGTATGATACGCTTAGTTCTGCTTCTATCCATACATATTACTCTGTAATCTGTATAAGGAGCTGTGCGACGTATGATTATGATGCATGCAAGTCAGGATGACCCTCAGCCAAGCCCCCGGCTCTTGCGGCGGGGCGCGCTAGCAGCTAAGGAGGTGCCCGTTTAAAGTTCATACCGGATAGCAGATTGGTACCGTACGTACCGGTACGTACGTAAATACGGCACGTATTGTATGGTATTGCGTCTTGGCATTGTCTTTCGCTGCCTGTTAAGCACCATTATTTCCAGATGTGGAAATTTTTAAACGTTGGCTAGCACCACACTGGGTCTGTCGTAAATTATAATCGACTCGGGACTGGCAGTGCAGACAGTGCGCTATCCGAGGACCGAGAGCACTTTAAGTCTTTAACGCAAAGTTTCAAGCCAAAACTCAGACCCTGCACAGACAGCTGAAACAGCAAAATTAAGCTTGAAAGCGGAGCCATCTCCGACAATACGTCCTGTTTTTCTGCACTTACTGCCCAGTTCGTGTCTAGTCAGATCCTTCCAAGCACATCATCAACAACTCTAGCTCGACTAGATCGACCGTGCCGTTTTGCCCCCCCATTTTTCTGCCGTGCCCAAAACAGGGGAGGTTTATTAGTCATGTAGCACGCACGCACTAGTCTAGCAATCATAAACTCCCCGTACTCCAGCTTCACCAATGGAAATCCGGCCTCAACACAGCCACAGACCAGTGGATCAAAGCGTACGTAAATCATCATCATGTTTCTCGTCCTCTGTCCTCCGTACTTCCAGTCGTCCAGTCTTCCCGCGACGGGTGAGAGGGAGAGGAGATCAGCCTGCAACCACGGAAAATATCCCGATAACCCCTGCCTCGGTCCCGCTCCGATTGTTTTCTGCAGAAAAATAGACATGAAGATCAGATAGCTAATGTCCGTATGTACTACTATATGCTACGGAGTACTCCGTGCGGCGTGCAGGCATGATATATCTACTTCTACATACAACAATCAATAGTCCATACGGAGTACGGAGTAAATACGCGGTACGTCTGTACTCGGCAGGCGATCTGAATCTTGGGCTGCAATCCTTGAAATTCATCCAGCCCGGAAATCCTCCTCCATACGTTTGCTTGCCGAGTGCTCCGCGCGTGGGCTGTGGGCCTCGTCGGAAACCGAATGCTAGCCTGGTATTGGAATACATATACATACATTATTCAGCAGTGGTCCAAGGTTGTAGTGCAGGATTATGGGTGACAATCTACTAATATACAGAGTAGTATAACAATATACTATGTCGACGTATTATATATTAATCGCTCGCATAAGACGCGGAGCGCGTGCTGCATCTAGTAGGAAATATGTACATCAGACGGAGCGTGAACGGCCTCATGCGGGCTGAAGGGCTGAGGACAACGCTATATAACACCTGGCTACTATAACATGGCAGCGGTTCCAAGACACTAATTCGGTCACATTCTCCGGCCATCTGCCAGGGGTCTGGTGCTTGTTGCATGAGAGGGAGTCAAGGAGCGAGATCTGAGCTCCTATGACTGTACTCTGTGCCTGTGGTGTGTATTGAGTTCGGAATATCCGTACCTGATGGGTCCGGAGTCAGCGTTCCGACCTCGGATCGCAAATTATATTATTTTAAATTGATTTTATATTATTCTAATTCACGTAGCCGGGCCAGCCGTGTGCGGGTAACTAGAAACTGCCAAGGAGCAGCGCACTCCTTTTGGCCTGCTAGCAGCGTAGTGCGTGCCTAAGCACTATGGTGATACATGTCAGGTGGCCTCGTGGCCTCGTACCTGTCCTTTCACCGCCCGTTTCATATGAAATGCTGCTATCTTAATCTTAGCTTCAGCCTTCAGGACTCACGGAGCAACTCCGGCTGCTACATAGTACTAAGTAATGCGTAGTCCCAAATAGTCTTCCCAACCTGCTTACCGAGAGTGGAGGAGCATGATCGCTCAATGATTGATCAGTGATTGATAACTAAACGATACTACAGAAGACAAAAAAGCGGCTCGGTAACGAGCCGTGCAGAAGCTAGTAGCCTACTCCGTAGAGAAAAGCCTTCTATTCGATCTCTGCCATAGTGATCGTGATCACAATCCTTGAATGATGAATCCCTGCTGGGGCGAACATCAGCCTTCCAACTCCTGTACTCCGTGCGTGGGCCGTAGATAATAAATTGGCATTTAATTAGCATACGAAGGATCCGTGGAAGGACGACGTAGATCGGCAGGCCAGAGCCCGAACAACAACCCATTGGCCAATGTGGTCCAGCAGCTTCAACATGCCAAGCCAGCTACTTCGCAGTTACGTACCCGGCTTACTAGCAGTGCTACGTATATGCAAAGTGTAAATAGGGAAGAGATCCAAGTTACACAAGATCGTAGATGGCCGGTAACGATACCGTCTCAATACGCAAATCCCGAATGATTCGCCGTAACCGGCTGGTAATTTTTCGACCCCATTGTCCTTGTTCGGCTTAGCGCGCTGCTGATTGGCCTCGCGTGCTGCCTTATGGAGGACGGGCTAACCCGATACAGGAATAGTCCCCGCCGAGAGCCGGATTTTTATTTCGGCTCGTCTGGTCCGTTTTTGACTTGATCAAGCACTTCCTTTTGTACACAGTTGGTTAGACTTAGGGCACACGGCAAGTCGTCGCTGCTAAACAAGGCATAGCGGCTCCTTTTCAGATGCCTCGTGGTTCTCGGTGCGCAGCCGAGCCTACCCAGTGGTCTCCCATAGGTACCACGTCGTAGAATATATACTCCGTACGGAGCTAGGTACATACTGTATATTCCCCAGTGCTCTGTATGTATACTCCAAAACAGGCAAGAGCATGGATAGCGATACTGCTGTTTCAATACTGACCGTCAGCTTCAACAAAATCTTTCCACGGTCAGATCTGCCACGCCGTTAGATCCACCCGGTCCCAACATCTCGGAGCTATCTCTGCCGAAAGGCAATTATCATTAATTACTCCGTACGGGGCATGTATAGGGATGTTTATGTATTTAGGTACGGTATTTTTGCATACCGTACGTGTACGCCGATCTTATGACATCAGCGTCTCTTCCACCTTCCTGATTGGCCAGGCCAGGCTTGCTCGGCATTTGTTGCCTGTTCTTTAGGTACCTTGTGAAGTCGCGATATTGATTATCTAGAAAGCATCTATGCTTATCTTCATAGGTAGCAGCTAGTAACTGTAACTGCCAAGTAATACCTACTAGCAAACGATCGTTGTGATCCATCACCTTTCATGCTAATCGCTGCATGCAAGTCATAGATACTCGCTAAGATCACCGTGGTGGTACGTATGCCTTCCTAGTACGGAGACAGAGTAGCTTTCTTAGGGTTAGCCATGCTCAGGCCTCCCTGTACCTAGGTACGTCGCAGAAGGCACCCTCCATGAGTCCATATGCTTTAGCCATAATACGGCTTACCCTGCTCTATATAGCCTAGCCTTGGAGCACTCGGATTCACCCCATAAATAAACATCCTTAGTACGTACCTGCTATTAATTAACAGATTTGTCGTTTAATCGCATGACCAAAAAATCGCCATCGATGCACCGTGTCAACACCGTATCAACCCCGGTGGCTTTTGTGGCAAAAAAAAAAAAAAAAAACAGAACCTTGTCCGACGCACTTTCGTCACGTTTCGTTTGGTTTTTCGAGTTGAGTTGACTCAAATCGAATCGATTTCCTGATGAGGCTTCTGGCTTGTTGCCTAGATCTCGTCCGAGGGCTGATGGATGATTGCGGCTGAACCGAACTCGTTGTGTACGAGTACATACTACATAGTACTATGCAGGGCGTACTTCGTAGAAAGCGAGATGGACGGCTGGCCCCCAAATGTCCAACCAACATACAATATAGACATTTGGAGCTGTGAGTGGATGGATAGTATCGTAAATGGGCGGTTGGCTTGTGAATTCTGCCCCCATATTTGCCGCACGACATAAGTCATATCATATCGAGATTATGGTATTGTTATGTTTCAACTGACGGGCGAAATGCAGTACCATCACTAACCTTCACGTATACATTATGTAGGTGGCGCAATATATCCAAGAATTGCAAGATGAGAGCAGAGGGCTTGTCTTGGTATTGATATTAGAATCCCTCTATACCCCGTATCGATGGATGGCAAAAGCAATTAACTTTCGTTTAAATGCATCCATGTGCTGACTAGACATATGCTACCTGCAGACACGGAGAACATGCATATGCATATCGATAATTCCTGTTTATTCTCCTGTGCTGCTTTAGGCAAGGCACCGAGCGGTAACCCTCGAGCTTCGAATGTCCATTTTCGAAATAAGTAGTCAGATTCTCTTCCAAACGTGATATCAGAAATGTTGCAGATGCAGACCTTGGTGAGGAACTGATCTAAATAAACTAAATAGGAGCGGCTCTCAGAATTAGTTACCGGACAAAATAAATGTGACTTATCATATAGCTACTTAGGTACAGTTCACGCGGCATCGTTGGATGCATACGGAGCTGCAGAAGTCCATTCTGGAAGAGTGTTGTGAAAGTCACTTTTCTGGGACAAGAGCATACTGTGGGTAGACAAACATGGTAACGTCCTCCCTGAAGCATCATGTTACTACCAGCAATTAATAATACTAACATTTAGAGGCCCTCTCATGACAATATTATTTATTAATACGGCTTTGATTATATGAGTTGCAGGAAGTCTTCAAATTATATTAGTTTCTGATTTAGATGATGCATTTAGTTCTAGAGACCTCCTGCAGGGGTGTTAACATTATTGTCCACCCACTGTATATCCATTTTCTCACAATTTCCAAGGGTGTTTTGAATAGCGACTTTTTCATAAACGCAACGGAACAGAGCATGGACTCCGGCACCCGGCCGACTCCATAAAATTAGCCATTGCACCACGATAATAGAAGGTTAGCTGCCAGACTCAGGAGCAATAAGCACTGGGCCTAGGTAGGTAGGTAAAAGTAAGATATATAGAGCATCTGCACGTGTGTTGTTGTTGGCGATGCAATTCGATAAATAATTCCCGAACGCGCCGTCCCGCTCCACCCTTCCTCACCTCATCTCCACACGAGCTTCAACAACTTACACCCCTCGATGCGTGAAGAGAACCTCGGGAGTCGGCAATGCGGCATATAAATATGAGCTTTGGCACGGTGTCAGGGGTTGAGGCAGTTGCTTGTTCAGAATCGTTGATCGACGTTGCTTCACCATGCATCACCGTCTTGGCTTCGGACTTGCCCTTGGGCTCGTCGACCTCGGCCTTGTGCTGGGCTTGACGCCTGAACAGACCTTCTACCCTCCATTGAACGACACTTCGTACATTAGCAATAGCTCTTTTGGCACGTATGGAGGCACTTACCAGGCGCCCACCAACGGGCCGAGCGAGGGCTCCCCGTATGGCGTCTACGATTACTGCTCCATGCCTCATCCGCGTGCACAGGAATATCAGTTGCCCGAGGCACTGACTAACGGCCATCTTCAAGGCAAACTCGTGTATCTGGAGTATTTGCAGCGACACCAGAGACGCACGCCGTATAACATCCTGCCCGGCGGAGAGGTATGCCATGCCTTATTTCCTGGCCGGGTGTATAGCTAACGCACCCCTAGAATGAAGCCTACTACTGCGACAATCTCAGACCCTATCTCTACGCTGGTCCAAACAGCAATTCCGGCATTCAGCCCATACCCATGTATGCCCAGACGTACCAGGACCCAACCAACCCATTCACGCCCGGCGTGAACGGGTCCTGCCAGTATCCGCAAATCACCATCGGCGGAGTCCAGGATGGATACCAGCACGGCAAAGATCTCCGGGCAGTTTATGGGGAATGGCTCGGCCTGATTCCAAACGAGCCCAATGACCGCGTCTGGTTCCGATCCAGCGACTCTGCTCTGACACAGGGGTCAGCTGGTGCGGTTTTGCGTGGAGTCTGGCCCAATTATCAGGGTGCATTGCCTCTTCACCAGATGGTGTCGAGCGTTGATACGGTAAATGAGGGCTACTCGTGTTCTGCCATCGACAGTACCCTCGATGACCTCGAGTCGACGGCGGAATGGGACGAGCATCTCAATGTCACTGCGCAGCTCCGTTCCACTCTGGGCTCCATGCTGGGTGCCGACACCAGCGCATGGCAGGATACGTTCGATCACTTCTCGGACAACTTCCAGGCTCGGCTCTGCAATGGATACCAGCTCCCCTGCAGTGTGACTAACTCTTCGGACTGCGTGACCACGGAAATGGCAGACGAGGTCTTCCGTGCGGGTGATTGGGAGTGGAACTACTACTGGCGCACCAATCCTGATGTCGTCAAGTACATCCAAGTGGTCGAGGGACTATTTATCGGCGAGGTTGTTGCTCGTCTCCAGGATGTGCTGAATGGTAACTCGTCTGTTGATTACACCCATATTTTCATCCATGACGGTGATTTGGGACCTGTGTTGGGATCCCTTGGTATCAACGCACTCCGATGGCCAGCTATGGGATCCAACATTGCGTTTGAAGTCTGGTAATTATGAGCCATCCTCTTGTCTAGTTTTGACTGTCCTGCTAAATAGCCTACAGGGAGACAAACGACCAACAGAACCGCTACTACGCCAGAGTTCTGTACAGCAGCTGGCCGCTCGAGACCATCCACGGCACCCTCGACTGGGTTCCTCTTCCGGACATTATCGACATCATGAGTCCATATATCCCTGAAGATATTATTTCTCTTTGTGGGTAGATAGATGGTATATTTCTGAATGATCTATTTCGACCTATGCGTGCTTAAGCTTAAAAGTAGATTAGCAGCAACTAGATACCGATTTCATCCGAAAGAACTACAAACACCTTTTTCAGTGAAAGAAACAAAGAAAGGCTTGCAAATGTTATGCCTAGGTACGGAGTATACACGAGGATAAGCATCGCTTACCTAATTCAGATGAACCTCGGCTGTCGATAAGCATAAGCATAAATCATAACTAAATAAATACTCCGTACATTAAGCCCCTTCAATCTTTCGCTTTGTGTCATTGACGCGATGGCTTTTGCTGCTCTTCATTCTTTCAGTTGTTGTACTTAATCTGACCATAGCATATTTTATATTATTCGAGAATAAAGATGTCGACAAGAGTCACCATCTTCGAGCCCCCGCCACTCGATCCCAGCAAAGCCGCGATCGAAAATGTGCTCGAGCTAACCCCGATCACCGACATCGGCCCTGTACGTCTGCTGTCATATTGCGCTATTAATTATTCCAAAACAATAAAAGGTTCCAACTGACAATCTCAGGATGTCTTCACAAACACCCGACCTCTGTGGCATCCGCCCGGCGCGCGCGGCATCTACGGCGGCGCCGTCATCGCGCAATGCCTCTCCGCCGCGCAGCTCACGGTGCCCGAGAACTTCTTCGTGCACAGCATGCACTGCTACTTTGTGCTTGCGGGCGACTCCGAGATCCCCCTTGTCTACCACGTGGAGCGCGTCCGCACCGGCCGAAGCTATGCCACCCGCACCGTGCAGGCGCGACAGCGCGGACGCCCCATTTTCACTACCACGCTGAGCTTCAATGCCGCGAAGAGTGGCGGCAAGAAGAAAGTCGAGCATGACTCCAAAATGCCCGATGCGCCGCCGCCGAAGGAGCTGCCCACGCCGCCCGAGGCGCGGAGTCCGTTTGAGTCGCAGAGACTGGATGACAGTCCCCATCTGATCTGTATGTCTACTTTTTCAGATACACAAAGAAAGAGATGAAAGACTAAGACTGCCTTATAGCCGACGACAAAAACATCGAAGACAGGAAACTGCGCCAATGGATACGCACGCGCGGCAAAATCTCCGAAGCAGGCGGCCACCAGGCCCATCTATCAGCATTCGCATACATGTCAGACAGCTACTTCATTGGCACTGTTGCGCGCCTACACAAAATCCCACGCTTCTCCTCCCCGGCAGCCCTGCAACGCGCGCTCAAGGCGCTCAAGAACCCCTCGGATCTCGACAGCGAAGCCCTGTCCGGGTATTTCAAGGAACTCGCAGACGAAGAAGCGGCCGAAATCCGCAGTGGGACGCTGAATGGCACGTTGACGGCGAATAGGCTGTCATCGATTATGAAGAAGAACGATACGAGGGAGATTGGCATGATTGTTAGTCTGGACCATACTATTTATTTTCATAATCCGCAGGCGCTTAGGGCGGATGACTGGTTGCTTGCCAGTATGGATAGTCCGTGGGCGGGCGAAGGGAGGGGGTTGGTTACGCAGAAGGTGTGGTCGAGAGAAGGAGTTCATGTGGCGACGTGTGTGCAAGAGGTAGGTTTTTCTTTTCTTTCTTTTTTCGTTGATGAGCTAATTGAGCTATTCGATAGGGTGTTGTTCGATTAAGACAGGATGAAGAGGCGGCACCAGAACCGAAGCTGTGAGAAACAAGTTTCAGATCCAGGGACCTCGCTGTTTGCTAGATTAGTGCCCTATTTTATATATACATAATGACTGGTTTGTACAACAATATTGAATTCATGAATACATCTATGTAGTTTGTTACAGAAAGCCACACACATAATCGAAAATCGCTAACTAGTCAAAACGCTTTGAATATTCGTCGATCGACCTGACGGGCAAAAGACCACTTCGAACCCTGCGCCTTCTCGGATGGTGAAGGTTGACGTTTTGTCGTCATAAGCTATGCCTGTCAGTAGACTGCCATAAATCAAAGGAAAAAGGGCCAACTTACCATAGCTATACGCATCTGGACACACCTTCTTCGCAGCCTTACTATACATATTCGGCCCGCATTTGTTCGGCGTGTCGTATTTGCCAGAGCAGCAATAGCTTGCCTTTCCATACATCGAACACATCGATAAGCAAGGATCAAAATCCGGACGCGGGATATTATCATCGGGATATGGATAGACTCCATCGCCGGGCCTGTGAGGTGGTTGAATTTGAAGCGGCCACGGGCACCACCGCGAGACCGCATGTGACCCCAGAGTCAATTCTAGAGGGGTCGAGTAAGTGATACTGCCGATGGTCGAATTGACTGGTACAGTAGTGGTGTTGAGTTCCTTCACAGTTTCCCAGAAATTCGGACTCCCGATGCAGACAGGATTCGTTGTATTGGATGGAATGTCTCTGAGACTGGCGTCACTCGACTCGTTATGTAACGAAATGATTGCCAGTGGCAGGTTGTAGCCGTCAACCAGAGAAATGTCGTAGTAAGACATATTGACATTTGACGACATCGTGAATTCAGCGAGCGTGGCAGGTTTTCCCTTGAAATACCAATTTTAGTAAGTTAATACGTAGCATTAATCGGTATGGGTTCATCATACAGTTCCCTGGCAATTCAACACTCCACCACAATCACCTGTCAGACAGGCTTCTCCCGTTCCATTCAACCCACCCGACACTTCTGGTGCCGTCCCGTTTTCATTAAATGTACAATTTGTGCGTGCCCATATCCGACCTTGCCAGTCCGCACTGACTTCGAAGCTGGTGGTGTTCCCGGGTGCAGCTTGGTAGCCGCCAAAGGCTGGCCCGGTGCCTGCCTGTGTGTATAGTGCTGGATATATATCAACGGGGCAATAGTTGGTTATCTTGAAGGTACGTTCGGATGCGTCGGTATTGTCTCGGATCACCGGCGACCGCTTCATGTGGTGGACTGCGTGGACATCGTGAACGGCATATGTAAGAAATATGAACAGATTCAGTGGTATCGACTCCAATATGCCCATTTCTAAAGACTGTAAAATAAATTAAAGGCAGGAAACGTTGCGTGAGGAGGTTAAAAAGAACAAGTTTTCCAGTTTGATTTGATTTTGTTGTTGAAAATGTCAACCGCATGGTAAGGTAGAAAAGAAGGCATTTCTGCCGCAATAAAGAAGACAGGATGGAACACAGGCACGGGCCATTGTGGTGACACACAATGACGGCTCTGGCAGTGCTGGTGTCGAGTTGAAAGGGCTTTTCGCGACGACTGGACGAGAGCGACTGATTTGTTTGTTGTTGTCGTCGCGCGAGTGTTTGAGGGAAGCGCCGGATGACGTGGGGTTCCCCGGGGAAGGAGCCAGCCTAACCGCTTAGGAAGTAGCCCAGGCTGGCCGTCCGCCAAACGGAAGGCTTGCCGGCCTGTCAACCCAGCATCCCTGCACAATTAATGCCATCAATCAAGCAGTCAACCAATCTTGCATTTGCTAAGTATCCAACTTTACGCTGTGTCAAGTACATGCAGGCCAATTCATCAAGAAACACAGATATACCATCGCTTTTGTGTGCGGATTTCAAATCATATTCAGACAGCCACCCAAACTTTTGTTGTCGTCAACGGGCATCACGCAAGGAACAGGAAATTACAAGTAACGAAGGGAACAAGAAGAAGAGAAAAATAAAGAGGGAAAGACATCGACGATGCAGCGAGCTCTTTGAGAGCTGCTACGATGCAAAACTGCGCGAGATGGGAAAAATCAAAACAAATGGAAGGCAACTATGCAGGCACAATGCTCCGTTCAATGCAGTAGTCCAACACACGCTGGCCCCAAACGTCGCGTCCTTTGTATTTGGCCATGTCCTCAGGCCAGCTTCGGATCTCAGTGGCCAGAGCCTGCAGCTGATCAACTGGGAGTTCGTCGAGCGTCTCGAGTGTTGTCTTGACGCTGAAAACCAGAGCTCCAGTATGGGGCAACCGCCGGAATGTCTGCCGTTCACGCCGAAGGAGGACTTCTTCAATAGAAGGGCCGGGTTTCTGCTCGTTCAATCCATCTGGCCGAAATAGAGTACTTCTCAGGCCTTCGTCTGGCTCTGTGGTCTCTAAGAAATAGTTGGACCGTTCCATCGGCGACTCCGGGGTGAGACGACAGAAGAACCTGGGAGAGTCAGACATGAACCACCTACAATTCAAATTCGATATTTTCACTTACTTGTTGACCGAATGTCCGACCTTGCTGTGCCACTCTGGTACAGGAGAATGCATTTGAGTGATGGTCCATCCAATGCGGTTCTGAACCGACCATCCAACGGGGAACAGTGTAGCACTTGCAGCACTATCAACAATTATCAGCAATAGAAAACATGATTGGAAACAGTTGATCTCATACAGGTAGTATTCTCCGTCCTCATTCTTCATCAGGACGCTCAAATCCTCCATAGCCAGCCGCGCTGCAATTTCCAGGGGCTCCGTTGTGCTATCTTCATCGCCAATGACGAAGGTTTCACCCGTTTTGGTATTGTGAATTTTCTTCATAGCACCGTTGTTTTCCATAAGAAACATAGTCGGGTATCTTTCACACAGAAATTCTGCTACCACTTCCAAAACTTCTGCACAAGCAGCCCTGGACTCAGGGAGGCATTCGAATACATTTTCCCTCTGGTTTCGAAGCAGAGAGTCCCGAATGTCATGCTCTTTCAGGTAGTTTTTATCGACAGTGAGCCAGTTCCACTCGTCCAGCTTCCGCAGACCCATGGTAATGCGGAATTTCTGGTTACCTTTGATTGCGTTGCATGGATATGGTGCCCTGAGAGTCACATCCTGATTGTTCGTATTTTGTTGAACTTCTTTTCGTGATGATCGAAAGTATCTCAGCAGCCATTGCAGGAAGACGCCGAGTACTGTGAAAGCAGCCAATGATAAGGAATACACCATGCTGCAACGAACTAGAACAGCTGAGACTGTTGCAGAAATATCTCAAAGTGATACGGGTTGCTTTCAATGTCAATGCACGAGCAATTGGCACCGAACTCGAGGAATTGAAATCCTGTCGACAAAGGAAAGAGAAAAAAAGAGACAGGAATAGATTTTCGCAACTATGAATGATTCTATGGAGAACACAAAAGACGAAACAGGTAAAATATATAGAAAAAAGCAATTAGCCTTATAGTCAATGGCTGTGCTTACGTACCTGAAGGCCCTTCATTATTGCAGCGATCACACGTGCCTTCAGCTGGCACAGGGCATGTCTAGTTCATGGCTACGGAGCCGGGCAAGCTCCCCACAAAATGCAACAGCAGCCACATGATCGATCGCATTTTGCTGTAGCAGGAGGTCGATCCGCCTGGCGTCGCAAATTTGGATGGCAGACGCAGCATGTTTAACAAGGCACCCTATGGCTAGAGGCTGGGCATGCCTCTCCGCGGTCCGTGGATCTGAGTTATGGACACTTAGAGGTTTTCATTGTCTTTCCGGAGTTACTCTCTTACTAATACCACTAGTCGATGCGGTGAATCAGATATTGCGCCGGCGTTGGGTTTCTTTGTGGATTTTATGCCCAGGCTTAGCATAAGAGTGTGAATACTCCGTACAGCCAGGCTGCCAGCCTGCTACTCAAAGGATTGGGAATGGGGTTCGCCTGCTTTTTTGCGCGTGATGATGTCCGTGCATCGTTTCTGCAACGAACCCACTAACTAGTTGTTGGCTCGAACCAGCAAAGATCAACTTTTCGAATGACCGGCCAGCATAGGTATACATCATCGTGTCTGAACCCCTTTTTTACTTGCTTTTAATTGTTCACCACCATGCAGCGGAGGAGACTTAGTATCCATGCGACGATATTGCAGTTCCATATGGCATCAGGGATTCCGTCTTTGCCGTACACGCTGCAATGCGCAATGACAGCCATCTCCGCCTTTCTGTTCGGCGGGTCTTCACTTCTCCACACATAACTCGCCCCTCGCCAAATGTCACGGGTGAATACTGGCAACGGCCCTTTGAAGCCCTGTATGGACCGCGGGACGTATCCCGTAGGGCCGTAGCAAACCTCTGCCCCCGTCCTATTACCCACTGGCAAATTGAAAATATATTCCTCCTTGCCTAACGTGGAATTTCGAGATTCCCGCGCAAAGCGCGCTTGCCGCTGTGTGGTATCTACCGCCCCCTTTTAGATCTAGACTCAACCAGTGGCTTTAACGTTTACCCAAACTAAAGCGTCATGATGGGTCCAATTGCCCTGTTATTGTTCTATGGAAAGCGTTCGAAACAGAACGAGGACCTAGTTACTGTTGCTTCTCATAATTCGCCGTTGTGCTTTCGGAAATGCTAACTCCTGAGGGTCCCAGTTTCCGTACCTCCGAGCGCTATACCGATGTTCAGCTGCTCTAACCGGCGAGTATAGCTCGTTGGCTATGTGGCTGCTGGGTTATACATCGCCCAGGTCAGGTGAGTGAGGCTTTGCCTATCTGCAGCCTAGAAACAGGCTCCTTTCGCCTTCCATCTTCGGAATGGATTCTAATAACTAATGTACGTAGTACACTGGAACCGCTTAGTGCTTATTACACCGACCGCTCTGGTCAGCCCACCCCAGATTATGGAGTAGATGTCGACTGGACCAACACCAATCATCCACGCCAATTGGGCGGGGTGCTGAAGCGAAAATGATCGCTCGGAAATTTATCTCTAGCTCAGTACGCCAAGAGGTCTCGTGCTTGCGATTTGACAACAGGCGTCAACAAGGAATAACGCGGTCTTCACGGACCACACAAAGCCACAGTTTCTTAGACGATGTTGCATTTAGCGAAAAAGGCGTAAGCGAATGAGGTTATTACGAGCCACCAAGACCCTTTCTCGGCGTGAATCTTGCCTTTAATAGGCAGAAGTTTAGACATCTATTCTTCGTAACAGCCACCGATTGGGCTACAAAACAACACAGCCTATGCTGAGTCATGAACAGCTGAGGCTGAGCAGCAACGAATTGCATTATTTCGCACCGAGCTCTTTACGTCATGACTTGTGAATTCAGCTCGCTCCGAACACCTTTGAAGCCCTTCTAAGCATTAATATGGAAGGCCCGGAAAATGCCTCATATAACTATATTGCCCTATTACGACGTTGCAAGACAATTTCGGGGTTCGGGCTTCAGGCTCCTGTAAAACACAACGAGGATCCAAGCTAACTGGTTGGACGAGCCGATCGATTAGATAATGAAGTGGAATTTCCTTGCATCGGCCGGCCACTACCAACTAACGCCGCTTCAACAGCCTTTCATCCATCCACATACATGCACTCGAACATTATCAATGAGCGGTGGATACTCGAAAAGTATATCACTTGATGATATGAAAATGTGCCTATTTCTTTGTGATGGCTAGAATAGGCATATTTTTGTCCTTAACCGCGCTTTCCGCCATTGAATACCTTGAAAGAAGACCGGGTTCCGTTGTCTCACAGCCTCTTTCTACTGTTACTACATCTAGAAGCGCAAAATGAAGACACTATCGGGGACATTTACTTGCTATGACTTCACAGAGGCGGTCTAGAGACAAATTACCAGCCTAGCTTGATGGATCCAGGTTAATTCATTGAGTGCCAGTCATGCTTTGTGGACGACGCATGAATGCAAAAGTTTAACAACAAGTCTCAAGATTATGGCCCGATTCGAGGCGAGAACTTTTCTTGTGATTTTTTTCATTGACTAGGAAGTCACATACACCTGTCAGAAAGATTAACAGGCCAAAGACTTGAAACCAAGGTCATGCACGTATCTAGGTTAGGTAATATATACCACCTAGTCTGATCAACAACCTTGTTGAACGACCTGTCGCCTACAGCACGGCCATTGTCCTCTCGTGCTGACCATCGAATGTGATGTTGTCGACACGTCAACCTCGGTGTTTGCCAGCCTGGACACACCAGCCTCCCATCAGCTCTGGGGAAGCGACGCGGCCTTGTAGGGTTCATCGTCAGCGTTACAGCAACAATTGATTATAGCGCGCACTTGCTATAAGCGGAGTATGCACTAATGCTAGTTTCCTCGATTAGAACCTTGGTTTACCTTTTATCCCCGCAAAACGTCAAAGCTGACAATGTGATCTAGAGACTTGAAATGTGGCTCCATGTCGTGGTAGAAGATGGACTGCCAGGAGAAGTAGCGGCCGCGCGTGCTTATGTGCATGTGGATACGGAACAGTTACCTCGAGGGATGAATGACAAATAGAGCACATAATCACCCAAGACAGTCGAAATTCTGACATCTCCAATGTGGATCCTTGAAGATAATATAGAGTTGGTCTCTCCAATCACACATGGAAGGATCCTTTTGTTACGTTACCATAATTGCGGTGGTTAGGCACGAGAGAGCATGTTTTGGCTGTCAGACAGGGCTGTCTTGACACTTGATTCCCATGCTCTTTCCTTGTCAAGACTCGTGCGCCGATGATCCCATCGTCCAGAACATTTGCAAGTATATGCGCCTCCAACTTACCCCGTTGTCTGACACTACTTTCGCCTTATTCGGAAGCATGCTGCCGACCAGCTCAGCGTGCGTTCTGCATATGTTAGCTAACTGCTGTAGAATCGTCCGAAGAAGGAATGGCCTTAGGCATGTACGCGTTGGCCCGTCTCCTCTGCAATCGGCCATGTGGCAGCTGTAGAATGGATGCCAGTCTACAAGAGATGGTGTTGAAGTAAAATATGGGGTAACTAACCCCAGTACGTAGTTTGTTGTACATTTCTTGTCTCAAGCTATTTAAATGTGGAGAAAAGAAAGATTCGTCGATACCTACCCTCAGGCTGACCACATGCGGTTCTATTTGACAAAACACAAGTGATAAAATTGCACTTCTAAACACAGCACAAAAAAGTTAAGACACTCCTCTTGCAGAAGTAAATGACAAGAACCTAATCCATCCGCATAACAAACACAACAAGCATTTTCCTCTCCATCGCACCACCCGATGTAACCTCCCAACCCATACTCCTAGCACATTAAGCATCTCAAACGTCTCGAACATCAAGTCCAACCAGCGCGATATAGCACTACGTAGTCATAACACGCCGATCCCCCGCAACCTTGGAAATATTGTCTCAATCCACCGCAGATGGTCCGAAGGCAACAACCAAGCCCTATTATTTACGCCGGCACAGGCGCTTTCCCGCCTTCCTTGTGGCCTGATTTACCAACGTTCCCAAACGCGTTCAGCACTGGGAGGAGGCGGTTGAGGCCGGGCATGATGTTACCTCGAGATTGCAGTGTGGAATCAGCAGTAGCAGCAGGATGGGTTTGGGCGGACGTGGCAGCGTGGTCTCGAAGGAGGATGGGTTTTATCTTGACAGTGGGTGATAAAATTTTAGTAACTTGTACTCAAACGAGGTATGTAGATTGTATGGCAAGTGAGTTCTTTTTTCTTACGTTTTTGTTCGCGTGTTTGAGTGGTGCTGCGTTGCTGATTTGCGTATAGCATATGACCAGGACAACGAGCAGGACGAGGATGTTGTTGAAGCGGGGATTCATTGTCGCAAGCGTAAGAAGAGAATATGTGAACAGTCGTTGATTCGGTTATCTTCTATGTTGAGGTCAAAGATTTTGATGAGTTTAGAAAAGAAGCATTCAACGGCTGAAGAGGGTTCTTGTGGAAGGATCGTGGCAGCCACAGCCCTTGGCATGAATGAATGCTTATGTATGAGAAGAGATGACCATTGGCATTACAGTACTATCACTACGCAGTTTGAGATGCAGTGCCGCTGCTTACTCGTCGAAACAGACGCGTCGTTTACATTCCAGTGTCGTGGATCATGTCAGGAGAGGCGAGTTAGGGCTGATTGGTTCCCGTGCTCGGATTTTTCCGTTTTGGGCTATTTTCTGGTATGTATGTCGCATACCACGGGGAAAAGCAAAGGCTACGTGGTGCGTATTGTCTTGAGCTTTCTTTTTGGTTTCTCTTCATCAGGGATCGTCATTTTTCTTCGGTTGGGTATCTTTTACGGCAGGATTGCTAAGACTCGCCTCTCAGAGGATGAATGATTTATGAAAATCTATGACTATTCTAGACTTATGGTTGACCACATAGTCAGTTTTCTCGAGAAGTTACAGTGGTTCATCAGGGTAATACAAAAGATCAGTATAAATTCGAGTCACATGCTACTTACATTCAGTCCGTATTTTTGGAAATCAAGTGAATAACATATATTTGAAAAAAAGGGCAAGAAAGCTGAAAAGGGCACACAAGTGCTTCACAAAAAAGGTATAAAGTTGAGGCAAGCTCATGATGACATGCGATCACGAAAAAAGGGGGAATGATGAAAAATGATGATGAAAAGGAATTCCATGCGCCAAATGGTAACTAATTAATTCCATGCAAACAAGCAGGTATAGTCGATGATGAACGATATGATGATAATGTAAATGTCCATGCCAATTCATCAGACGATCGTATGTTTCAACGCCCAAGTTTCGTTGCTATAACCGGTCCTTGGGCTGGGTCATGTACTCTTGATCTATGAATGAGACAAAAGAGAAGACATATGTAAAAAGAGCAAGGTAGATGAGATGTGAATATAAGTAATGAAATGCCATATTCTGATATCTTTGAAGACAATGGGATATAAGGTTTCGTAACTCATCAAGTTGGAAAGAAAGTAGTCGGCGTCGGATTTTTTGACTACTTGAAACGTGCTGAGCAGCGACCCATGACTTCGCCCTGGCACACTAATTCGGCATTGAACTCAGATCCATCAAGGGTGAGGTAGATGTCAAAGTATACTCGGTAGAATATACCATTCGGCGTATCCATACGCTCAAAGTCTTTTTCAAGATTCTTGCGTGAAAGATCCGATGTAAGTGTGACAACCTCCTTAATACCTGTCGAAGAAAATTGATTAATATCCCGTTGACTGTCATGTTTTACATTGAAAACAGAGAGGAATGAACTTACGAGGATCCTTGACGTATTCTGGACAGACATCATCATCACAAGCGTACAGGATATCTTCGTACATCAAGGTAGCACCAGGAGCGACTTGGCGGAAAAAGCTGACTTTGACAGGTTCGCCAATCTTGACGCGCTCGCCCTTTTGCACAAATATTTGTCGAGTGTACTTGCATCTATCCTTGCCGTCCAAGCTGGGAACACGGTATTGTTCAGGGTGGTATCCTTCTTTGAAAGGCTGCAACGTAGCCATAAGATAGTGTCGGCGCGCAACACGATGAGTAACGACACGTTCGGCGATACCTGCTGTAACAGCACCTTTCACAATAGCCGCAACTGAGTCCATCGGGCGCACAACCTTCGACTGGAATTGAGGTGGCACATGTAGCTTAATCTGTTGGAAGAGATACTCAGAGGCACCAAATCCACCCACAACAAGGACATTCTGAAAATATAAGTTAGTTTGACAGAAGAAAAGAAAGTAGATTAGCTTATTACCTGGAGTTGTTTGTTTTGTGCCTGGATGGCAATGATTTGATTTCGCACCAATTCCAAAATACGATTCACAACAGGTTCGAAACATTGCAAGATCTCCTCGTTTGTGAAGGTCATGTAACCATCTTCGATGCCCGCCTCCTGGTAATCAGCTTCGATGCCGACGTCAACTGCCCATTTCTGTCCGTTGTTGCGGAAATCGGCCTTGATTCGGTTTTCAAAATCCATGATACATTTGGCATACACCCGTCCAGCGGTACGCGATCCATCTGGAAGATTCATTTTACGGATTCTGGCACGTAGAATGTTGCTAAAATTGCGGTTCAGGGCTGTCGAGCCGCACGAATCACCGGAACCAGCCGTGCACTCGGCTACCGTAAAAGGACTCTCCTCCTCAACTTCATACGCAATCAGATCGACGGTACCACCGCCACAATCAACGATCAGAATGGCATCGCCAATCTTCAAGTTCAGGAGGCCAGTCTTGGCGCAGAACATGGCAGCAGCCTCGGGCTCGGTAATCAAGGTCAACCGGTTGTCATTTTCATCACGCAGGAAGCCAGCCTGGATGGCGGCAGCTCGTGTGGCAGCCTTGGCTGCATCGTTCCAAATGGCAGGTACGGTCAAGAAATAGCGAATGTTCCGCTCCTCACGGTTGAAAACCTCGCCCAGAGTCTTCTGTAGCTGAGCACGCATTGCTTGCCGAATCTTGAAAAGATAATCGGCCGCCACGTCGATTTCCGACTTGCCTGGAGGCAGGGGTGGCAGATTTATGGGATCAATGTAGGTGTTCCCCGACAGCATCAGCTGCAGCTTAAACCACTCGACCTTTTGTACACCAGTTTTCGGGAAACCGGTATGAGCCAAGGCATCGGCAATATCTGGACCCCATCCGACTACCTTTTGATAGTTGTCATAGTAGAGCACCGTCGGAATCTTTTGTTTGGTGTGGGTACCAGCGCCTGGCCATTCGGTGATGATATCTTCTCGAGCCTCGTTGTTCGTAGCAAAGGCATAAGCAACACCGGAGAAGGTCGTCCCAAAATCAATACCCACAATCAATTGCGCCTTGTTTCTGTTGGTGCCGTCCACTTCAGCGGCCGGGTTGCGAATGCCCTGCGCGGGGCCTAAAGCGGATGGGATACCGTGCTGATGCAACGGCTGTGGTTGCTGTTGCTGATAGCCATAGCCGGGAGGGCCTCCCGCGCCTGGCTGCGCATACTGTACCGGTTGGACGGCCGTATTGAGAGTCGGATGCTGTGCCACTTGCTGGCCGGGAGGCATCGGACTCGCCCTGCCGGTATATGTATAACTGGGAGGCCGGCCTTGGGTGTTTTGGCCGTTCATGGGGAGACTAGTGGTGGAGGCAGTCGAGGGTGGCGGGGGACTAGCGGAAGTGGTGCTCGTAGGCGGAGGAACGAAGGTATTCCCACCGGTCGGGGTCTGAGAGAGGGTCGAATTATTGCTGCCCTTGCGCTTCGACGAGAACGTGAAGTTCTTCAGTCGCGAAGTCATGGGTGAGGTCGTGCGCGAGATGTTTTTATGCGAGAGGGCGAGGAGGGAGAGAGGAGAAGAGGGTGGGCCGCGGGAATTCAGCCCTGGCCTGGGCTGTCAGACTGTTTGTTTGTATGTTGTGGGTGGAGGTGATGAGATGGGCTGTATTTTGGAGCAGAGAGACAGATGAACGGCTTAGAAGATGAGCGGCGAGATAAAATTCGAGACGACGCGTTCAGGCAGGAGAGAGGAAAAAAAGAAGAGAAGCTGAAGCCGCCCGTCTCATGAGGAATCCAACAGTCGTACTAGCCCCGTTCTTTAGTCGAGGATGGCATCCACCATAAGCGCTATTTCGGACAGACGAACAACGAGAGATTCGAGGGCTATGGGTGAGCAGTGGGCGCGCGCGTTAGTGCACTCGTCATTATTAATTGGATTTCGACGGCGTTAGATGAAGGAGGACTGACTGACTGACTGACTGACTGATGGCTGAGCGAGCTGGGGAGTTGCGTTGGGTGGGAAGTCGCTCTCGAGAGACTCAGCCGCGCCAAGAAGATGGGGGGCCTTGTGTGCCTTGTCTTGCGTGCCTTGTCCCGGTGGCATCCAAAGCGGGGTGACTGCGTAATACAAAGAAAGAACTGCGTTCTGTTTGTTTGTAACTTGTTGCGATGGGCTGGTTTATAACATGGCTGCCTGGTGTTTGATGTATAATCCTATTAAATATCTAATGCTTGGTAATTACTTGCATGCCGCACTATGGCATAGTCTTCTGGTTGTATCTAAAATAAGAGATCTGCCTGAGGCTGGGCCAGCTCAGCCGCTGTAAGCTTGTAACGTGCTAACGATATACTACGTACCTTAGAGATTCTAGCTTGGATGACCTGGGGCTGAGCGCAACTAATACTGCCGTAATAGTAGAGCCCAGTCGCAAAAAGGTGGCTAAATACTCCGTAGTAAATATTAAATAATATATTGTTAACCATCCCGCTGCGAAGTACCTGTCAGAGCTGCCCGCGCAATGAAAGCTCGGCGGCGACAGCTGTGTAACTGGCGATGGCGAAAGAGTCACTTTACGTTTAATCCCCGAATACCATACATGTTTACTTCTCCCTTGCCATGTTATTTTTTATGCGATGCGAATATGAAGTTAAAGCAGATTAGTGAATCGGAAATCCTCTGTGAGAATTAAATATAGAAACTTATTTAACTTAGTTAGACGGGCCCTATTTATAGAACCGCGCCGTATGTACCAAACTCCCCAATTTCCCGCGCGCTCGTGATTGGCCAGCCCGCTTGGCTGTACAAATGATATCACTAGTTACTCGACATGCGAAGGCGTGTTGTCTCTGACAGTGAAGTAGATGGTGGATGAGTTGGTCCAAGCTGCTGTTGTGGAAATCCAACTCTGACGGGGGCATTACAAGGACACCGAGCAGATAAATGGCCGTTTGTCGCCAAAGAACCTTCAAAGATCCTACACATATTGAGATACTCACATCTCGACGATCCGCGCCCTAGTATTTAACTTACCTAGGCATTCTATGTCATCTTTTCCGGCATTGAATCACCTCAAGGGCTTGTCAAGACGAAGAGCGCTCCGTCCTTCCCAGGTAACGTCCCTTCCTCGACTTCTTTTTGCATGGACCGACGAGAAACCCCGAGAAGTTTTGTTCTACTCCATGATTGTGATGGATTGTGCAGATGATATCGATAGTTCTGGGAACAATCCGGGAATAGAGAGGTGATCATCATGCCAGTAGCCACTAGATGCCCTAGCCCTAACGCAAGCCTTATTCGGAAACAGCAGCGGGAATATAGATCAACCAATCAGAGCCTGCGCCAACATTCCGGGCTCCGGAGCATTCTTTTTGTCGCCGAATTAAGGCACGCAAAAAATTAAGGCACAAAATGGCAAACGAATGCTACGAAAACGACATCGCCGGACTTCGTTGCGACCGGTGCATCGAGGGCCCGGGAGTATAACTATATACACCGACTTTTTTGGGGCGAGATGGGATTCTGTGCGAATTGCTGATTAAAATTTCATGATCCGTGAGTCATCAGACACTATGTAACTAGCTGGAGCACGGCATAGCGGCCGATTGCTTGTGCTCATTGCTCAACGAGTCAAAATGCACGAGCTAGTTGTTGATCACGGTTGATACAAAGACCATCACAATCAAATATGCAAGGCTGACATGGCAAGTGACCAGTGGAGTGTATTAATTACTGCATATACTCAATTCCAGCTACATATTTCCGATTTGGCATTCAAAGCGTCCACGAACTTCGTGAATACAAGTCAAGCAAAAAAGTTTTCCTCGAGGCAAATCCAGAGGCAATTAATGGCATAGGATAATAAACTTCCCAAGCTTTGTGGCACTTTTTCGATTCTGAATATGAGCTCATATTACGACGCCGTCTTAGCCGTGTTGAAAAAATGGAATCCTCCACTCGCAAAGAATTCCGAGATTACCGAATACGGAAAAACAAAGGAGACAAGCTCCGCACATAGTTGCGGTCCAGACCAAATTTTCATGGTTTGAACGATGGGTTCAGGTGCAAAAATCACATCACACTTGGCTAGACATGGGAGATGTTCACTTTTTCAAGCCTTTTGCCCTTTGCTATACTGTATTCAGTAAGTTTAATCCATGTTCAAATTCAAAAACCCCACCAGGTTTTCAGCCAAGATTTTTCCCTCTTCATCATTTGGGCAGCATTTGTCGAATCCTTGCAAGATGGGTCTGTATATAAGTACCTATATAGCCACTGCAAAACGAAATCCTAGACCTCGTTTGAATAGACACACTCAGACTCATGAATATGCGACTCGTGTATGATCTATGATCTTACCAACTTTCATTAGCACACTTCATAACAAATAGTTGATACTTCATCATGTCAGCAAACAATCAAACTAGCACAGAGCTACATAGCTCAGGGTCCATGCCCGAGCTTGACATCGTTTCTTCACACAATGGATCCGAGACAACACTGCCGGGTACAGACACTACCGACGTCGAGGCGGTGCGCAACAATCAATCATCGTATCGATTTCGTCGACTAGCTTCCAAAAAGATTGTATCGTTTGGGCCCGATGATCCGGAAAACCCTTACAACTGGAGCAAGGTATGTAATTATGTGCTATCGTTTGTCCCTGAAAGGAAGACAACATCCAGCTGACTGACTGACCGAATTAGGGCAAAAAAATGTTCGTCGTCTGCTCCGGAGTGATGCAGGTACTAAACAGTACTATTACTTCATCTTTACCCAGTAAGACCCCTTTGTTTATTTACTCTAGTGAATGCTCGCTCACACACCACAGGTGGTGCCACCGACTACATAGCGCAAGAGTTCCACATCACCAACCAGGAGAGACTCGTTCTTCCAATATCGCTGTTCCTTATCGGTTACGTACTTGGACCTTTGCTATATGGACCTTTATCAGAGCAGTATGGCCGTCGAGTCCCGCTACTCATTGGCTATTTCCTATTCCTTATATTCTTGATGGCCTGCGCTCTCGCCCCCACGTTTAATGCCTTGCTGGTATTCAGACTGTTGAATGGAATGGCTGCTAGTGCACCAATTGCCATCATCACGGGCACTTTCTCGGATGTTTTTGACGACCCAACTCAGCGCGGAAGAACAATGGCTTGGTACATGGCTGTATGATTTATTTCCCTTCCGTTTCCATTCGATACTATACTAATTGTATTCAAACAGAGCACTGCCGTCGGTCCAGTTATATCCCCATTCATGTCCGGATTCATAGCTACCGTCAGCTGGCGCTGGACATTCTGGCTCGGTCTCATTATCGTTGGCGCCTCTGGCCCATTCGTTGTATTCTACCCAGAAACCTACGGACCGGTCTTGCTCCATCGTCGTGCCAAAAAGCTTCGCAAGGAGACGGGCAACAACAGCATCGTAGCTCCTATGGACCTAACTCCTCATGATCTCCGAGCCACCCTAACGGTGACACTTACTCGACCACTTCGTATGATCGCGAAGGAGTATATGGTGTCCTTGTCTTGTTTGTATCTGTCTCTGGCATATGCTATTTTCTACCTGTATTTCCAGGCATACCCTCTGATCTTCCAGGGTGAGCGAATCCTATTCCACACAACATACGACAAGAAAGGTTTATACTAATATTTCCTCTTATAGATCTCTACGGCATGAGCCCGGGTATTGCAGGCCTAACCTATCTACCAAGTAAGTACTTGCATCATTCAAAACCGATATTAAAAAGGCTTCAAACTAACAACTTCCTCAGTCGGAGCTGGATGCTTCCTAGCCTGCGGCATCTTCACCTGGTATGACGGCTACTTAGCCCGCGCCAAAGCTCGAGGAGCCCCATGGGCCCAAAACGAAGACTACCGAAGACTACCACTCGCATGCATCGGCGGTCCGCTATACGTTGTTGCCCTTTTCTGGCTCGGATGGACAGCATCGCCCAACATCCACTGGGCCGTGCCCATGTCATCCGGCGTAATATTCGGTCTCGCCTACGAACTGATCTTCATGGCCATGCTGAACTACCTCTCCGACGCATACCAGATATACGCGGCGAGCGCACAGTCAGCGGCGAGTTGCTGCCGTAGCATCTTTGGTGCTGTTTTGCCGCTCGCTGCGCAGCCCATGTTCTCTGCTGTTGGGATCGATTGGGGGTGCAGTATCATTGCTTTCTGCAGTTTGGGTGTGTCGGGTATCCCCTTTGCATTTATTTACTTCGGGGACCGGATTAGAAATGGAAGCAAGCTACAACGGCATTTGCAGCTTCTCAAGGAAGAGGAAGAGCGTGCCTGGGCGGAAGAAGCTTCTGGCAATGACATTTCGGCCGCAGCGACTGAGGGTGCAGAGAAGAAAGCACAGGTAACAATTAGCACTGCCAACTCCAGTGCAGATACGGATGTTGAGAAACAAGCTGGAAGGGGTTGAAATTCTCGAGTCCGATCATATTCACATTTAGTGCATGACCGAACCAAATCATTCAACGAAAAGAAGGGACCAGGAGGAAAGAAGTCGCGAAGAGCGAAAACAGGAACACGAATTTTCTTGCATTTATTTCATTTGCGCATACAGGATACCCATACCCTTTGCATTAGGTAGCGGAGATGAGACCGATTTGTTGGGCATTTTCGGGGGAGTGGACGTCACGAGAGATGCTTTATGATAATGGCTATGCATAGTACTCATACTTATTTAGTTAATATTAATGAAAATTTAATTTCGGGTTAAAAAGTGATTCTAGATCTTCTGCAGAAATGTCATGTCAAATATTATTTCTCTTGGTTCTAATCTATGGCTAGCTTCTCAAAGAGTCCATTTTCTGACTAGTCAAGTGACAGCTCTTACTGATCACTGCTAATAGCCTCGCCAAGGATACCTGCCAATGACTCGCTGTTCTGCTCATACTCTCCCTGGTCGTTCGTAGGGATCCTCTGCGAGGCAAAAGCCAAAAAGACAGCCTCCCAATGTCCGTCGGGGAACTTGAAAAGCAAGGCGCCATCCTCATAGATTCCATTTTCATATGACGGGGCACTGCCTTGGTTCATGTGGATATCATGGATACCTGACCCGTAGGATGAGCCGAAGATGTATATGGCAGCTTTCTGGTTGATAGCATCTGTGAGGATGGGCTCCAACTCGTCAAGGATGTCGTTGTTGGGACCCTTGGCCTCGGTGGGGAGCACACTGCCCGACTTTATATCCACAAGCCCCTGAGTGCGAATGAAGTCCAAGCCTTTCAAGGTGGTTGCAGCATCGTCGTTGTGGCGGCTCTCGTGGTGATGACTGTGGTTGTGACTGTGACTGTGATTGTGGTTGCTTCTGTAGCTACGGTTTTTGCTATGGGCATAGTCACTGAGAAGATGGAAACCTTCGTCTAATGCATCCAACTGCGAGGTAATAGCGTTGGTGAAGTTTCGGGTGAGCCAGAAAACAAGGCGGTGGTCGGCGTCGGTAGATCTGACGTTGATGGCGGCTTCGAGCCCTTTCTTGCTGGAGGACGAGCTCGAGGACGAGGAATCGTCGGTGAAATAGAGGTAGATGTGAGGTGAGGTGGGATCCTGTTGGAGAGTTTGCGCGGTATAGCTGGTGGGCTGGCCAACCCAGACGCCGTAGTGAGAGATGCCTCCTGTCATCTTGAAAAGTGAAGAAACTGAGGTAGATAGATAGGTTGTTCAGAAGACAGTTGAAATTGTTGGTAGTTATTCGATTCGGTAACCTCTGGCGAAGAGAACCAGGGAATAGGCAGCTTTATTTCTCCTCAAATCTCACTTGTTTAGATGATAGACTCGTTGCACAACACGGCTGATCCCGCGGCGGGGTAATTAATGGACATATATTACACGTCGTTGGATCTGAGAGATCGAGAGACTAAAGGAATGATAGAGCTCGAAGCTTACACGTGCATCCACAGTAAACGGATCTCAGTGGCTCAGTTGTTGTATCTTGCTGCAGCGCTAGAGGCTTAGCAAGCTGATCATATTGCTAGCGTTGGCCACCGGCTTATCGTGAGGCGTCACTAACACCCAATTTTCCGTGTTTCAAGTCTCGACCTTGACTATCTCATGATGACCCAGAGCCATTGACGTCTTAGCGTCGGGGATCATCCACTTCTGGCGTTGACAAGTCGACAGACAGACAGGGCTCAGCTGAAGACTTAGAATGGAGCGGTCTTATAAGCAAGTTGTTAGTCTACCTTGACGAATTAACACCCCGATTATAATCACCAGGTGGCAGTCGACGAGGGTCATTGGCCGGCATGCTCTTATCATCAGTTGCTGTTGGTGGACTAGATGTTGGTGGACTAGATGAAAACAAGTTCAAACATGTCCAAACAATAATCAATTATCCTTTGCGCTACTGTAGAGTGCCCCTCTTCTTTCTTGGGTTTGATCGTCGATTACGAATCTTTAGGGCAATTGCAAGTGATGAGCTGTTCCCATTCCATCACCTCATTGCATTCGTTTTTGCAATCAGATGTTGGAATTACGAAAAGAACCCAGTCCCCCGAATTTAGATTTCGAGGACTTTCGGCCTTGGAATTTGCATTTATATTACGACACTAAATGAGGGGCAATAGAGTAATTTCACCAATCAGAAACTGTATCCACTTCGTAAATTTACTAGTAGCTTGAAATTGAAATACAGAATTTCTATACCAACGACACCGACGCAGTTTGATTCAACAACCCTAGTAGACACCGTATATTTCCTGATTAGGAAATTTTAGTAAGGCTGATGGTTGCTGGCCGCGAGGCTGTCTCTCTAAATTCTGTGACTTGAAAATAAATTAGCCAACTAGAAGAGAAGACATTGAAAAGTCGATATCCTCTGCAAGGGCTGGCTATCACACGGGTTTTGAATCAAGCTTCACTTCTCTGTTGTCTCCATCTCGAGCCATAGCCTCTTAGAAGACATACAGCAACAAAACCGCAGACTCCGCTCCAGATCCCCAGGGCGGTGAAATACCATCCACTTCCAGCGGCGTTGAGTAGAGGATTGAGGATACTAGTTGCGACTGCGGCCATGGCACACCGGACAATGCTTGCTGTCGCTGCAGCTGTACTCGGACTTCGTGGAAAGGAATCAATCAACAATGTATTGTAGATTGTGTACATGCAAGTCCCCCAAAATCCCTGGATAAATTGGAGTGTCAATAGGATTGCGAAATGCCCATGTTGATGTACAGTCCAGCCGTATCCAATCAATGTTGCCGTCGATATAACAAGAAGAATAAAAGTACCACGGGTCCGGGCAAGCTCGATTGGGAAGCGGGTTAGATCGTCGCCAGATACTGTGCGAATAGTCCAATTGTTTCTCTTTGCAATTAACCTGTAGTTATAGTCCATAACCTTACCATTGCAGAACGAACCGCATATAATGCCGAATCCCCGTGGGAGGTAGGCAAGGCCGATCATTAGTTCGTTGAAGTTATAGTTATTCTTGTAGATACTAGGAACTTCGGCAACCATCGTGTAGTCAACAGCGTAGAACGACCCATGCAGCCACAAGCATAGAAAAGTATCCGCATAAAAGATGACTCTAAGGGGGCCAATGAAATGTTGAAGTTTGAGCTTTTCCAGAACGGCAGACCTCCCCCGGTCAAACATTGCTTCGTCTTTCTTTCCTTTCAAAGAATTGAAGAACTTTCTTATGATGACCCACCAACTCTGCTGCCACACGTCAAGGCCATCCCTATCACTGCCATTTCCCACGAGTGTGCGTGCGGTCTCGGGCAGGAACATACCAACGAGAAGGAATAAAACAACGCCCACAATTAATAAAGTCCAAAATATCCACTGGATATCCTTGCTCAGGTATGCAACTAGGCCGCCCAGAATTGGCCCTATACATGTTCCAAGGTTGAGGGCCATACTAACCCCGCCCATCATCTTGCCTCGCTCACTTGGAACGCATACGTCGGCAACAATCCCGTAGCTGATGGCAAAAGCGGCACTGGCACCCAGGCTCTGAAATGCGCGAAATAGCATCAGAGTTCCATAATTGTCTTTTTGAAGAGCCATGCCAAGATTAGCTGCGGCGTATATGGCAAGGGTGATGAGGTAGACGGGTCGACGACCAATGTGGTCAGAAAGGGGACCAAAAAATGCCGGTGACAGTGCCTGGAAGATTATGTATATCGTCAAAGTAAGGTTCACTTCCTGGGACGAGATCTTGAAGTCGGCCATTATTGTTGCAAGCAAAGGGAGGTAAATCGTGGACGTCAATGGCGATGTGATTGCTGCACATCCCACAAGTAGCGTAAGGAGCTTTAACTCATTTTTATTGAATGATGTATATGGCGGATTGGAGATGGAATTGCTTTCGTGTGCTATACTTGTGGGCATTGTGGATTTTGAAGACTCTCTCGCACTATCACAAGTAATTTCTGGGTTTGGGGTCGATGCCACAGCCACTTGACTTTTGCTTTCAAGGGCCGAGGGGTCTGGGGCCTGACAAATGGACATCGTCTTTTAGTCTTCAGTGTTTGTTCTTGGGATTGTAGTATGTGGTCATGTAGTATGTGTTAGGACACGAGCCTAGAGGAAATCGATATGCGGTGAAGTGACAAAGAAAGGCACGAACCATAGTTACCGAGAATTTATGGTCTAAGGTATAACGATGCATCATCTTTGGATATCTGTTTCCAATACTCCTCCAAACATATCCGTATATAATCTTAAAAAAACAGCCTGAGAGACAGCCAAAAATGATCAAAAGTCCCAAGCAAGTTGTGCCTATTTCATTGATCGTATCAAAGAAGTTGAGTCGAGTCATCGACTAACCAGGCTATCCGATAAAAGACGGTCTATCACACTGAAATAGTCGTAATTCCACATTTTTACCACTCCGTTGCTGCTACGTACTTGGCCACGAAGATCACCTCCCTATCGATTGCACAATTCCTACATAGAAGAATCACACATCGAATGTCCCCATTGCAGCGGTACGGCCCTGGGCGGGGACGGGAACGCGGGAGGCCCGGGGAGGGAGCGGGGTTTTGCTCCACTTGTTCAGGGATCAGGGACGATGGCATGTGCCCGAATCAGAAATCAAAGCTAACCATGATTTCTCGGTGATATTGTAGTGTTGGCATTAAGCGAGTTGAAAGTAGTATTCCATTTACCGCGATATGCCTGTCGTTGCGCTTCAGGCTTACTACCCATCACCAACCTTGGAACTAGGACTCTTATCCTTCATGGCAAGTCTCATCTTAACGAAATATATCCTTCATCATGTCTGTCAATATACATACCATCTTAGATAAGGTTTCTATAAAATCCTTATCAAAACCCGAAGGTGATTTTCCCCTGGATCCAAGCCTCCTCGCGGAGTTTCCACCTGGAAGTCGTATCATCAACGCAAATCGATTTGGCACTTCTTCTTGGACTACCACCGCTCGCCTGTCGGTGGAGCACCCAGATGGGGAGCTGAAACTCTACTTCCTCAAATGTGCCCTTAACAAAACCGGCCGTTATATGATGGAAGGCGAGTTTAACGCCATGTCTGAACTCTACAAGACTATGCCAGAATTTATCCCCAAACCATACTCATGGGGCAAATATCACATCGAACAACCAGAAATATACTTTTTTCTTTCTGAGTTTATTAGTATGAGCGACAGAGTGCCTGATCCGAATCAGCTGTGCAGTAAACTCGCCCAACTTCACCAAAAAAGTGTCTCTCCTACGGGGAAGTTTGGTTTTCATGTCACCACTTGCCAGGGAAATACGCCTCAGCAAGTAGCATGGGAGAGCAGCTGGGCTGTATTCTTTTCCAAGTTGCTTACCCATGTACTGAATCTGGATGTCGAAACCAACGGGACATGGGAAGATTTCAATGCTCTAGCCCGAAGAGCTATTGAAGCCGTGATTCCGCGATTAATTGGAGCGGTCGAAACTCAAGGACGCACAATCAAACCTTGTTTAATTCATGCCGATCTCTGGGAAGGAAACACTGGGACGTCGTACGAAACGGGTAATACCTACTTGTTTGATTCGGCCGCTTTCTATGCCCATAATGAAATGGAGATAGGTGACTGGAGATGTCACTACAACAAAATTCATAACGAGGTATATACTCGGACTTACTTGCGTCATTTCGCTCCCAGTGAACCTCGTGAGGAGTGGGACGACAGAAATCGCATGTACTCAGTTTATTATAACGTCATATACTCAGTCAATCACAAAGGCCAGGGAACGGCAGTTCGGCAGACGTAAGCTACCTACTAATTTTCCTCCACAGCGAAAAAAGGATTCGTACTGACGATATACTGCAGAGCATATGATGACCTCTACTACCTCATTGATAAATATGCACCATTTCAAGACGGCAACGGACCACCACGTCTTATCGAGTCCGAGCGAGCTACCCTTTCAGGAGAAAGGGATCATACCAAAGAATGATGTTCGGATACTCAACATATATATATGCTATATTTGTCATTGTTTAGCATTGTCTCATATCTTTTATGATTTCATGATATTTTGGATTTTGTTTTACGGTTAGGTTGCTCAGCGGTTCGTTGTGGATATCCTTTTGAAGGGACTTTCAATGCAAATTTGCTTTAATAAGTGGTGTCAAAGGCAGGAGAACATATTCCGAGGACTTGGTGGAAATAGTAGATATATAAATTTCTTCATATCTATCATACTATATCGATATATTAATAGCTTCCATTTTGAATATGATTCCCTAGGGTATAATAGATCATAATTACTTTTCTCCTCCCTTTCCTTTCCAATGAAGAATGACATAGTAATTAGGCAAACAAAGTCTCAATTTCTTTTAAACTATTCTCGGCTCTCCCATTTCCTCATAATCGTATCAATGATCTTGGAAAATCCCTCCATTTCTTCTTCAACGGTCGTCCCGGTGACAGCAGGATCAATGTTGCAGCCGACATAGACCGGGATTTTCATTCTGCGGGCCAGAATTCTGGCTGTGCGAGTGGCGTAGTCTATGCTACCAGGGGATGTGTATAGCACTGTTGAGATGGTAGATTGTGGGTTTGTGCGCTGTTCGTGGTCAGCATCTTTACCACCACCAGCAGAGAAAATAAAAAAGCAGAGTAGACAAGGACAATTGATCTAGATACTTACATCAGGCATGGCGTATATCAAACTACCCATTGGCTTCAAAGTCGCGCCACTATCACCAAGCGTCGTAGTCGATAGGAAAACCATGGTTGAAGTGGCCATGAATGTCAGATGGATGTGGACATTTGTATGTGGCGTCTTTGGCAGTGGAAATGAGACCTCAATAGGCTTCAAAGACGGAGTGGCCGGCTCCGGCTGAAGCGTAGGGTTGCTTGCCAAATCGGTTGCCATCGTCAATGATCTAGACTTTTAGGGATTTGGTTCCCTGTCTGCTCCTTTGCTGGTGACTGCCGTGGCTACCTGTACCTCAGCCGCGCTCTTTTTGCTTCATTCAATATTTTGTAACACTTGAGGCGTAGTAAATTGAGGTTATATTCCAAGTCCCGAAAGAATTAATTATGCGTTTAGATCTTGCTCGATTTGGCCTCGTGTATGAAGAAGGTGAGGTTGAGGTAAAGCGGAACGAGTCGCAGAATCCCCACAGTGACAGACGCGTATCGATACGGTATCGTGTATGTAATTTATTTCTTCTTCCCCTCCAAACGAAACTGATACATCTCGAAGACCTCTTCACTTCGACGTCGGTGTGCAACCACACTAATATATAGTAACAATGCATTGACACACATCAAACCGGATTGTTTAGAAGAGTTTTTGCGTCGGCCAGTATCATGTCCGGCCTGGATCGTCCTGAGGGGGCGCCTCAGCCCGAGGAAGCCCAGAGCTGGCAGGGCGACTTTGACCCTTTCGCAGACCAAGAGGAACGCCGTGTTCTCTTTGCTGCGTTTGATTCTTTTCGGTCAGTATTTTCAGCAGACCTGAATTGCTGCGCCCTCCCATAGTGAAGTTTAAAAGTCCGTTTACCAACCGCCATGCTAGACTCTACCGACGGACGGCGCATCTGAATACAACGCACCGTCGCCGCCAGTCATTATATGCATTACCATCAGCGCACTGGCAGATGCTTTCACAGCCGCCGTTTTCAATACTAGACACCTTTAACCAAGTCGACGATGCTATTGATGCCAACGCGGATCTTGCCGATGCAATTCTCGCCACGGGTCTTCAATCTTTCGGGCTGGCATCCAATCCAGACCAAAACGACCCTCACGAGAACTGGCACGGAGTCGCCACCAGTGGCGACGTAGGGAAAGCCCACTCTACCATCCGCCAGTTCTACCGCGACTGGAGTGAAGAAGGCAAGCGCGAGAGAGAAGTTTGCTATGACCCAGTGCTTGCTGTGCTGGATCAGTCGTTTGGTCATCATCCAGACAGGCCCAAGTCTGATTTTCGCGTCTTGGTTCCAGGCGCAGGGTTAGGACGACTGGTTTACGATATTTCAGCTGCTGGTTATGCTGCCGAAGGCAATGAAATTTCCTATCATCAGCTGCTGGCTAGTAGCTGGGTGCTGAACCATTCGGATGGCGTGCAGCAACATGCTCTATATCCGTTTGCGCTACATTTCTCGAATATAATTTCCAGAAAACAGCAACTACAAAAAGTCTTGATACCGGACGTCCATCCAGCTTCGACTATGGCGCTAGCCCAGAACGAAGACGGCACATCATCCTTTGGCAGTATGAGTATGTCTGCAGCCGACTTCATCCCTCTATACAGCCAGGAGTCGCAAAAGGATACATTTGATGCTGTGGCGACGGTGTTTTTCATCGACACCAGCCCGAATCTGATTCGCTACATCGAGACGATAAGGAACTGTCTGAAGCCAGGTGGGTTGTGGATCAACGTTGGCCCTTTACTGTGGCACTTTGAGAATGAGAAACGGCGGACCAATAATAGCTCGGAGAATGAAGCTGAGAATCCAGAGCACGCGCTACGTCTCGTGAACGACGGGATCGGTGAGCCAGGCAACGTGGAGCTGTCGGAAGAAGAGGTATTCCATCTTGTCAAAAGCATGGGATTTACTATTGAAGCGCAGCAGGATCCTGCAGACAGACCATATTGTGGGTATATACAGGACCCTGAAAGTATGCTACAAAATTTATATCGACCATCGACATGGGTGGCGCGAAAAAATACAGAATAAACATTATTTAAGTGGGTATCCTGATGAGTAAAATAATTATTACGGACTGGGTGACGTTGTGGCGACTGTTGGAGTTAAGAGAAATTAAAGATTAAAAAAAAAGAAGGGATGAAAAAAAATTAAAAAAAAACTGGTAGCTTCTCTTTGATTGAGCGTGTCATCCTTCTGTGAAATTAATTAGTATATTGTCAATGGGGAAAGCGGGAGTCGAAACCACTTACAGTGCAGGGGCCATGCTAATCTTCTCTGTATCGTTTCAAATTGACCAAATGCCCGAAGGCAATGGAGACTCCCGAAATTAGATATTTAAGGGAAGGTGCGGGAGGTAACCCTTCTTCTAATTGGGTCGCTTGACCTACGCTAGCGACCGAATTAGTAATATGCGACTAACCAAAAGAGGACTAGCTGTGAAGCGAAGTGGCGGACTCACACAAAATCAATCAACGATGGAGGGGTTCTTGATCTTGACAGAATCCTTGTGTTGATGGCAATGAGATAGAAAATATCCATGGATCGGAGTATTTCTATGATGTGGCAGCCATGGTTCTTGCTCCAGGAAGTGCAGGGACACCCCGCATGATATACATCCCGTTTGGTTGTATATAATGGGCCTCCGCTGCTCTGTGTAGTTCCTCACCACAACGGAGTATGTTCAATGAAGAGTATTGGAGGAAGAAAGATGTAAGAAAATGTATTTGGAAGTAGAGTACGAGACCGTGCTAGTGCTAATTTGTGTTAGTAACACTCACTTTTACAGTCCCATTGGCGTCTACTAAAAAGTGGGGGGCTCTATACACAAGATCCAGCAATACCTTATGTACCTCGGTAGTGGAGATCAGAACATTGCATCTTCACTCAACAACTCCATGACCCGCTGACTATCATAAAACCAATCATACAACCCATGCGTTTGCGCACCTCCGGATTGCGCAGGATCAAAACCAGCTCAAACGTCTGTTAGATTATGGAGCATCGCCGGATCCGCAGGCCACGAAGGGGTTTCTAAATCGAAGTAAAGCCGTGCGACCTTGCAGAGAAGCATATACAGTCTATAAGGGTGTGTGATTGCCTCGGGCGGCATCGTATCAGCCTGCAACGAGGCCGCGAAGCGATCTAGGCGGTTCAAGTCGGCGACATCTGAGAGCTGCACTGCGCGAGTAAAGAGGATGCTGAAGGATTAGATGAATATTTGATAGCGGTATAACAAAATACCCATGAAAGGATAACCCATTACTGTGTCGATATCAACACCCTCTGCTCGGGAGTGGTTGTATTCGATCCTACCGCGTTATGGGTGCACTGAAGCCTGGCATTGACGCAGTTCGCACAAGGCGATGCTCTGTCACAACCGATCTGTCCGATGACGGCTTGTCAACAATCCTATTGCCCTCAGGTTCTTCCCATCCATGGATGGTGTATGGAATCTGACCTTTCGCCTACGACATTGATCGCACTGTGTCGGTTACTATTAGCTTATGCTAATGGAATGGTGATAAGTAGATGTCAACTCACCGAGCGTCGGGCGATGTTTGGGCGGTCTTTTGCACGCTTCGAGTATGTTTCCATTTCTAACTATTTATCCTAGTTATTTTCGCACTGAATATATATCACTTGGCAATTGTGCTTTTACTGATGAAGCTGGATTACAAATCAACCTTAATTTTGACCGTTGTTGGCCTACGCGTTCTTCCGCGCATTTATATACTTCTTCGTATGCTTCTCTCGTTCTTCGTTACTGTGAGTACACACGAGTATACCAATAGCAGCTTAGTGGAAAACTTGTCCCCGTGAATGCTTACCAACTTGGATAGCAAGCAAAGTGGGACAAGAAGATGTTCATTGAGAGCGTGGACGATGAGGTTCAAGCAGTGGACACAGTCAAGAACACGCTGTCTGACCCGGGGTTGTCCAAGGAATGATCTATGTGCAGCATTTAATTATCATCATGAGAGAGAAAATAAGCCGACCGTTTGTGGCGTGCATTGCGTTACTCCACAGTTAAAATCGAGTCATCCACCACGCCCTATTTTGGTGCTGATGGTTAATGGCTGTGGATGACTCAGTCTGAGTCATCTGTTGATATTAGTTATTAGATCAAGATAAGCTCTCTAGACTCTATCGGCCATTAGATCTAATAATATATTTACTTTTTTATGTATGTTGGCTGAAAAATAATTTATTCCGAGTACTACTCCGAGTACTCCGAAACGCCCTACGACGCCTACGGAGTCCGGCCTTGGATGCGCTAAGAACTAGTTGGTTGCTAGATTAGGCCACCACGAACAAATATACATTCTATCCCTCGATATAAAAATATCTTCAATTCAGATATTTCCCCTCAGTTCCAGTCCAGTCTTCAAAGTACATAGATAATATATCAACATGGCCATCACCATCTCACCAGCCGAGGCCGCTGATACCAGAACCCTCCTCCAGGTCAACGAGCAAGCCTTCAAACCGACATACGACTTGCTGTTCGACGGCCGGCTCTCAGCAGAAACACTCGACTCAATAACTGAGTCCCGCAACAAGCTACATGCCAAGTTAGCCGAGGAGGTCAAAAACCAGACGGGCCCACTCCCAAAACAGTTTTTTGCATTCAAGGCCGTTGATGATGAGACGGGCGAAATCGTCGGCGAAGCCCGCTGGATGATCTACTACGAGGATGAGACGCTCACCAAGACCATCGAGGAGGAGCAAACAGACCGCGTCACGCCGCCAACGCCGCAGATGAACGTCGAGGCTAACCGGGCGTTCCAGAGGTTGCTTTCGACAGTGAAGCGAGAGGTGCTGGAGGTGCCTGGCACTCGACAAAAAGACGCCCAAGAGGGTGATCTCAACGCGGTGACTACGCTGCGTAAGAGAGTCTATCTGCATGTATTGATGGTGCATCCCGACCACCAGAGGAAAGGGATCGGACGACAGTTGGTCCAGTGGGGTATCGATGAAGCGGACCGACTAGGTCTGATTGCCTATCTTGAAGCATCGTCAGAAGGTCGCCGGTTATATGAACAGGCGGGATATGAAAGTGTGAAAGAGCTGTCGATGGATACCACTCCGTTTGGAGTGCCAGGTAAATTGGGACTTACCGTGAGTTATTTCCTGTTTCATTTCTCGAATTACATGCTGATTGTTATATAGGCTATGATCAGGCAACCTAGACCTCAAAACTAAGAGGTCTCCTGCTCTTTTCATCCTGTTCAGTTCACTTCGGGGTGATTGATAGTAAATATATATGTTCCAAGGCTTGCTTGCAGATAGTCACCGCGCCGGAGACTTTCCTTAGATCTATGTATGTATATAATACCAAGACATACTCCATCGACATTCATACTGTCGAACGAACGCCCGTAGACCCCAGAAGACAGCGTTGGGGGTATCTGTATATAGAAAATGTTCACAGCTTGTTCCCAGCCTGCAGTCTCCCACCATCAGTCACTATAGCCTCGCCATTGATATGACTCCCCGCGCGGCTTGACAAGAAAACAACTAAGCCCGCTATATCCTCTGGTCGACCGAGATGCCCATTGGGCGACGCCTTTGCGTGCGCTTCCAGGCCACCGGACGCTTTGATCAGCCCATTGGCCATCTTCGTCGGGTAAAATCCCGGCGCAACGGCGTTTGTCAAAATATGCCGCGGACCCAGCTCGACGGCCAGCGTCTTGGTCAGACTGATGGCCGCTGCTTTGGACGCGGAATACGCATAAGTACCGTTTTTGCCTACTGTTCCGATGCCGATGCCGGCGACGGATGCTGTGATGATGACTCGGGATGGGTCTTCCAGTGTAGCTTTTGCTTCTAGGAGTGGTGTGAATCTTGATAGCAATGTCAGTCAATAGTCCGTTTGCTGGTAGGTAGAGAGAACATACTTCTGGATGACGTAAAAAACACCCTTCACATTCAAATCCATGACTTTACTAAAAGCCTGATCCGGATAATCATCAAACGGCGCCCCCCAAGTAGCGCCTGCATTCGCAAACAGGATATCGACGTGGTCTGTAGTCTTGCCAACCTCCGCAACCAGACGGTCTAGTTCGGCCACCTTGGAGCCATCGGCGGGGACAGCAATGGCCTGCGCGCCTGGTCGTTTATTGGGGAGCGCATTGAGGGCAGCCACTGCTTCGTCGCATGCCGTTGCGTTGCGCGATGAAATGTATACTTTGGACGCGCCTGCTTGGAGGAGGCCGCTGGCAACGTGAAGCCCCAATCCGCGTGAGCCGCCGGTGACGACGGCAACTTTGCCTTCGAGTGAGAATATGGACTCGAAGTTGGTGAGCTGGACTTGTGCTGCTGCTTCGCTGGCCATTGTTTCTATCTCTTCGTTATATTAATTTCAGAGGATACGTAGATGGATTGTTGAGATGGTGTTCGTACATCTCTGGGAAGTCTGGCCATCTTCAAGGTGCGTAAAGCTAGCCGACGCAGTGCCTCGGCTCAAGCACGAGAGGTGCATGCATCACAACCACAGAATAAGACGCTATGGACAGATTGTTTCATGATGATTGTCTATAAGACAGACCATTAATAGTCATGGTATAGTCCTGACGCATGATAATGCCCAAAAGTAACACAACAGGCGGTTGTAGTTGATGCCTTATGATTGGCGGTCGCGGTTGCCCGCACAACGCGATAAACAACAATGCGCTGTCACAACACCAAGTTTCAGCGTCATATTAATTCATATCTGTTCTCTCCATGCCACAACACGAAGACGGTCATTGATAGGTGACAGCGTCTGCTCTGTCTCTGTTTATTTCAGCAAAAGGTAGGGTTGCAGCATTGACTGCGCGGAAATAGGACAACGACAACGCACATTCCAGGGACCGGGTTAACAAGGGACGCAACTTGATCGAGAAAAACATGGAAGACCACCACGAGACAACGCGTCATGAAGATGAGAATGAGAATGAGAACCGCCTGTCGTCGACCTTTGCCACCGCCGAAATCCCGCCGGACGTTTCTGACGCGCCTCAACACGAGACACCTCTAACTAACGCCGATCACGAACTGGAAGACATCGCCGAATATTCGTCCTCGTCCTCTTCTCGGCGCCACTCGGCAACAACAGAGGGCTTTCTAGGCGATGGCCTTGAAGACCAGCTAGGCGCAAAGTCCGCGTCCAGTCGGTCCTCGCTTTCTTCAATTCCGGACTCGGTAGTGGTGCACCCGAAGGAACAACAGGCTTCATACGGCAGGGACAGCATTGGTACGACCTCGACTTACGGGGAGCAAGAGTATATGAACTACAACAACCCAGCCGTCTACCAGAAGATACGCGACCGCAACTCACCCTTCAGACATCCAAGCTCGGTCAAGGCAATACAAATGCAGACGGAGGACGAAGAGGATGAGGACTTCAAGTCCCCATCGAGACGGCGGTTTCTCGGGTCTCCCACCTCAGTACGGTCACTGGGATCACCCCTCCTCAGACGACATGGCTATCATTCAGCCGGTGGAACACCGAAGAAGTCGCCCGTGAAGAGAGAGAACCCACTCGTGTTACTCCATTGCACAATTCTGCCCCCGACAGTTGTCCTCGCCCCTGGCATAAGCCTACCAGACAGAAAGATACTGGAGAAAGTGCTGCCGACTCAATACTGGCGACGATGGAAATTGTTGGAGGAAAAGATCGTGGCCTCAGCCCTCTTACGTGATCGAGGTTTACTCATACAACATCCGCAAGAAGATTATGGGCTATTAGAGGAGCGGGTTCTGGAAAACTTGGAGCTGCAACGGCCGAGGTTGCAGAACGGTCATTTCCTTGACCGCGAGACTAGTGATTCGGAGAGCGAAACCGAGACGAAGATACCGGTGCACAAGGAGGGAGATGAGCGTTCATGTGCGGATTGCGGTTGCCATGTTAACCGGCGTGATGAGCAACAGAAATGGGATGTCAAATTCTATGCGGCGAATGGTCTGATGAAGGAGGGTGCGTGGACTGCTGCCTGGAAAGAGATAGAGCGTGTGGATGTACAGGTCAGTTTGTGGTTGCCGTATGAGGTGAAAAACGAGGTAGAACGAAGGATCCAAGAGGAGAATCATCTTCTGGCCGAGCAGCAGCAGCAGGAAGAGGTCAAAGCAGCACAACTCGTTGTGAACGAGCGAGAACCGGAAATTCTTTCACAGGATCAGATCGACGGCTTAGATGATGCCCCGAAACTACGAACGAAGTCATTGAGACGGGATATATCATCGAGACGGGATATATCAGGACTTGCGTATCCAACTCCTGGTACAGCGGAGCTCGACCTGCACACACTGGTGATCAACTCGCTGCGCGTTCTAGCAAGCGACCGACGAACAGTCATCACTGCAGCGAGCATGCTCATTGCTGTTCTGGCAGTTGTATTCGGTGGCCGCCTGAATAGGCGAACTCCCTACGGGTCTCAAATTGTTCAATTCGGTGATTTTCCAGCAGTTAGTACTCAGGTCTACTACACCAGCTCTGTATCATCAGTCCTGACTCAGATATCGACAGAAATCCCTCTTCCTGAAACTGAGAACGGCATGGAGGGGCCTAGCGAGATTCAACCAGTGGCTCAAGGGGTGAAAGAAGGTTGCGCAGTAGCATACGATACAGTCAGTCAGCAACAACCAGAACCGACCATTAAAGAGTCCGAACAGGAAGTGACCGAGAGTCCTCCCGAAGAACGAGTCGAGAATCCTGAAAACCCTATTGAGATTCCAGGAGAGCCAATCGAAAATCCTGAAGAAATAGTCGACAATCCTGAAGAATCAATTGAAAACCCTCAAGAACCGATCGAAACCCCTCAAGAATCAATTAAAACCCCTCAAGAACCGATCGAGAAGCTCGCCGAACCAGTCGAGAATCCAGATGAACCAATCGACAACCCTGAAGAACAATCCGAGACATTGGAGAGTATACGTAGCGATCACACCATTCCCGAGCCAGAAGAAACCCATCCGCTTGACACCGTTGACCATGAAAAATCCTCACCCTCTGCCATCCCCGCATCTGATCTGGTCGTCGATCATATATCTTCTGTCGAGACAGAGCCACCCAGCGAACCATCCTCAGAACCCGATCTCGCTACCGCTCACTATGGCAACGACGAAGCTACTTAAACTACTTTCTACCTTCTTTCTCTATTCCTATTTGATGATGAATGACATGTATTGCGGTCACTTTTCAATCAATTTTGCATGAATGTATACCCGGCGCGCCGGGCTATTTACGACTATGATAGCGTCAGTTAGTTTTTCTTTCTTTTTCTTTTTGCAAAGCGTTCAAGTAGCTAGCCCTAGACTAGGTTATGTGATTACGAGTATTCAATTCGATATTAGAATGTCAGATTGAGGATGCATTTGCATTTCCAAGACTAGAGTAAAGACATAGTGTAGCATCAAATGAAGTCAAAACCGAAATCCATGCCTGCTTCTCTTCTAGTAGGAGTAGATATCACCATTACTGCAATAGGAAAGCCTTGTTAGTCCCAACTAGAAACAATAAGCAGAAGATATACTCACAAATTACGCCCAAACCTCTTCCTCCCCCCAGCCTCAACATTCACCCAAACACTCGCACTCATACTCGCAACCGGGAAATCCGCATATCCCTTGGAACTGATCCGGACCACATCCTTACTCTTCTTCCATTTCTTCTTCTCATTGTCGTCCCCCTGTTCGCTTTCTACCAGTACATCAGCCCACCTCTCACCGGCATGTTTCCTACCAACAAACATGCGCAACTTGGTCCCTGCGAGGCCATTGTTCATCACACACGCCATTCCCCAGGGATGCCGCGCGTTGCCGTACCGCACAAACCCGATGCAGTTTCTGCGCGTGAAGTAGTCTCGCTGTTCGCCATATGCGTATAGTTTGCGCGCTAGAATGAGTTTGGGCAGAATTTTGTGGATGAGATCAGTGCCAACATGTCCTCTGCGTCGGCCGCGGGAAATGCCGTATAAATCCCCGTAGAAAACGCAGGGATAGCCGTCTTTGCGCAGGAGGATTAGTGAGTAGGCGAGTGGTTTGAAGGCGGATGGTATTGGGGCCTGAGGGAGCAATGTTAGATCAGTCCTTCTTCTCTGCTTCTGGTTTCTGGTGGGAAGACTAGACTCACCTCTAGCGCTTGAGAGGGTTGCTTTAGAAGTTAGCTGCTTCAGTTCAAGCAAAAATGTGTTGAGATCGACTTACTGTATCGTGGTTCATCACAAATGTCTGATCTGGCATTCAGTTACTGACTCTTGCTGGCCTGTAGGACGTGAAAAACTCACCACTGCATGCTCAGGCTCATTCTTCACCAAAGTCTGGTCGAATATCAATCGCAAATCGCCCAACCGAGTCTGCGATATAGCCGACAGTCTATTACACAGCGGTGCATCAAAAAGATGAACCTTGTGCTTGACCTGGCTCAAATACTTCTGCAACTCGGCAACATTCCCAGACCAGAATTCACTAACAATAAACCAATCCCTACCAACAGTGCGTCTGATATGGTCGACCAACACACTCTGAAACTCCGACGAATAATGCTTCACTGCATCAAGCCTCATCCCACTAAGCGGTAACTGTCCGCCTATCCACTCAATCCAATTCAGCACATCCTCTCTGACTTCTGGGTTCGAGTAGTCTAGATTGGCAAACATGAGATAGTCGTAGTTGCCATTTTCGGAGCTCACGTCTCTCGCCCAATCCTTCCCGGGGGCAAAGATCTTGTAGATGGCGTTTTTGTTGTTGGCGTCGTCGTAGTCTGTGCCGTTGAAATGCTGCCAGTGGTATTTCATTTTGCTGTATGCTTCGCCGCGACCTGCGAAATCGAAGCCTACCCATGCCTCGATTTCTTGCGGTTTGGTGAGGTCTATGTTTCGGTCTATCTTGACATGTCAAATGGCATTCGTTTCTTTAAATGTGTACCAACTCACCTTTAGGATCGACAGTGACCGCGAGACATTGCTCCGTTCGATCAGCGCCAGCTTTGTGGTTCAGCACCGCATCCCAATAAATGCCCATCTTGAGTTCTTCTGCAGACCGTGCAAGGCTCTCCAAGTCATCCTTGGTGCCCCATTTCGTTGCCACGGTGCCCTTCTGATCAAACTCGCCGAGGTCGTACAAATCGTAGACATCGTAGCCATTGCCCGAGGCATTCATGGCTTTGCATCCCGGCGGCAAAAGAAGATTATCAATCCCGATATCTTTGAGATCCGGTAGAGCCTGTTGCAGGCGCTGCCAGTGACGTCCGTCATGCGGCACGTACCACTCGAATGCTTCCAGCATGCAGGTGTTGTCATCTGGGGAATCCCATGATGGCAGCTTTTCGATGCTTTTTGCTTCTTCTGTGCATTGTATGAGCATAAATTCGATGGATGGTGTTATAAACGAACCTTCGATTTGCTTCCAGTTCTCTTTCTTCTGTCCGGAACAGCTCGAAAAACAACTGCGTAAGTACTTCATGGTGATTGTCTCCTCGAGATATATGTCATCACAAAAGAGTCGCGTCTGTGATGTATATATTTATATATGCGTTAAATCTTCCTATTCAATGACGAAATCGAAAATTTCCGTTTCACAATAGTATTTATTTCTGTCCAGCAAACCCAAGGGGCTGGGTCCAAGGTGCGTTGTCTTGAACCCCTTCGTCCCCTTGCCGGTGATCGTGCAGGGCAACCAACCACTGCTTAATTATTCATCGCGTTAGAATCTCGACTGGAAATTATTACTCAATATTTATCAAAGATTGGTTGATCGGTCCCTGTTTAAATAAATCCAGGAACACAAGTGCATGTTGAAAACTTTTTTAAACGAGTCTCGGCTTTCTTCAGGGGGAATCACAATGTGATGAGTCTGAAACTGTGCGACCTCGCTGATAACTCCGCATGAGGATATCAGCTCTACTTCAATACTTTGTCCCTTGATGTCAATACTAATATAATGGCATAGTCTGCCAAAAATTTGCATTTCAATTGATAGATAGTCTCCCGACATCTTCATCCTTGCTGCTCTATACAGTCATCCCAGGCAAAAGCTATTAACTACCTAGGGACTCGAATATTCAATAGGTAGTTAATAAACTAGTGCTTACGTGCTGAGCCATAAAATATCACCGTATGAGCGCCATTTTCGTTAATTCTCAAGGTTCGTCCACGTCGCGTTCTTCTATACGTACATAATCCCTACAAAGACCTGTGCTACGCTTGACCCAGGGCGAGAGGTCCAGGCACAAACTCAGAATGCCCTCTCAACCTTGAAATACTACGCAACAATATCTTGTGATTCCATGCCATGAACTACATGAGTGTGGCGGCCACGTGTGCCCGTACCTGCGTCTGCCCTAAAGTCCTGTGAATAGAATCCTCTGGCCCGTTATATTTGCAGATCCCTCACCGACAAAAGACCATTGAGAGATTGCCGTTATTGGAAAGTGGATTCTATTTTCTCGGGTTTCGAATCTCGATTTCCAACGCGCTGGATCTATGTAACATGGCGTCTCGAGTGGCGTTGTATGTCAGGGTTACGGCCAGTCTTAGCTCGTACGTGCTAGCTGTTTAGGAGGTTCCCTGACGCTGTCACAATGCCAATTTAACGCTGGAAATCGAAACTTCGATGCAGATCGTTCTTTTATTTCTTGCGCTCACGTAAAAATCCTCTTTCCGCGGGTTAATAAAATGTTGTATAGGTATCTTGGGGTTCTCAGACTATGATGTTACATGGGGGCCGCCTCAATGACGCCGAAACGCGGGATCACGATCAATACTGTGCCTTGTAAAAACTTTTTTCTTGAGAGGTAGAAAGATCCCAGGCAATAAATAATATGAAGGTGTACAAAATTCATCGTTATTATGTGTGGTTGATGCAAGTGATGGTGTTAGGGTTTGCATCTCATCCTGCGCAATGTTCAGCAGAAGCGCAAAGTGACTTGCCTCTCTATGCCAGATAGATGAAATAAAGTAAACATAAATAGCAAATGATCTGCAGCTATACTACCACGCTAGTATGGCGTGCTTACTTTATTAATCCGCTTTAACATGCGTTGGTCCCTCTAGTTGGGGGTGCAACTAGGCATCCTTGTACGAAGCGTAGTCTAAAAACTAGCAAAACAACGTTGAAACAAGTAACCCTGACCAGCCCATGAGAAAAGGTTCATTGGCCAAACACATACCGGCATGCTCATATCAGACGTTTGTACTAGCTCTCGCGAGACTGGACCGTTGTCAGCGTTGAGTTACAATTGCTTAGTTGGCAATGGGTCCATTTGATGTTTTGAAAACATAGATCGGGCTGGCTCCAGGGCTGTCAAAGGATATAAAAGGCCGTCTATCCCTCTTCGTTTCAAGGGTGCCATTGGTATATTCATCCACAGACGACATCAGTCATTCCTTCTTTGAAAATATTTTCAACCGACCTTCCTTTACAAGTCTATAAAATATTTCCATTCAATACGAAAGCTTCAACTTCACCAACCTCAAAATGAAGAGCACTCAAATGATTGCCGCAGCAGGTCTGCTGCTCGCCTCCAAGGTTGCTGCTACCGCCAGCTCCATCTACAGCGGAACTGGTTTCGGAACCTACTATTACGATGTCGAAGAAACGGATGAATGCGGTGATAACTTCGCCAATATCAACTCCGGCCAGGTTGAGTGCAGTCTCACCCAGGTCTGGACCTTGGAGGACGTCAACTCTGACTACTTGGTCGCCATGAACCACACCCTGCTTGTCGGTGACTTGAGCGAATACTGCGGCAAGAAAGTCATCGTCTCTGTCAACGGTGTGGCCTCCAGCCTGCCACTTTTCATCGGCGACGGCTGCGAGCGCTGCGCCGAAGGCTCCGCTACATCCACAACATGGAACGCAGATGGTGCCCCCGGTCTGGATTTCAGCTACACTGTTGCCAGCGAATTGAACGACCTGGCATGTGACGCGGGTCACATCGAGATCACTTGGGAGGTTGTTGATGAGCTGGTCTATCAGTTTGACACCACTGGCTCTGGAGAGCCCCAAGGCTTCGTTAGCACCACCTCTTCTGCTGCTGTCGCCCAGGCTACTGGTGCCTCAAAACGTTTCCGCGCTTAAGCTGTCACCCCAGAGCTTGAAGAACAATTTAAGGGCAACGACCCTTGAAAAATATGTATATTTGTGACATTCGCTCGCTTTATTTGTATATAAACATTGATTTCTATAATTATCATGAATGCCTTGTCAGTTGCACATATTTTACCATTGATTCAGGATATAGCCGGCCTGAGACTTTATTGTGCAATCAATTATCGTTTTAGAGTACCTATACTTATAATTCCTGGATCTTTAAAACCTACATTTACTAAATATACCTAGGTAGATATTTACTACATCCTTGGCATCTGAGGCATCCATAATTGCCGAATCTGTCACATCCTAGGGCTGACGGCTCGTCTCGTACAGCTAGTTCATATACATGAAACCAGAATAATTTATAATTTTCTTTTCTTTATTGAATATTTTTCACTGCCCGAAGCCAAAGCTTCTTGAAGGTGTGGTTCAAACAACCGACAGAATCCGTGCTTGCCCTAATCAATCATTGCCTAATCCGGAAATTTATCGACAGTAGATTTTACCATGGAATTACCATGGAACCTCCTTTCCATCGTACTGGTTTCGTCCTGGATTATTTTCCCATCCCGGAACATGTATGTTAAGGAAGCGTCCATTCTGTTTCTGACTGGCATTCTTCACGATTTTGATCACGGCCTCTACTCCAGTCTCAACAGGGAGATCCGCTGCCTCTCCCCCCATGTCGGTTTTCAACCACTTGGAAAGTCAGAAAAAGACAGAAAAACAGTCACGAGTAGATAAAGACTTACTCCTGGGCTGAGAGCGAAGAAAGTGAACCCGTCACCAGCATATTCTTGAGCGTACTGAACAGTCATCATGTTCAAAGCAGCTTTGGTTATTTTGTACGCAGGAACGGGAAACAGTTCGTATGCTTTGGATCGAGCAATAGACCCTACAGTTGTCGAACTTCGCAAAAGCTCCTTTAGTCTGTATCCTCACAATAATGTTGTGCTGTATCTCTGCCAAAGCTGTAAAATGGGTAGACGCAGCTTACATGTTTACAACCACTTTCCGCTCCCCCACTCGAAGAAGCGGAATGAAAGCTCTAGTCACCAGATGCGCCGTTACGAAATTTGTGTTAAAGGTCTCTGTAAGATTCTCCCTGAGATCCCTGTTAGTCGACATCGTCGGCTTTGAGGGGTCGGACTGGGGCACACTTGCATGTTGGCAATCCCGCCTTGCACATATGGCTGGACTCCCACATTGTTTATTAGGAAGTCTAACCCCTGGCCATCAAGTCGACTTTTCACTGTCTCGACGGCCCTTTGGATGCTATCTGGGCTGTTTGGGTCCATTGGGATGGGCACTACCCGTCGGCTCGATGCCTCGGCTAGGCTTTTCAAACTGGCTGGGTCCTCCCCACGCGATGTAGCAAAGACCATTTTCACCTCAGATGAGCCAAGCTGAGCTAGCTGGGAGACCAAAGCCAGGCCCAGACCGCGCGAAGCGCCAGTGATGAGGTATGTTGACATTTCCGGGGAGTCGTTATGATTAAAGGACGCCGCCGCAGCAGAATTTGAGGTATGTTGGTGATTTGATATGAGGAAATTGATATGAAGCGGTGGTTTCCAAAGTTATACCCATGCATAGCCACAGGGTCACACGTATGCCGGCTTTATTCTATTAAATCCGTTGGATGGAAACACCACACGGCGATAACGTCAAACCAGAAAACCCAAACGCTGTCTAGCGTTAAATTATTCTAGAAAAGCTCAGTTCATTTTTTTTTTTAAAACCAGCATAGTCCCGGATTTAAGAAATTATATCCCTATACCTTTTTTTCCGTGCAACGACATCATGTTAGCGAGATCATAACGCCGAGGGCCATCCGGGCGATGAATGAGCTAGGTAGAGGGATCGAGGTATTGAAGAAGCTACGTTGAAGAGAATCGAGAAGCAAAATAGCGGACAGGCATCAATAACCGTAAAGATAGGGAGGGCATATTAACACAGGTAATAATATGTCTATTTGATAGCAGCAAGTGCCCCGTTACACAACTAGACCAGGTCAACACGCAGGATTGAAATTTGCATGGCCTTAGACAAGTTATTCACAGCGGAAATTGAAAGATATGGGACTTCGAATCGAGTGGTAGAGTGTGTATGGATGCATGAAGGAGTAGCGTCAATTCTATTTCTTCTAGTCATCGAATATCTTGTCCAGCTTTCGCTTACGGTATTCCTCAGGCATGGTGTCATCTCTCGCATCCCCTGACGGATCGGACTGAGCAGTAGAATCCCCAGCCTTTTTTCCGGATTTCTCGAGACGATAATACCAACGCACAAACTTTTTGTCGAAGTCATCATAATACTTATCAAGGACCTTCTGGAGCCCTGGACAACTGTCTTTTGGAACCCCCCAGGGAAAGTAAGCTTTGCTGTGTTGTCCTTTGGTAATGTACTTGACCCCATGAACCGTAGAGAAGGTTTCTAGGAAGTGAGCACATGCAAGACAAGAGAGTTTTGATACTCCAATATACGGGTATGGTTCGAAGTTTTCCTTGTTCGTGAATAGATTGATGGCAACCTTGACCTCACAGTGGACACAGGCTTCCGAGTAAGGGAATTTATTGGCAGCAAGCGTGCGACAGACAGGTTCAGCTAATGGAGAAGGTCTTGCAACCTCGTTCATGTTGTGCTTTGTGTTGAAGTAACCCAGCAACTCACGTTCTTTCGCTTGCCACCCTTCGTGTGACGTTGGAAGAGATAAAGTGACCACCTCTTTTGGTAAGAAAATGAAGTTTGGCTCCATGCTGAAAATGCTTTTACAGCTTGGTGAGTATGCCGCGACTCTCAATTGCTCCATATCCGCGGGAAGTCCCGATATCTTGCGCAGATATAGGCCCCATGGATACTCAGTTAATCTGTCCTCAGTTATGTGTTGTTTAAGATTATTGATGGCGCGGGACAATTCATAGTAGTAAACCTGGTCCAACGCGTGCCACTGTTCTTCCTTTTCGAAAGGTTTCCTGTCTACGCCGTCCTTCTGAAGACAATTCTTGAGCGAATCGATCATCTCTTTCATTTCCTTTTCAATCGGTTTCGATTCATCAAAGTTTGGAATCTTTCTTGGGTGTAAGACCTTTTGCTGGATTCTCTCAAAAGAGAATTTTAGGACTTGAACCCTGAATCGCTGACCAAGGTCAACAGCAGTCTTGTCGTTCTTACCCGTAGGCGTGACTTGATGATGTTTCGCTCCGCTGTGAATATGTTTGGAAATAGCACGTAGAGTGTCCCAAACTTCGTGAAGATGCTCCTTGGTCTTTTTTGGTATATCATCATTAGACGCAATGATGATGTCAAGACGTTCCTTGTCATATCGAAGGCCAGTAGCGATCACCTCTTTCCTCTGTTGTGATACGCATATGTTTGCTAAAGAGTCAAGGTATGCGGCTTGTCTCCATGGCTTTTTTGTCGCATATTTGCCTGGCTCTGGCTTGCCTTCCAACGATGTTCGTCTTTCCTGCACGAAGATCTGGCCTGCCTCGGCCTGACTCGCCTGTGCGAAGGCTACCAGACAATGGATATCGTCTGGCTGAACGACAAAGTCTTCGCTAAGCTGAGGCAGCGCGTCTCCCAACTCTTGAGCATCCATGACCGCATCCAGATGGATTCTGTTCTCAATCTCGTTGTCGCCAGTCGATGGTACGGTCAATGGTGTTGGGAGGCTACCGCCGACCCGCTAACCAACGGTCTTAACCCCGGAGATTCTGCCGATCCGGAAGTCTGAACACTAACATCAGCAATTACGTACGTACTTTTTACGGAGTAATTTGACAAGATTTCGAAAATCTCACAGCACTTGCTTGCAGCTGGCGCCTGCGCCTGCGCGTCCGCTTGGCAATTGGCTCATCCTTCGCAGCTGGCGGATTCATTGCAGTATCTATTGTCATCTCTCTGTTAGAATCGATCAAAGCAATCGAAAAGAACTACTCATTGGACTGAAAAAAGGTCCTCAAGGTGTGTATGATCGCTGCGAGAAACCAGATACTCGTTTCAGGTAAAGGAAGAAATGCCAACGTAATGCTTTCAAAATCAACATAGAGAGACGAAGGTGTCAAGAAAAACGGGGACAGGGACGATAAGGAGACATGATATGTAGGCAAAGCGGCGTACTGGACCCAGCAACAGCGAATTGGCAATTAGCCTGGAGATGCTGTCAACAGGCGCGCAGGAGACAGTATGAGAGAGAACATAGATTAGATGGGTGTTGCTAGGGCTGTCAACAGTGACTTACCGGGACGAAGCTTGAGTGAGGGTAAGGTGAAGAGAGTAAACTGAGTTTGTCAGTCAGGTTTTGCTTTCTCTTGGTAGTCGCTCGAATTGCGCAGCAATGCTGGGTGCTTTGCCATTCTGATTGGGCAGCTTTATGGATGTGCAGTCGTTTGCACAGTCCCTCCTCCCCTGTTTGCCATTCTCTTTGTGTCCAAACTGGAGCCTTAAAGTTTGTGATTTGTTTACTCACTGCTCTAACTGCCAATATATTTATACACCTATATTATCAGGGTGTTATGTGTCACTCACATGGAAATATGTAGATGAAATGTCACCTTTATTACTACAAAAGCAATCATGATACTACTCTTCAAGTACCTAGATTGTTGATATACCTAATGTGTGTATCCAGGTAGCATTGCAGATTCTCTTATATACATACCATATAGTGTGGACTTTGATGCATTAAACATTTTATATAAAGCCATTACATATTTATCTTCTTACTGCGGAAACAAAGCTACCTACATTAGCTCCATGTACAAGCAGGGCATCTGGTTGCTCTGCGTGGCCAATTTTACAGACCCTCGCAACTATAGCAAGCGGCAAATACCTCATAGCGACACTACGCATTCTCGCGCTGTATCGGATGTACAAGAAAATATGTAAGCTAATTATGAAGCAGAAAGCTATTGACGGCGCTGTGTATACTACTAATGCGTAATTACTAGGAATATGTATGACCTGAGGCTCTTGAAATATACAGACAATGTTAGCGAACTAACTGCTTGCTATCTGATATCCCGAGTCGTTGGACACACTAATAGCAAGGCACTTGCCGCTATCAGATAAATACTCTTTTCCTGTACCTGTTTCAATATGCCCCCTTAAGACCTTTCAGTATCCTTTTGAGGACCTGGTGGCGCGATGGCAGCCCTTGATATGCTCAAAGAACCGTCCCTAGCCTTATAACAAGAACATATAGGTTCACTGGGGATAAGGGATTCTGTTTAAATAAGTTTACTGTTCATTTTGAGAGATAGGGGAAAGACGCAGTATAGCTCTCATATCTATGTCTCCATTGGGATACTCAGTAGGCACTACGTACCTAGGTATATGGTTACCTATAAGGTTTTTCAAGCTTTCCCCTTATGGCTAGCTATCCCATACGATGTGCAAGTTGAACTTGGAAGCTAGGCCAAATGACATCCATGAATTGCAATCGGGTCTTTTAGTGGGGATGACATATCTGTACCTAGGTATCTAATCTGTGTGAGTGTTGACATAAATATGGGGTAAAAGAGCTGCTCTTCTAACCACGATTTAAACACCACAGGCATCAATCAATCCATCATATTCTTTTGATGTATATACTCTGCACACGTAATATATATACACATATAGTACCACGCATTCACAAGTCCCACATAGTACCTACAAAACTGATTAGTAAGTAGTTTGAATTTCAGAATAGCAAGGGGTGAATCATACTGTCTGTGCGAGGGATATGAGACCATGAAGATTGTCTGGTTGAACGACAAAGTCTTCTCTGCGCTGTGGTAGCGGAATGTCTCTCAAACCATTAATATCCATGACAGTATCTAGATGTAGTGTCATACGAGGGCAGTCTCGAGGCTCAATACGGCTATATTCGATTTATTAGAAAATATGTGAGCTTATGAGACTTCCGGCGGTGCCCGATTGGGACATCGCACCCATGGTGCCGCCTAGGTATTGTGACTCATAGTTTGAATGCCACGGCTCTATATGCTGCCTAGATGCTGGAACTGAAAGTTGTGATGTTTCGAATGGGGAGGAAACCGCGGCTCTATACCTGAAGATCCGAATCTATATGTCCTGAGGCTATTGAGATTTATAGACAAAGTTAGAGTGTGTACAGAAATATGACTTGCTACCTATTATCATTAAGTATACCTAGGTCTAATTGACAGGCACTTGCTGCTATCGAATAGACATTACCTATTTCAATATGCTCCCTTGAAACTTTTCAGATTTCTTTTGATGTATATTCTACACCCACCTGGTGTATATACACTACGGGTCTAGTACTTACGGTTTCAGGGTTCTCACGAGCAAGGCGTCCGCGACATGCTCTTTCTGGATTGTTGTTCGTTGGAGAGGATGGGCGGTGTGTTTGTGCTATATATTAGCACCGCCGTCCATAGAATCTGAATTTCACTTCAAAATGCAGTGCATCCATCTTTTGTGGTTCGGGTCGAATTTCGAGGAAAGAGGAGGCGTAGGGAGATTAAGACATAGAAGTTGCAAAATCATTGAATAGGCCGTTGTTTCCTCGATGGCTTCCCAAGTCTCTCGTAGCTATAGTATTCCATAAAACTGATCAGTAAGTAGTTTGTCAGCTTTGAGCTTCTCCGAATAGCCAGGGCGAGTGGCATTGCTTGTCTGACTGATAACCTGATGGTGTTCTCGATGTTGAAAGTTGACAGAGGTTGGCGGAGTTTAGCGATGGGAAAGTAAAAGTCCGTGGCTGGGTGCACGTGACCCGCTCGTCGTCCTGCTCCTTCTGCTATTTTTGTTACACAACCAAACCAGGTCAACACCCCTTCGTTTGCTTTCTTCTGTGTAAATTTCTGTCTTCGTTTTCGCTCATTGCCTCCGTTCGAACACATCTCCTTCTTTTGTCCTTTCCTTTCTCTTTCTCAGCGGGTGTCTTTGCTATTTCTCTTGTCCTGTCTTCTCGTGGTTTGATTCCCTTGCGACCACATCCCATTCCCTAGTTACCTATCCCAATCACAGATGGCTGCTCAAGCTGTGCGCCAATGGGGCGTGACGCCTCCGATTTCGATGAGCCTTCCAACTCCCGAAGAGCTTGGTGCCAACGATGACTTGATCGCAGAATTGAAGGCCCAGAATAACTTCGAAGCCCCTGCCGAGACGGAGCGCCGACAACAGACCCTTCAACTCCTCCAACGAGTCGTCATAGAATTCGTCAAGCTAGTTGGTCGAAAAAAGGGACTATCGTCAGCAGCAGTGGAGGCGTCTGGTGGGAAGATATTCACATACGGCAGTTATCGTCTGGGGGTTTACGGTCCTGGTGCGTCCTCAACTGTCTTCAATCTACAGAATGGAATAATCGATGCAGAATCTAACTTGAGCAGGGTCTGATATCGACACCTTGATCATCGCGCCAAAACACGTTCTCATCGATGACTTCTTTTCTGACTTCCCCCCAGTCCTCGAACGCATGTCCCCTGCGGGCGCTATCGAAAAGATGACCCCGGTCCCCGACGCGTTTGTGCCTATTATCAAACTTGAATTCTCTGGTATCAGTCTCGATCTTATCTTTGCACGCTTGATACTACCATCTATTCCCCTCAATCTTGACCTTAAAAATAATGACTACCTGCGGGGTTTGGATGACAAGGAAGTGCGGTCGCTCAACGGAACTCGTGTCACCGATCAGATTCTGGAGCTTGTACCACAACAAAAGACTTTCCGCCTTGCTCTCAGGGCTATCAAGCTTTGGGCTCAGCGTACGTCTAAACTCGAGATGAATGTTCCATGAGAATGCTAATGTCATGGGATTCCAGGTCGTGCCATCTATTCGAACATCGTTGGGTTTCTAGGAGGTGTCGCGTGGGCGATGCTGGTTGCACGGGTGTGTCAGCTGTACCCTCAAGCGACTGGTTCTGTAATAGTTGGCAAGTTCTTCCGGATCATGACCAAATGGGCCTGGCCCCAGCCAGTGCTGCTGAAGCCAATTGAAGATGGTCCCCTGCAAATCAAAGTGTGGAATCCAAAGGTGAGTAATATTGTCTCCGCTAGCGAGTTCTGAAATAGACATTTGAATCTTACTTGCTGTCCAAAACAGATTTATCACGGTGATCGCTTTCATCTGATGCCCATCATTACCCCTGCTTATCCATCCATGTGCGCTACTCACAACATTTCCTTGTCGACGAAGGCCGTTATCTTGCGTGAAATGCAACGAGGAGGGGATATTGTTGATAAGATTTTCAGCAAGCAACTCACCTGGAACGACCTCTTCACCCGGCATACATTTTTCTCCAAGGATTATAAGTACTACCTTCAAATTACCGCCTCGAGCAAAACGAAAGACGCGCAATCTATTTGGTCAGGTCTTGTGGAATCCAAACTCAGACATCTAGTTGGTGCTTTGGACAGGAAAAACATCATTGCTGTTGCGCATCCCTTTCCTAAAGGGTTTGAAAGAACACATGTGGTGAAAGATGACACAGAAGCAGAGCAAGTCAAAAACGGGTCAACCAAATACCAGGCTCAAGGGACAAAAACCGAAACAACAGATGAGACCAATGACCCAACACATACTGCAGCTGCTGAAAGCGGCGCCCAGGATGCCAGAGTCCCCGAAGCTGAGACTAACGGATCAGTGGACAGTCGCACCCTTTACACCACTACATACTACATTGGTCTGGAGCTGAAGCCACTTGAGCCGGGAACTTCACGATCTTTGGATATTTCAGTTGATGCCAACATCTTCAAATCAACATGCACCTCGTGGCAAGGATTCCAAGAAGGGATCAACGAGTTGAGCATTACCCATGTCAGGAGGTATTTATCAATCCGGGTTCATTGATTATAGTGATCTGCGTGTCTAACTAACTACACAAGTTTCGATTTGCCCGATGATGTATTCGAAGCTGGGGAGGCGCGACCTACTCGACCGAAGAAGAAGGTTGCGAAGCTCGCTCCTACTGCGGCTCCTCAGAAGCGAAGCATTGACACTGTAGACGTAAGTCGCATGGAGCCGAGCCAATTTATTGGAGCTGGACAACTAAAGCGCCGCTTTGCCAACGCCATTTGGCCTTGGCCTTCCGCTCTTGGAGGAGAAGGGTGTTTGCTGATGATTCTTTAGGGCACCATACAATCCGAAGCGAAGCGACAAGTATCCTCGAACGGCTTCAGTCATGCGGCTACTCCAGCTTGATCGAAAAGACAGAACTTCGTGTTATCCTTCAGCATGAAGGAAGATACTCAAATACATACAACATACACGAGTCACCCCCGCAGCGCACGGCTCTCTTCCGGATCACAATTCGCCTCTACCATGCTGCCATATTGTAGCCAGTTGATCATTTACCATGGGCACGCTTGACTTCTTTGATTCGCTACATGGTTGCTTACTTTTAATAGTAATTCCAGTAGCCGGCCTGCTCGTCTGAAAATCCCTTTCTGGTGAAGCGATTGACCTCGATTGCTAGGTTTGTGATTATTTCCTGTTTAACTTTGCTCATATCAGACTTTCTATCGGCAAAGAAAGAAGACAACAGCAGACATATCGACAGCCTTTTTTGTGACAAGATTTAGCCACTTGGTTGACGTCGGTTATATGAAGCAAAAAACAAAGAAAACATAAGAAAAAATAAGAGGTTTGATTTTATGCAAGGGAAGTCGGAGTCAACTAGCTCCAAGATACGAAAACGACTTGTTATCATCTCTATCTATCTGATTTGAAACCATGTCAAATAGATGCGAGCGTATTTTAGATAGATACAATAATGAAATCCTAGTCGTAGGTATTTTTATATTTCTTCACCATCAGTATGTAAATTTATGCGTGCCATGATTGCATATTTTCCAAGTTTTTTTGTATTCAGTGATCCATATAAATACACGGGTTCAAAAAATCGAAAAAAGAAGAAAGAAAATAGGTATCAAACTCAGACCGTTCTCTCGCCTGCTCGCTCATGCGTCAGTCAGGGAAAAACGACACCGAAACTGCAGATGGATAATAACAGACAAGTAGAGTAGTAATCATAAGAGAAAAAAAAAAGAGATCCGCCACCTTTTCTTACCCCAGACTCCATTTCCGCCAGCCGCTTTGCTCGATATTTTGTCAAATCAATTAAACCAGTTGGACCACAAGTATACGCCTACCCAAAAAGAAAATGGTTCACTCCTTTGCACCCGATTTTGAAAATATTAATAGAGAATTAGATATGAGGAAACCTGTGGATCAAAAAAAGATCGAATCGTAATATTCATGGTCATCGTCATCATTATCTGATTAGATGGAGGGGAAGTAGGTAAAATGGTAATGGCCAAAAAGAGACATGAAAAGATGATTGATTATCTAGAGACACGGCAGATCTGTCAAGAAGCAGAGCTTTTTTGTTTTTTTAAAGTTACTGTCGTTCTTGATGATGATCGCCTTGCGGCGGACTAATCAATGAAGTGCCATAGTTATGGGATGGCTCTCCAAAATAATTAATCACGTCGGGAGGCAAGTACTCTAGATAAGGGTTGAAGTCATTAGAAAACGTGAATGGGAACTCTGCCTGGTTATGGAAGGCAGCCATGTCGATGTCTTGACTCTCGATCAGCATATCCGACATTTGCGATGCAAATTGTGGATTGAGCATGTTGGAGGGTTGCGGTTGCAGATTATTTGGCATTGATTGTGAAGAGCTGCCCGTTGCTGACTCAAATCCGTATGATGTTATTTGTGAGGGTGTAAGAGCTGGACCATAGACGGCATGGGCCGGACCTGTGCTTGAGGCTGCATAGATATTGGGGGTAACAATGCTATTGCTGTTATTGCCCGGACCAGAGAACTTTGCAACCCTAGAGTTATTAAGATTCGAAGAGTCGGGAGCAGAGGCTGATGGGTATGTCGGGATTGATTGCGTAAAGGGCTGCCCGGATGTATGCGTATTGACTGCTGCAAGTTCGTCTTTGCTTGATATTTGCGTTTCTGACCCTTCACCCATCTGCGGCGCCGGTAGTTGATACAATAGACTGAGATTTGGCTGTGAGGAATTGATCTCTCCAGTGAGTGCCCACCCAATGGCTGTACAATGGCATTGTTAGTGACTGTCTAATCGAACTGTTTTTTTTTTTTTGTTTGTTTACCTTGACTAGGATCAATCCTCGGTGACCCGGCTTCCAACTGGCCACTCGTCTGCAATGGGTTGCTGGCGTTTTCCGGTTCCTTCGCGGCCACATCTCCAGTCACGGATTGAATCGAAGGTTGCCAATTTGGTGACGCCAATGACTGCGTATAGGCAACCTCGGTTGTGCTCTCCATCTCCTCGGTAGTGTATAGTAGGGGGTCACCGATACCCTTTGCTTTTTGATCGAGAACTGTGAGTATGTACTTCGTTCCTTCCCAGTATGTCTGCAAACTTCGAAGAGCTCGGTAGCATCGCTGATAGTTTTCTTTCGCAGCCGAAGCAAGAAGGCTATGCTTTGCATTTGTCTTACGTTCACTGCTATTGGAGGACTCCATATTGGGAATTGTAAATGCACTTGACTGGTCCGTCACTAGAACGGGTGGAGATCCAGAGCGCGAGGAAGGCGAAGAATAATAGGCACTTTCCATTAGAAATGCGCATGCCGCAATGTACATAGGCTGACTGGTAAAGGGATTGCCGATGAAGCTTTTCGCATCGATAAGTTCAGAAAACGACAGGATATCGGCAATAGTCTTGGCCGAAGACATGGACAGCTCTCGGCTGTTGGGATACAATTGCTGAATCCGTCCGCCAAATGAGTTGAGCAGAGTCGGCTGATGCAGGAGGACTATCAGAGTATGAAACCAGAAATGTAAGAGTATGAAATTGGTTCCTTCTTGGGCTTTGACGTAGGTTTGGAAATTCATCGTGTTGAAATGCAACTTCGGGGAAAGGCGCTGGTAGATACTCGTGAGGTCGCTCTCCATCCCGGCTAACCGCTTGAGAGTCTCTGCATCGATATGGTTGTCTTCGTGAATCGCATTGATCAAATCCGTGACACGGCCGTACAAATGAATTATTCGAATGAGAGGAGGAAATGGCGCTGGCCAACTATTTGGAAGGATGGATTCTGACTGCAGAGGAAAATAGACCTCAATGTCTTCATCTCGCAATGTGACGGGTCTTCCAGTGCCAGACGAGATGACACGATCGAGAAAGAAAACACTCCAGAATGAGTCAACCTGTTCCCGTTCCGCTGCTCGACGGCCATCGTCTGCCCTTTCGCCACTCTCGCGCCTTTTGGCTGATATTTGAAGGCCCTCGGTTTGCTTGTCAGCTTGTCCCGTGATGACGGCTTTTGGTCTTAGACCAGTGCGTCCATATGCATATCTGAGTCCCTGCAATTTTTGCATGCCAAGATCTTGCGCCATCCGGATGGCAATACCCAAATACATCCAGAGACCACTATCATGATTTGACCCGAATTCCTCGTATGCCAGCAACAAACAAGCCTGAACAACAGACAACGTAGGACACGACAGAGAATTGACAACTGCTGTCATGGCTCGGTGAGCAAAGGGCTGGCCATAATCCGACCGTTTGGCATCTGGCTGTAAATCTTCTCCATCAATTGGACGAGCTTGAGGGGGGCTCAGTAGTGGATGTGGGGAGAACCTGGCGGCCAAGGCGCAAACGGCGTCTACCAGTATCGTATCGACCTTCTTCTCTTTCAAATCATTCATAAAACGGTCGTGCTGTAGGAATGGAAAGCTGCAGCCAAGGTGGGCAAAGAACAGATCACACAAATGTGTCACTAAATTGCTTGCCGGTGAACTGTCTTCTCGATCATAGAAGGGAATGCTATTTGACTCGGCTTCTGCTAACGTTGTAACCATTGAGGTTCTCGGGATGTTAACCGGTGGACTTTTAATCGACCGTATTGATTCTACAATAATACGAATTAATACCCTCGTACAGAAGACAGCGCATAAATGGTAATAAACTACTTACCAGATGATTGCGATAGGTTCCCTTTTTTCCCATCCCGTACGCGCACAACCTATTGAGGATGTAAGCATTTGCATATGATTCGCATTGAGTTTGTAGCGTGTCCCACCATTTGCTTGAACCCGGGGACAATAGCCGTGGGGCCAAAATATCTAAAATATGGAACATGGGTCCGATGACTCGAGCTTAGAGATGTGCGGCCTAAAGCAACGAATCAGCATATGACTGCATGTCGTAGCTTTTTTTGTTTTTTAATTGTACAAATAATGTTGGGAGACATACTGCTTTCGGGACTGGCGCCAGGCCCAAGCTTTTCGTGCTCCTTCGTTGCCCTGGAAAGGATATCTTTCGTCAAAGGAACAGGTGCTTCCAGCTTGAGCGCCTTCGGTGGGGACTTGGACGTGTCGGGCACTGCGGTCGTCAACACTCGTGGTGTGGTCGGAGAAAGAGGAGCCTGCGGCTCCTCGTCCTCGTCCTCAGCATACGTCGTGTGCCCATTTTTTGTAGTCGATTGGGCATTCGCCTTTTCGGGCTTCTCGGGGTCATTATAGCCTAGACACTTGTGGCCGTAATCACTGCAAGTCTTACAGACTGCTAAGCGGTCAGACACGTGTTTATTCGAATTGATAGCTTGACTTGTAGTGGGGGAGTTCACGAACCGGGTTGTTCGCCAGAGCATCGGATTTTACGTTTGCGACACGTGCGGCATCTGCAGGGACAAACAGACAAATTAGAACAAGCTTCAACATGGAGTAGACAAGAAAAAGAAAAGAAACATACGCGGCAGTAACTCGCCGGCGCTTGGTCTGCGGCTGACCATCTGACGAAACAAAGCGGATCTGGCGTGGTTGCTGAGGCGCGTTTGTGTTTGTGTTGTTGGTATTTGTATTCGAATTCTTGCTGGTGCTGGTGGGAGCCCGGGTACTGCTAGCGCCTATCTTCTTCTTGGGAGAAGGATTGCTCATGGCGAGCGAGGCGCTGGGTGGAATGGGAGACAGCTAGTTGCGTACAGCATCGGCCTCGGTCTGCTGCTGTATGTGTGTATGTATGTATGCAAAAGGAACGAATGGACAATTGGATTATGTCCGAGAGCCGCGGCAGAGCGAGCCAACTACGGCGCGACCGATGCGAGAGGGGATCTCTTCAAGAATAGCAAATCGATCTCCATGGGCGAAAGTCCGTCCTCCAATTCATGTTCCGCCTAACACCTGGTGCGCTGCTGTTTGTAGCTTGTTGAGTCCTCGCTGGGTCGAGAGAGAGGCACGCAGCGGAGGCGGAATCATTTAGGGAGCAAGACAGGGATGAGTTTTCTGTAGTGCGGTGATGCGATTGTTCGAGGTCAGTGAGAGTCGTCCGTCAGTCCGTGGTTGGAGGCAGTCAGTGCTTTCCGTTGGCGGCGCCGGAGTTGGCTTCCCGCAATTTTCTGCTGGTCACTTGACCGCATCGTGGCTCAGCAGCTAACTATACGTTGTGACTAACTAAGCCCAACCACGCTGCTAGCTTGCGGACACGTTATTCGCTTCGTGTGCTTGTATTTGGCTGTTCTATTACGGAGTACTGGGACTTGTATTAAGTTGCGCCAATTCTGCAGTGCTGGCCATGGGGCATCTGGTTGAAAGTGTATGGCATGTCAGGGTTAGGGTTAGGTTTCGTAGGGTTAGTGTTAGCATCGCGTTTAGATGTCCTACAGAAATCGCTCTTTCATCCACGCAGCGTATATCTTTTCAGACTCGCAGGTGCCAGGCAATTTCAGCAGCTTGTTCATCGCCATCTGCTCGTGGCATTCTCCCTTCAGTCTGTGGACGGTGATGCGTGTTGGATTGGCTGCCTACAATTTATCAATACTTCGTAGACTTTTTTTTGTTAAAAAAAAAGCGACACTTACCTTGATGGTTTCGCAGAGCATTGCTGTATCATCTCGCAGAATCTCGTCTTCTCCATACAACAGCAGCATTTCGTTGACTTTTACATCCCCCCACCAACCCGCCGGAGCGATGAGAGGCGTATTCCATGGGTCACGGGCACGACCACCAAGGAAATTGCGTCCCCAATATGCTATAGACGAGGGCGAGAGGACGTCCTTATCAGCGTTGACTTTCATCGCTTCCGCGGATACGTCCATGGTACACCAGGGCGAGATTACTGCTGCTGCGGCTAGTTGTTCGTCATTTTTCAGATTGAGACGGGGAAGATCTGGATTGGGATGCGAGAGATGCAGTAGCAGGCCAAGGAGGAGATTGCTACCAGCAGAATTCCCAATTAGAGTAATGCTGGACGGTGGGAAGTTCTCGGTGTTGAGGACGTGATCTAACAATGAAATAGCCTGGCGGAGTTGAGTAGGGTATGCATTTGCACGGTCAGATGCGAGGCCTGTTCAACACGTAAGTATGTTTCCAATGTCAGACAATAATATATGAAGAAGTCAACGCACTGTAGACTAAAACGTAGACAATAACGTCTTCTCCCCACCGAGGCCTTTCTTCAAACCCATATATAAGATGGAGATGCTGCGGCAAGACGGGGACAGCGTAACCACCGCCGTGAAAATACAAGATAACCTTCTTTGCTTTTCGTTTTGTATTTTTTGATTCTTCTGTTCTGCGAGAGCTGTTCCAAAAAGGAAATAAATCGCCACGCGATCTGACGGAAGAAGATGATGATCCACCGAACAAATGTGCAACGGTGCCATCTGGAAGTGTCACTTTTGCATGTGACAGATTGCGTTGTCGCGCAAAGCTTTGACACATACTTGACGAAGAAGGCAGAACCGACTGTTTTTCGACTGCTGTTAGGCCGGATTGGAAGTCCACCATGCCCTGATACGCGATATAGTGGTGGAAGGATCTGCCGGCCCCAGTTTTCTCCTTTGGACCGCCTGCATGTATTGAAATGCGACGTATGAAGTAGCGAACAGAATTGAATATGAGGCCGGTGACTGCATGTCATTGAGATACGTTGGCATTAGTCACGATTTGCTTCAAAGAGGATTGAGGCCAGGCCAATTCTGTTCGTTTTGGGAGAATGCTGTCTTGACCCTCGGGTCCTGGCGGTAAACATACATATTTTCCCGACTTTGGCAAGGAGCACGACCCATCCCCAGAGGGTCAGAGAGGGAGAAGCCGACTCCGCGGCTTCGGTCATCTGGTTTGCACGCGTCGTGAGAGTTGAGTCGTGCAGTCAAGCTATTTACGGAGCACGGAGTACGGAGAAGCAGCAGGGATGCGGTAATTACAATACGCACTAAAGTAAGTGCGGACGCTAAGATTCCGAGGCCGCGCCATAACGGCTAAAAATACGTAAATACGGTACGGTACCTGGCACTAGTCTGCTTATTGCATGTGAACTATTTCTCTTAGAGTACTCCGTATCTCCACCGTCTTGACAGTGATCCTGCTGTTATTTATTATTTGTTGGTATTTCTTATTGCTGCTACTATAGTGCTGGCCATGTCTTGCAAATATCCGTCTCCTCCGCGGACCATCCCTACGTCGTATCAAGCGATTATAAATCCTCAAATATCTACCCAGTGCACGGAGTAACTATACAGAATACATAACACGCAACGCATGCATAGCAAGAGTTTCGTTGCTTCGTACAGTAGGTTCATGTGGGTCGCGCTCGGTCGTCAAGTCCAAGTTTAATGTATTTGCTGTCCCTGCAATTGGCTCGCCTCCCCTGCTCAGGGACCGTTCGGCGTTGACTACCAGAGTCTAGTGTAAGCACTTGTGCACAACTTTCAATACTAAACTTAAAAGTCTCGACTGGCAGTCAAGCTAGCATTAAGCTAAGTTCTAGCCAATTTAGAACCTGCCACCCCTCGTCGGCGACTACCGCGCTTCCGAAGGCACTACGTAGAACTATATATACCTAATTATACCCTCCTGTAATTGCCTAGAGGCAATTGTATTGCAAACCCCTGACCAATATTCACAGCGAGAACAACCATGGGCGACGCTCCAGAGGCACAACCTCCCCTAATGCCCCCCCTCGTTCCAGAGGACTATAACTGGGAAAGCTCCAAAACCGACGCTTCCGTTCGTCAACGTCGTGTCATCGGCACCGAAGTGATCGTTGGAAACAAGGAGAGCAATGCCGCGGGCGCCATCGATCTTTACCTGTTGTCAAGCGTCCGGCTTGCAGATACTTCATTGACGCTATCCCAATTGAAAACCAAACTTGAGCGTGTGCTTGTCAAGCTGCGCTTTGAGCATCCGGAAATAGGACAGACGGCCGTGTGGGAAGAAGGCCAGACACTTCCTTTGATCCAGTACAAGCCTCTCAAGAGCAATGAAGAAGCTCTTGCCTGGGCCCAGCAGCTTGTCCGTGTCCGGGCCAGTACACAGACTGGTTGGGACATTCGCACTGAGAAAGAAGCTAAACGGCACCAGGAAGGTGGAAGCAAACCCGCCGTACCCGTAGATATTGATATTGTCGCTCCTGTAGCCGGACTGGATGCAGCTCTGGGATCGGTAGACGTGGAATTTATTTTTCACGCAAATCATTTATACCTTGACGGACTCAGCAATCGCATGCTAGTGAGTGACGTCTTTTGCTATTTGGCCGAGGAAATTTCCTCTTGTTCGACTGGGGAACTTCCGGATTTCAAATGGGGAGAAGAGGTCCAGAACCTGGGTGCTCCTGTGTTGAGTCTGTTGAAAGCTGGGGTCGAATTGTCTGGACCCAGCCACGATGAAGCTATGAAGAGGCAAGTTGATAATGCCCTCCCAGGAATGGTAAATCAACTTCAAGCTCTCCCCATATTATCACATATACTAGCCAAACTAACATTGCAAAGCAAAATTATGGCCTCAAAATAATAAGGGATGGCATCGGGCTTCCACGAACCATCTTCCACACCTTCACTGAAGACGAAAGTGTCGCTATCTATAAGGCTGTTAAGACTAAGATCGGACCCTCGGCTACACCAACTCATCTGGGCCATGCAGCCGTCTTTCTGTCTCTTCTAAAGGCCAACCCGCCTTCTGCCGACACCCCAGACACCCAAGCATACGTCTCGCAATCGCCCGTCAACGGTCGACGATTTTTAGAAAACCCTGAAAAGCATGCAAATACATATTACCCAGTGACTCAGAGCGCCTGTCCGGTGTTGTACGCCAACATCAAACAGTACAAAGTTGCTGGTGCGTCCAAGGAAACGTTGGACGAGTACTTGATCACAGCAACCAAAATCGCCAAACAACATTATGATGACCGTCTCGCGAACCCTGTGTCATTGCCTATCACAATCAATTTCCAGGGCCTGATCGGTACCATGCATGCTTCGTGAGTAGTGCCGGAACTAATACTGTTGATTTTGTTTGCCGATGTACTAACAACTGATTAAAGAGGAACTCTGCCTCGAGCCTCCGTCATTGGTCCCGTATGATCCCTGCTGTTCCAAATTTTTATCTAACAAACGCTTGCTGACGAGGTATTATAGATGTTTACAAGCGATGGTATCAATGAGACCTATATCCAGCGCGAAATCAACGACAAGGCCGGAAATGCCGTGATCTCAGTCAATACCGTGCGCTTCTGTTCAAACCAATACCTGCCATATCTGTAAGCGTGTCTCCTTTTATTTTCATTCTACATAATCGACCAACTAATTCAATGTAGGTCTATCCGACTAGATAGCTGGAGAGGCCGCTCGGAGCTTTCGCTCAGTTACAACGATGGAACATACACGGACCAAGAAGCTTCCGACTTCTTGCAGGATGTTGTCTCGTTTATGCTACAGTTTACGCAGTAAATTCTTGGTTTCGGAGATATGTATATTGATATGTATATTTAGCAAAGTAGTCAGCTAATTTCAAAGCTTATCTGTCAGACATACATCAAATATATTCCATGTAGTACTGTGTAAGTGATTTACTCCTAGATACCCTTTCCTTATATACAAAGACAAGGCAAGAGGAGGAGAATGCACCTAGAAGGACGGCCGCTCCAACTCCACGATCTCCGTGGTTCGACCATATCTGATGCCACCCAACCGACTGATCGGACGCAGCACCTCCAAATCAATGAGACTCTTCTCATCATTGATCGCATCCTCGCGCACCCAGAATCTAGTCCCTTCAACAATAGCCATAACACCAGTCTTCTTGCCCGGTTTGACCGAACTCTCAAACTCCTTCGTCTCAACCAGCCGCCCCTCAATCGAGAAGATGGATTCCTGCACCCGCGGAGCTTTCACCGTCGCGCTCGACGCCTGGTGCAGCCCCGCAATCTCGAATTCCGAAACGCCATATGGCGCATTCACCGAGGTCGCGTTGGCGGCCTCGACGAAGTGTTCGGATATGAGGTTAATGACGCACTCGTTCGTGTTAATCAGGTTCCGCAGTGTATCTTTCGCCTTGTCGATTGAGCCGACAAAGCTCACAACGAACATTGGCGGGTCATGGTTCACCATTTGGAAATAACTAAACGGAGCCAAATTGACCGATGTACCGTCCTTGGACCTGGTGCTGATGAACGCAATCGGGCGAGGGACAATGCCAGATACGAGCAGTTTATAATTGCTGCTTGCAGATCTTCCAGGTTCATAAGGGTCGATTTCGATGTGCTTTTTCTGTGTGTCCAGAGACGCCCCGCCGTCATTGGCGCCGTCGCCCTGCTTCCAGTTTATGTTTGGGGGCTGGGAATATTTTAAAGATGCATTGAGGTTGAATTCTGGCCGTGATACTTGTTCAGCACTAAAATTTGCTTTGGGAGGGAAGTGATGACTGGTAGTAGTTGTACTCTTCTGTCTAAAGCAATGCGAGGGTCTCTTTCTGTATGACATGGTTAGGTTCAACTTTGGAATGTGCATTGTATGAGACAACTCTACTCACGGTAAGCCACTTAATCTGCTTCTGGTCAGCGCAGCAAAATTTCTTATCGGGAGAGCCATCTTTATCTGTATGGAATATGGATTGATGTCGCGTGGTTGTTGCTGAAAGAAACGCCGAGGTTAAGGACGGTTTTATTGCCACTCACTTTTATGCATGCATTAGCTCGCTAGTGCGTTCATTTAGTGGGGAAACGTGCCTGGCCTGCATACCGCGAGAATTTACTACATACGTATCAGCTTGGAATTGGAAAGACAAAGCCCAGCATGATGAACTGCAAGGCCATCAAAATATGGGTTGTTTTTAGGGCATCGGTTCCCCGTGACCTCGGGGTTGCCCCCAGCGGTCCTGCCCATGTCGTCTTCTTCCTGTTCTCGCTCTGTAGGCCTGGCTCCCAATTGGGCGCCGCCGGCCCACACACATATTTTCTCTCAGAAGCGAGCAGCAGCTCCTTCTTCCTTAGCCACCATTTATTCGAGCCTTATATGGCATATTCCTACTGATCGCTCCCTAGTTATTTAATTTTACTGCATGCCACCCATGGATGAGAATACTTCGGCAGACTATGAAGCTCCCTGCGAGAGGGGCAAGGAACGGACTGAACAAACACAAGATGAAATAAGCCTGATGCGAGAAGAACTTAATGGAATCAAGCTGACACCAGAAGATATGAAGGTGACAAAAGAAGAAACGGCTCGATTTAAAGAGTTAGAGAGAGTGCGCAAGGAGCATGAGCAACCGACCACTTTTGAAGAATTCATTCAAGCTTGCCATGAGCTGCAATCTCTGCCATTACGCGTTCGAAAGTCCATCCGCCATTTAAGAAAGGGGGCAGCTGATCCAATCAAGAGCTTTTGTCCAACACGGCTTCTCCTTTGGCAAGACTTCCCAGCTAGACAACAAGAAATCTATAACTCTGTTTGGCGCTACTTACAGCAAGGGTCACCACGCTTATTCAGGTCTATTGGCGACCTACAAAAATTTGAACGATGGATTTGCGAAAATTCATTGCAGGATGAGGTCGATGTAGCGATATACGAGAAATCCGCGGTGGAAGAGCATCTCCGTGATATTATTGCAGAGTTATGCAACGTCCCCGATGCTCGTGATGAGTTTGGACTTGGTGTTGGCATCGAATTCAACTATCATAAACATCACAACTTGGACGATTTAGATTTACCATCTCCTCCAAGAGGTTGCCAGTTTTGTATTCATCGAGTTGATGATACTACTACCAAGGGTCTGTTGACTGCCGTGGTGCGTAAGATGCCACTTGTACTGTCTGCTGAGAATCTGCGAGCGGGCCTTCGGTCGATGAACTTTTGGGAGACAGTTGCCGGATGCAAGGACGCCCCGACAGACCCGGCAGGAAAGATGAGGTCCAATTCTGAAAAGCTGACAGGGTCCGCGTTGGTAGATAATTACCATATGATGATCCAGGAGGGCTTGGAATATTCGTGCATGAGTACTGGGCAGGCACTGGTCTTCCTTCGTGTCCGACATGATGATCCTAGTACGCTTTACTACTATCTCTGTGAACCCAATATGGATGTGGACCCGGATAACTTTCGACAGCCCAAAACAGCTGTGGCACGTTTGTTGTGTTTTTGTCTGATGAGCTTCCAGTCGACTATTCGTAACCAGGCATGGAGGAATTCTGCAAGGGCCTCTCTCCATGTCTGGAAGACAAGTTTTGCTCACGTCCTTTCACAAATATCAAAGAAAGAGCTCAGACAAATACCTCCAAATTCCGAATATACGGGATCGGAGGAAATTCCACTGTCTTTTGGTGAGATACCCCCCCAACGTTTTGACTCCCACCATAATCAAGAAGCACCGATTCGGCACGAGGCAGACTTTTGTACCCAGCGATGTCTTCTCGGTCTACAAACACGCGGCGAGTTGGATAATCGTTGCCCCAACATTGATAAACATCGACAAGGGGGCGATGGCTATCATCATGCTATCACGGATCAGCAGCTGGTGCTGTTAATCAAGGTGCAACTGGATGAAGACATGGATAGTAGTTGTACACCGTTCGGGAAGCGTGGATCCTACGGTACACCATTCAAAATAACTTGCAAGAAATATGGTTACACGGTTGTAGGAAAAGGCACAACATCCAGACTATGGAGCACAGTCTCATTAGAAGTGTGGATCTATCAAATTCTCCAGAAAGCCCAAGGATCTGCTGTGCCAGTTTTCCTCGGGGCGATAGATTTAAGTTATGTCTACTTCCTTCATGGAGCTGGGGAGATTCGACACATGCTGTTAATGGCTTGGGGTGGCGAGTGCGTAACTGACGAGACGTGGGACACACTAAGTTCGTATATTGACACATCTGACGAAGAGATCATCCGACTGGGAGTAACACACACGGATATGCGGCCTGCAAATGTGCTATGGAACAAGGAGCTTAATCGGGTGCTCATAATAGATTTCCACCGCTGTGCATTAGACCATCGACGGATCTATAGAAGCCGCTGAAGAAAGGGGGAAAAAGTGCTTTGGATCAGACTGAAACCGCGTTGAGAATGAAATTGGAAAAACGCAAGGGCGAGGTAACTTTGATACTCAAGAAATAAATGAAACCATATTTAGGTCTGATAAATCATGATGTGCGTGGAATTAAAGAGCTAGTGCCACGGTACGGGCAATCGTCCATTCATAGCAACTCATTGGTCAATCTTTACGGCATCAGTTGATGTATTAGTGGACCATATAAAATGCCTTGGTATTTAATTTGTCCATGCTAGTTTTGAAAATGCATGCATTATTTGACTCAGTTATGCGCTTGGTGTCATATTGATGTCATACATTGTCGGAATACTATATATGCAGCTAGTATATCTCCCTACGGACAAACAGACATATTTCAAAAGGACCACCACAAAAACACAAAACAACCACAAAAGATCAAACAAAATCAAACGAAACCTCTCACAATGCCATTTTCATCAAGCTCCTACACCTCCTACAGCGTCTCAACCTCGGGGTCCCTAAGTCGGAATGGCGAAACACAAAACTGGGGCCATCGCAGCGCCAACCAAGTCTTCCGTGACGAAGACAACGCGAAGCACGAGCGTTCGCTCTCGCAGAATCTAGGCGAAGATCCTGTTTATGAGGAGAGACATTATGATTCTCAGGGCCGTCAGTTACTTGATGACGGGAGCGGTCAGCAGCATCAGCAGCATCGACAGGGTCACATTGAGGATGTTACGGATCGGCAGTAGACTATTTTTTGTCGTCTGATCTAGTCATTTTCTTAATGATTAATGAGTTGAAGTTGAACTGTTATTACCATGACTGGGACGATTATGTGATTGTTATCTACAGTATCATCGTGAGAATGCCTTGAAATTGGGGAAGTTGTATGATACCGGCTTGTTTGATTTTTTCCCAGTTTTAATGAATTGAACGCGACCTAATTAGCCTCTCCATTAAGTGAATACCATTTGTTTCCTCTCTGCAAAGCCAGAGTCTGTGCACCTATCCTGATCTCGATAGAAATGCCATGACGTCACAATCTCCATCCTTATCGATAACATCATCTCTCTAAAAATAGGACACAGAACATGCGGGTGGGTCGACAGCTGTGGCGAAGACCTCTCTTATTGGTGGCTTGCTACGGTCGCGGGGTGCGCTTACCTAAATAGGAAATAGTAACGTATCTAGGTTGCTTAGGGTTAGGGGAGCACGGCATCGACTGCTAATCGCTGCAGTGGATAGATAGACATTAGTGCGTGGGTTGGTGTGTGTTGCTGAGTACGTACACAGTACGGATTTTATACTAGTCGTTCTTTAGGTAGATGCATTAGAGTGCAATATTGGACGATAATAGTTGTCAGTCTGGCTGAAATATGTAAGGAACTTGTTGTACCACCTTCAAATATGAAATACCATTACGCTACCTATTTAGGCCGACTTCCTAGCGGTGACGACGTTGAACCGCCATGTGTTGCCGGTGTTTTCCATCTCTTCCAAGACGGCTTCCTTGAGCGCCCTGAACTGGTCCTGCGAGAACCAGTAGTTGGGGATTTCTGCAGCTGTCAGAGTCTTGTTTGGGCATTTCATAGAATTAGTACAGCACTTACTACCCCCAATCATGGCGAAATTGTCGATCATCGCACACAGATTCGACGTGGTGTTGGTTTGCGCCTCCGGCGTCGCAGCCATGCTTCCCATTGGGAACGAGAAAACGGCATCCTGCACATCAACAGCGCCAGCCTTACGTAGCCAATCAGCTACCAAGGGGCCAGGGGCAGCGTTCATGCCTGCCTCTTCAAACCCCCGCTTCATATACGCCATCATCTGATCCATGCCCGGGTGTTGCTCTCCTCCATCGTAACCCAGCAGGTTCGCATCGACTAGCTGGATAAAGCCACCAGGCTTTACTAGCTCAAACAGCTTCTTCACAATTTGTTCGTCCTTTTGTAGACTAAACATGGCTAGACAATACCGTTGATGCACTAGATCATACGCGCCATGGTCTTCGGCCGGCCAGGGGTCCATCACCGACTGGACCCGAAAACTGATCGAGGCTGGTAGGTCTTTCAACTGTTCAAAGTGCTTTGTGTTTATATCGGTGCCTACAAAAGTTGCGTTGGGATACTGTTTAGAGACCTCCTCCATCCACAGCCCGTCTCCGGTTGCTGAGTCCAAGACCCGTATAGGCTCTGTCGTTGATAGAGGCACTCGCACAAGCTCTCCATGCATCGCGTCTTTGTGCAGCTCATGTTGCATCCTTAGCCGCTCATATTCGTTTTGCTGTCTTACCTCCATGCCCTTGTAGAGCGCCGTGCGGCTGGGGTCTGCTCGGTCTGCCGCGACACTCATCTTATAACTCGGTCGTGTCGTATTTTGTATAAGCGAAAAAAAAAGAAAGCAAGAAATGCAGTTGGAAGTGAAACGTAGATAGGAATTGGATAAGTGATTGAAAAGCAGTGGTGATATTCTCCCTGGGTCCAGCTTAGTATTAGTGGCGGCGGGGATTTCTCTATCTACCTATACGACTCGTATTGAACAGTGCTATGTAATTGGCGATCAGCATTAGAGCCATGCAACCTAGCCGGTACATCCGTTCAGTCCAAATGGAATTACAAGAACAATAAATAATTTGGCCTATTTTTTGTTTGATTATCTACCCCCCTCTATACTATACTTAGACGCAAGCGATGAAATCAATTTACCTAAAGTTTAGCCTCCAGGACTATATATAGATTCTCGATGTACAAGTCCTCATTCGGTGACTAATAATTTTCCTCTTCAATCATAACTTGATGTAGGTAGAAAACTATCTTATACGCAAAAAAAAATAGTTAGGACAGCTTCCTCCATGTATAGAGACAGTGTCGGTTATGGTGAGTTGCTGCCGGAAAGACTGTTGTAATGTTCCCAAGTCTCAACACATCCATGGGGATTTCCCGAGTATGCTCCTCGTCGTAGTACCATCTACTGTCCGGCAGTGCGAGGAATTCTTCTGTGAGTCTTGCAGAATAGCACTCCGGAGGTGTCCAACCGTTTGCCATTACATCGAAAATACAATTTCGAGCCCGCGCTTCCTCAATACTGCTGCCGCAGTGCGGAAACTCATCATGGACGCTTGTTTGTGTCCTTACTGGGCGACATTCAAAGTTCTGGAAGAAGAATTCGGTGGTAAAGACGGCGATGGCTACTAGGAAAACGACCAGACAGAAGATAACGACACTTCGAATTATTGAGCTCGATCTGCACGGCTGTTGATCAGCCGGGTGCGATTCAAGCTCAGATTCGTCGTCTGGGACGTTGACATAACCCAGCAATTGCAGCTTCTGTCGAAATATGGTAGGCATGCCAAATACCATTGGATCTTCCTGTTGTTCGCACAAGGGGTTGAGGCTTCTCCATAGGGTGGTTTGGCGGTGTTTTCGATTTGATGGAACTAGCGACGTCTTTGATTTCGCAGCTAATTTACTAACTACGTCCATGTAGTTCGAAAAACAATAAAATATTATTCGGAAATTTCTCGTCCCAAAGGGTACTCCGGTGTTGTGGAGGTTTTTTTGGTCCGCGGCGATTGTAAAATCCTCCGAAGGGGCATCAATAACGCCGGCTTAGGGCTTCTTCACATATACAACACGGCGAGAACTACACTTAACTCGAATAGACCCGTGAAAATTTAACTTGTCTATTAGTTACGGCCGCGGATTATCTCAGGCGGATCTCATCGGAAGCCTCTAGGAGCATACATTAATGGTTTAGAATACGTAAATGCGACATTCCTTGACTCTCCTTTCACCACAAAAGGAGTGTTATTTCAAAAATAACCCATCAGCCTAATATGACGAAGAACGAAACCGATACAAGCTCAGATGTCTCTGATACCAATCGCCCGCTCCTGGACGAATTCCCAGAAAAGGGAGATGAGAACCCTCGCCGTCCTTACATCAGACGGACGCTCTGGACTAGCATAGGAGCAATCGTGAAATGGCCGCTATTGATTAGCTGCTACACTGTTTTAATCCTCGTCGTCCAACAAGTTTTTTACCTCAGGCACACAAGTGCCCATATAATAACAACCGGCAGGGATGTCAATGGTCTTGTGCCTGAATGTAAAACACCCTTGAGTTCTGCACCTTGTTATGCAGGCTAACTTTTCTTCCTACTAGACACTGAGATGAGGACATTTCGACACGAAGAATCTGAGCTGTATACTGTGAATCATACGTCTGAGGCCGCATCCATGGAGGTCCGTGAAAGATGGAGGCTACTTTTTCCAGGTAATGGGTTCTTCCGAACCTCTTTAGGTATACACCCTAACTCTGTTAATTTAGTTGGAAATGGACAGGTCACTGTCGAACATCCGGAAGACGGCCCGTATTTACTTAACCCATTGATCTCAAAGTCGGGACAACCTGGTTACTTTCTCAGCTGGGTACACCAATTGCACTGTCTGGTAAGTTACCACCGAATTCCACTAAGTCAAGGCCATTAGCTCATTGACCTCTAGTACATTCTCATGGACGCATACGACGAGGTAGTTCAGTTCGGGACCGATGGACAGGAGGTTTTTGCCCACCAGGGGCACTGCTTTGAGTACCTCCGACAAACGATTCTTTGCAACATGGACTCTACGCTAGAAGGGACCGTGGAGTTGGGCGGTAGTGGCGCGCAGTTCTTTGGAATGGGAGACACGCGCGTTTGTCGAAGTTATCAACATGGCAAGGCGTGGGCTGAGAGGTGGCGGCAAAATGATGACTTGACGCTCGGATTTGACGAGAAAGACCATCGCATTGGGAATGGAGGAGCGCGGCCTAGTGTTGTATAGTTAGAGGATGGAATATCTGATGATGAATTGCCTACATATAATATAATAATCACCTTATTTCCACATTGGAAATATGGAAGGTGACATGACGGGTTAGGGCTACATTCGCCGTAACCCTATCAGCACCGCGAGATTGGGAATAACCTCACGTAAACTACCTAGGTAGAAGTTGTGCTGTTGGTCTCCAGAGTATACTATGTTTATTTTGTGTCTCTAGTTTCAAATTGTTCAGCTGCTAAAAATGAAATAAATAAAAAACAAGTCTAGAATCTCGAAATATCACTCCCAAACATCCGATTCACTATCCATCGAAACAAAATCCTGAACCGATTCCGCCAACTAATACTCATACTCAAATACGCCACCTTCCAAACCAACCACGCCGTTCGCCCAGTCAATCCTTCCGGCAAATACGGATTCCGCCGTCTATCACCATTGCCCCCGTTGTCCTTCGTCTTCTCATGCGGGATCTGCATGAGAGCATTCGAACTACCAATGTAGGCGAGCGTGCCCATATTCCGGAAAGAGAACCCGGGGACCTTGTCAATATCACCGCGATTGAAACGCTCAGCAAGCCAATGAGCTTCCTGCGATGTTGCCTGCGCTGTAGCTGGAGGCGCCCCCGTCTCCGGCATGGCATTGTCGCCGATTGCAAACACATCTTGCAAGGCTGCCACTTCCCCGTTTTCGTGCTCTAGCTGGACACGGAAATGGCCGTCGACTAGGAGTGCGCCGACCTTGGGTGCTTTTTTGATATGCCACCCTTTGCTATCGGCTTGTCCGCCATTCATCAGTTTCGCAGACGCCTTGGGGAACTCCTCAATCTCGTTTAGAGCGTATTTGACAAACTTGTTCATCGTGTTTCCAGTCGCCCACACGCAAACACCCACACCGACGTCCCCTTGCTCTTTCGTGTTGAGTGTGAGACAGCCCTTGGGGTCCATCTCATGCGGACCCTCGGTATTAGGCATACCCCATCTTAACTCTTGGATATGATGCGACGTCCTTATATCGATGCCTTCCTTCGACATCGTCTCAATCGCATACTGCGACAACGACTTATCAAACATACTCAACACCGTGGGCGCGACATCATACAACGTAAATCTCGTTTTGTCCTTCAGTGCCGGGTACAACTGCAGCATATTCCTATTCACGAAATCCCGCAGCGTAGCCGCGAGTTCCGTGCCCGTCGGACCAGCGCCCACAATCGCAAAATGTAGTAGATTGCGCTGCATGTCTTCCGTAGTCGTCGGCAGAGCGGCCAGCTCAAAGCACTCCCTTACCCGCCTCTTGACCCGTCGCGAATCGCCAATATCCTTGAAAAACATGGCATTCTCGCGCACACCAGGCGTCGCGAACGTCTGACTCACGCACCCGACGGCAATGACCAGTTTGTCGTAAGGAATCTCGAAAAGCTGCCCCTGCTCCCAGCTGCGTAGATGCTCCTTGCCGCGCATCGCGCCCGTTTCGGGCCCTTCTTCGTGTGTGCGTTCCGTCTCTTCGACGCGGGGGGACTCCGTGACCCCGGACTTAACGATGCTCGCCTCGCACAGGACGGTCTTTTTCTTGAAATTGATGCTCCGCGCAGCGGCTTGAATGAAGTCTACTCGACTCTTGATGTCGCGCATGGGCTCGACGATAGACGAGAAATCCAGGTTGCCTGCCGCGGTATCCGTGAGTAAGGGCGTGAAGACGAAGTATGACCGCGGCGAGATCACGGTGCAGTCGTGATGTTTGGGCGAGATTTTGCGTGAGAAGATGTAGCCGCCCCAGCCGGAGCCGAGGACGAGGATGGTTTCTTTTTTCGCGGAGTCTTTGCCGGGGGTGAGGTGGGCTTGTGAGAAGGATGATAGTGTTGGTGTGATATCACTGCTGCTGGCGGTTGTGGTTGTTGTACGGTTGAAGTTAGGGTTATTGGTGGTGGAGAATGGACGGATCGCCCTATTTTTTTCAACAACGTCATCGCGATGACTTTTGCATGTTGAATATCTTCTATGCGGTTGAGTAGTAATAATCACATTCCCAAAAGAGGCAGACGGCGATAACGAAGCGCACCATCTCCTGCTGTGTCGGAGGGGCGATGGATGATGGATTGCGGCTCTCATTAGCAGCAGTCTGTAGTCTGTATAGTTTAATAAGTAGCAGTGAAGTATTTGGTAATTGGAAAGATATATCCAGAGATATTTTTTATTTATTTATTTTCTTAAAAAAAAGAAAAACATCTTCCTGGGTAGAGGAGGACTTTATACAAAAGCTCCATGGTAAGTACAGCTACCAATCTCACCTCACAATGATATCATTCACATGTACCACCCATGGATTTGTGCCATGAAAACAGCTAAATCAGCCAAATCCACCAACATTCCCCTCCTTCATTGTATTAGAAAAATAGAAATAAAATGATATAGAGGAAGGAAAAAATGATTGTCATGTGAACAAATACGGATGTATACGACGGCATCCGGTATGCCCCGTTGGGATTAGATACTCCGACTCTATCCGAATCTCTCTGTGGTTTTCATATGACTCCTAGTCTCAGATCCGGTCAACTGAATAGGGCAAGCACAGGTCCGAGATCTAATCTCATCTCATTTCACATGCATAATAATCATAATCGTGGATTTTTCATAGCGAATAACTCCGTGTCAACCACTAGCTTTCATCCGTGCCTACCTTGGCAGGCGTGAACTGTGGATATATAGCTAATAACAAACCAATTACGAGCGCAAATGGGTTGCAAAAAAATAAATGCTAATAATAATATCATCCTCCTACTTTTCCTTCCCATCAATCTAGGTGAATCGCCGGTGAAGGCAGCCTTATGGCATATACACTAACTGCGGTAATGGTCAACATGATACCGGTGGCCACAAAAGGCAAACCCAGTAGCAAACCGCCGACTCGCATGCCCAATTCAAAGCTTCCGGCTAGAAGCGGCTCGTTGGCTAGCTTTCCGATAGCTTCGCCGATGGTCATAGCTGTATAGAGCAGTCCGGTATGACCCGGTTCAATGTAGGGGGTTGCTAGACTGAGTACGGCTGGAACGAAACCGTGACCGAGGGCAAAGATAGTAAGGCCTGGTAAGAAGGTTTTTAGTTTAGTAAAAAGTTCTTCCTCCACATCAGGAACATGTCTTACCGGTAGCCATGATGGACAAAGTAGGGGCCAATCCAATAATGAAAGCTCCCACGGCCAGGCACAAGATACTCGCGCGCGATATCCAAATGTCTTTTCGGCCCGCATTGAAGCCGCGGCGAAGAAGTACGGTGCTTACACCTGGTAGTATCGTACTCAGGAGGACCAGATTGACAACGTTGCGATATGTCAACCAAAAGCTTGCCTGGAGGGCGATGTCATGTTAGTTTTGCACTTATCTTCTTGCATAAACATAATCTCATAAGCGATCGTACCTGAGAAATCCGCCATCCGTAGCGCCGTGACACATAATTTATGAAAAATTCGGCTGACTGGTCATACAACTGACCAACCGAAAGAAGAGGCACAAGAAGAAGCACCTGGCGCGAGGCAATCAGAAACCTGAGCGTGCGAAGGCTCGACACTACCTTCCTGACATACCGCCAGGGCGTATTCTTCTGTACGTCAGCATATAGAACTGGATCGTCGTCTTCATCTAGCTCTTCTTCCTGCAGTTGTGTGGGTTGGCCCTGGGGAGATGACGGCGAGGTCGGCTTGACCAGAGTTTCAGGAAGGACAAGCAGCGTTGTAAGTATACACATGATGAATGCAATCAATCCAAATCGAGCCGGCCACCAGGGCTGAATGTTTGCTAATGCCCCGCTAACCGGCGATAATACCATATCAATAAGAAGAGCCGCTCCATAGAGACGGAAGAATTTTGAGGCTCTGTCTAGGATTAGCTTTTGTATCTAAAGCTTTAGCCAAACAACGCACCTTTTCTCCTCTGGTACTATATCAGCTACCATAACAAAGATCATGGCGCGTGCGACGAGAGTGCCGCCTCCAGCGAGTAAAAATACGACGGAAATCCAGGTCAACCGAGGTGGAAAGACATTGGGCCAAAACACTGCGAATATCATTAGTATAAGCGATGACTAAATTAATGACGCCATCCAACATACAAACTACTTGACTCCAAATTCCAGCCAATGCAATACCAACAAGGGAGAGCGCAAGCACAGGACGACGACCGAAGCGGTCAGCGGCCATGCCATAAAAGGCGCCGAAGATAATGCCTGGAAGCGGATACGTCAATAACTATGGAAACCGGCGACAAGAGCGACACAAAACTTCTCACCTGGCGCGGTATCAAGCAGTTGTTGCCATTTTATAAGAGTCGCCAACTCGTTTTGTACGGATTCCACCCGGCAATCCCGCCCTAGCGAGAACCCCGGGCCGTAATGTGACATGCAGCTGGACAGCTCCTTCAGCTGCAGTAAGGGTGCTTGTAAAACAACATTGCCAGCATGAAGTAGAGCAAATATAGTGAAGCATAGTCTCCAGATATGTGTGATCCGGGCCTGCGCGGCCTTTTCAGCTATCGCGGCCACGTCATGTTCGTCATGTTCGTCGCGGCGGTCATCGGCGGGATCGCTCGAGGGAAGCGGCGTCTGCTGTCCAGACATAGGCGTAGCGGTGGGAGATCTGACCTTGGGTGTAGACGGGGGGTCTCTCGGAGAGACGGATGCTGAGGAGCTTGCCATGCCGGAGAGCCAGCTGCCATGCGTTGAGTGTATGAAGCTGAAGAGCGTAGTGGATGATCGCCCATATCGATAAGCGGCGGAACATCCGGGGCGCCGTGGCCCGCTAGTCCGCGTGTGGACTAGTGCATTCTTAGACGTTCATTTGCTGCCGTTCTCAGAAAGAACATCCATCAGCCCTGATATTCAATATGTATGATACTCTATTTTGCGCATATATCATGTTGCTTGGTGAGAACAATCTAGTGTTGGTATTCCTCAACAGAACGGACATATAGAAGCGACATCGTTGAATGAACGCGCAATACACTTGGCTGCACCGCCACAGTCCTCGGCTTTGAGCCACGCAGCGCCACACGCTAGCCACATACAGCGACCAAGCCCGAATGGTGGCTGGTAGGTTTGGATAAAGCCGACGGACGCGCGTCCGCCGTCTGCAGCCTTTGAATCCGGGGATGATGAATCATTTGAATGGACGGACTTTATCTGCTAGAAGTGTCCAGGGCCTTCTCTTCCAATGGCGTAAGCAGGCACTCTTAGGTGGCGGTTTTGCCACTGTAAACAGCTAGTCGCTGCTGCCTAAGATGCTCCCTCTCGGGTTTATCCGCTAGAGGCACGCTGAGGCCTCTATAAGAACGAGCAAGTATCCAACTGTTGTTTACTTTGGACAGACAAACGTCTTCTTTCATTCTCATATACCTTTAGCCTTCAAGACACAATTTCTTCTATCAAACACATTCATAATATTCAACAGCAAACATGTCTGTGAATATCATGGCTGGTCCAGCTGGACCACCTCCGCATGAGGTAATGGCTCACATGTCAAGCCCCGAGCAACCTGTTTCTACCCCAAGCTCGGAGAATGAGTCAAGCGACGACAACGGTGACAACCGAGAGCACCGTCGATCCGGCCATCGACATGGTGGCCCCCATGCCCATCGCCGCGGCGGCCATGGTCCTCGAGGCTTTGGTCCTGGAGGTCCCCATGGCCCTCACGGACCTCACGGACCTCATGGCTTCCATGGTTTTGAACGTGGACCTAGATTCTATCATCCTTTCGAACATTCCGGTCACCGTGGGGGACGTGGAGGCATGTTTGGAGCTCGCGAAGGTCCACACGGTCATCCTCACCACGGTTTTCATGGTCACCGCCACCGTGGTGGGCGGGGAATGCATCGTCCACCATTCTGGCCAAACGGCCCCCTTGGTTTCGACTTCCTTCGACGATTTGCCTCGGAGATGGGCAACGGCTTCGAAGATCTAGTCGCAAATGCTCGCGACTTGAACGACAACCAGATTGACTTTGTCCCTCGTGCGGACGTTTTCGACACGGCCACCGAGTATGTCGTGCACGTATCTCTTCCTGGTGCCCAAAAGTCCGATGTCAGCGTCGACTACGATGCGCAAGAATCCACTCTTCGCCTCGCAGGTGTTACTCATCGCCCAGAATTCAACGAGGAACTTCACGAGGCCATGATTACCAACGAACGTCGTCGTGAAGTTGGTGTGTTCGAACGCAGCATCAAACTGAGCACCCGTGACGGCCAGTCCGCCACTGTTGACCAAGAGAAACTTTCGGCCAAGTTAGTCGATGGCGTTCTTATTGTGCGTTTGCCCAAAGGTCAGGCACAGGCCCAGGGATACAACAAAAAGGTCGTTATAAATGAGGATATCGACGATGCCGCTCCTCGAGAACGACAGGATGAAAGTTCGACAACAAACGAAAAGCACGTATCAGTGGTTGAAATCCAGGATGAACTGGATTCGATGCATGTCGACAGTGAGACAGAGGCAAGCGACTTGCTGCAGGAAGTGGACGAGAAAGTGCACACCCCGGCTCACGTGTCAGATGAAGAAGACGACGACGATGCAGGAGAGTATGTCAAGGTTGATGTCAAATGAAGGAAATATCTGGATACAATAATATATGTGGCTGGTAATTGAGGTCGGTTAATGGAGTTTTGGAGTGGGCTCATCTCGATTGATGGTTTTGTTTTGGAAATGCAGAATAGCAAATAAATTTAGGTAGTGACATGGTGTTAATACAGTACTGTTACTGCCAAATTTTCAAAAATCTCCAAGTAATTTGTGTAACCTTTGTTTGCTGTGTAGAATTGTAGAATATATCTGTATCTGGATAGGGCACCCAAATCCAATGACCCTGGTCACATGATGTCAGATATAAAAGCTGGAGGGCAACCACAGCAATACCTCTGTTAGATGTCATATTTAGAAATAGCTTTGGGGGCACCCCTGGAAATCCAAGTCCATAGAAGATTTATGTAGCATTACCCCTGCAACAAAGCCACCAAGGTTTCTGGTGAGCCCTGGTACAGCTTAATCTGATTACCTCACAGCAACGTGATTTCTTTCATGCTGCTGCAATATAACTGGATAGCTGCCAATCACATGCTCCTGCCGCTGGTCAAAGAAACAATGTGAACCTGAGGCTCTCCCTCCCGCGTAGTGCCTCCTGCTTCATTGACACACTATTGTGCCTTGCCCCTGCACTCGGCCATTGCCGACAGAAATTCCACCCTGAGGGCTGGTAGGATCTTTATTTCTCCTTGTGAATTTATCAGTTTGTCTCTTCTCAGCGCATCCTGCATCTTCATCGCATCCATCACATTCAAGTATGCACACAGCCAAAATGGCAACTGTAGAAGAAGAGGAGTCTACAAGCGCGCCTGCCACCACTCATGAGCCCCTCACTGTCCAAGAGCCTGTTGCAGTACAGGAACCTGCCATCACCCAGCAGGCAGCAGCATCCAGGAAGACCTTTGAAATCTCGACATCTGACTGCAATGACTGCGCGTTTCTGAAGGGATGGAGACTGTACATCACCACACTTGGGTATGTCAGCATTTCCCTTGGCTTTTGTCAACTGTGAATACGAGATTCTAACTTGACCTGCCAGACTTATGATCTGTCTCTACTTGGTCAATGTTGAAGTTACAGTAGTCAGCACATCCCTAATCACAATCACCAATGGCTTCCACAGCTTCAATCGGACCAGTTGGATTGTCACAGGCTATTTGATCACCTACACTGGTATAAACTCTCTTTGTCAATTCTACTATCGCCATCACTTCTAATCAATCTGTGAACAGGGTTCAACATCCTCTGGAGCAAGCTTAGTGATATCATCGGTCGAAAGTCAAGCATCATCGCAACCATGGCTGTCTTCATGGGCTTTTCGCTAGGATGTGGAATGGCCAAATCTATGTCTCAATTGTACGTGCTCAAAAACTACACTATGATACTATCTTCGACCACTGACGTTTCCCTTGTAGGATCATCTTTCGCGCCTTCCAGGGAATAGGGGCGGCTGGAGCGTACTCGATCTCCATCCTGATTTGCTACGAGATGGTACCGAAAGCCAATCTGCCGACTCTGGGAGCCCTGGCATCCGTGTCTACCGCATTAGGCTTTTCCAGTGGCCCATTGATAGGCGGCGTTCTGGGCGATCACTCGATTTGGCGATGGATTTTCTACATGAAGTCAGTTCATATCCTCCAACAACGGCCATTATGGCAAGCTAATTGCATATATCAATCGCAGTCTTCCAATCGGCGGTGTGGCGGTGCTTTTGCTACTGGTAGCGCTTCCAGCAAACTTCGGTGGTAGTGGTCGTCACAAACATGGTCTTTTGTCATGGAGCAATCTTCGGCGAATTGATATTATCGGTGCTCTGATATTACTGACTGCCACTCTGCCACTAATCACAGCTTTGAACGAGGTGTATGTGCAGTACCACTGGTCGGATGGTATAATAGTTATCCTTCTGGCCATATCGGGGATCTCATGGTACGCATTTCTTGCATGGGAACATGCCATGACGAGAGACAGCGGGGGCCCAGAGCCGATCTTTCCATCGCGCTTTTTGAACCACGCAAACTGGATGGGCATGATTTTGTGAGTTTCCTAGTCCCATCCGATCTACGAAATGTTTGACAGGTTGACTAACTCAACTCCATATCTTAGAACCAGCTTCCTAGTTGGCATGCCCTCAAACATGGTAGTCGTGATGCTCCCTCAGCGTTTTCAAATTATCAACGGAACTTCGGCTCTGAGTGCTGGTATTCGCTTGCTGGCCTATTCATCAACTAGTGCTGTTTCTGCCGGATTGTCTGGTATTATTGCAAAGAAAGCTCGCGTTCCATTTGTGTACTCTCTCGCCTTTGGAGCCCTCCTTCACGCCGCCGGAGTTGCCCTACTTTCGACCCTGCCACAGACAAAGGATTTCTCTTGGGGTGGATACGTGTACGAGGGTATCGCAGGAGCAGGCGTGGGCACGACGTTCGGTATTCTTGTTCTGGCAACACCGTTTGTGGTTGAACCAAGGGATATCGGTAAGTCATATTTTCTATCGCTCATGCCCCTTTTCAAGAAAACCTTGATCACAATAAAACTAACTCCCACACAGCCGTAGCAACAGGAGCCGTCATCCAATTCCGTTTCCTAGGCGGTGCCATCGGACTCGCAATCGCATCCAATGTTCTCAACGGCATGCTCGAGAGTGATCTCAATAACGTTCTTTCGCCCATCGAATTGCAGAACCTCTTGCACAACACAGCTACTATTGATACCCTGAGCCCAAACCAACGCGAGGCTGTTGTGGGCGTGTTTGCGCAGAGCTACACGACCCAATTCCGAATCATGATTGGAATTGCAGCGGCCCAGTTTGTCGCGGCGTTGTTTGTGTGGAGGCGAGGGCCACAGATAACTGCTCTCGACTGATCTACAAAACGAGTGTCTTTATTAATTGCATTCCCTCGACATGAGGCTCCGGGATAACTCTAGGTTATTCGGCAAAATCATATCTTTCATTCAGTTTTAAATCATAGTCAGCAGGGGGATCGTTGAAATGAGCTGCAGAAATTTCTTTGTTTTTTTCATCTTTACATGCATTTAGTTTGAGAGTCGGTTTATGGAAATGAGACCACAATACGATGATATCAGCATATCACCACCCTTCTAGATACATAGCATGAGTATGTACGTACGTAGTGGGGAATGAGGGCTAACCACACCACGTGCTTGGGGCGAGATTCTTAACTTTTATCCATTCCCGTCTTCTGTTTTACTTTTTATATTCCAAAACTCTCCTCCGTACTGTATCTAGAGGTGGGTAATTCATAGATTCTGATACGGATTACCTCTTCGATAGTAAATATGTTTGAGGTACCGGCCGGCATCCTACTAGACCGGCCGCCTCTGATTCTACTAGCAATGCATTCAATTTAAAGTTGCGGTGTTATAGTATATCCCTGTCATTAAGAGCTTTAGACTTGTAGTATTTTTTATTTTGTTATACAATTTGGCGCGTGAGAAGAGTAAGTAGTCTACCAAACCCAGACCCAGAAGCCCCTTCAGATTGGGTATAAATATGATTTTGTTTCCAGCATCGACGTTCATTCTCTATTTCCTCTATGGATGCTAAAAGACGCTTCAATCCTTCCTCTAGGGCCTCTTGCCCTTCGGTGAAGGTGACACGGAACCATCCATATTATTCTGGTACATATACATGCCTAGGGGCGACCATGACCCCATTCTTCATGCAGACAGACTTCTGCAATCCTCAGTTCGCGCTGGAGGTAGACTTGCGCATCTAGAGATGTCGTTTTCGGCGTGGCATAGTCTGACTGTCGTTTTGCAAACGGTTTGGAGGGCAGTACGAGTTGGCGGAGATCGACCCAGATGAAGAGTCCGGCGTTCCTTTTAAGCCCGGTGGTCAGTCATAAGGTTCGTCCAGAATCAGGGGATATGCTCACACATACATCTCGTAGTAGGGAATCCCATGCATCGAAAAGAAGGCAGTGGTAGTCTTGTACTGCTCGAACATAAGCTCGCTCTTGCGCGCCATAAATTCTTCCATCCACTGCGTATCCTCCATCATGGCAGCCCAAACATCCTGCAGGACATGCGGTGATCAAGAGAATATACTAGACGCAGGTTAAGCGGCAAGATCAAAGCAGCAGGCCATGTTATAAACCAACCCGATGCTAGATATTGCGCCCAGGATGCCGCTGCTCCCGGGCCAGGGTCCATCACAAGTGTCATAACGGAATATTGACCGCTTGTCTGGTCTCCAAAAGCCGCAGATAATGAGCTATTAACATGCAAATCAGCGATTGAGACCTGGGTCTTGCTCCGTAACACCGACAAATAAGGTGCGCTACTCACTGGCTGCTCGCCATCTCTGACTGACAAATTCCAGAGCTTCTTTTAGCTCATCGATTTCTTTATCCCATTTAGATGGTTCAGTATCCGCATTATGAGCAAGGAAGACCTGCGCCGCGGCAGTTCGATAAAGCCAATCTAGTGCAAGGGGAGGGAATTTGTCTAGGCTCCCCCATCCGTTTCGGAATCTCTCAAAATGGCCCAGTGTCTTCACTAAGATCTCTTGAATTGAATGTTGCGACTGTTTCTTGCCATCCTCGGTCAAGTCCTCATGTGGCTCGGTTAAATACGCCGTGCGGAGGAGTAAAATCGAACTTCTTCAAAGTCAGCCAAGTACTTCTAGTTGCTGGTTACGTGACTCAACCTGTAACAAGTAGCAATTGAAGAGAGGCAGCAGATGTTCCGCTCTTGTTCTTCGAATGAGGCAAGATGCTCCAATGCAAATATTGTTCTCTCCAACTGTGCGATATTGTCCAAGTCTAGGCGTAATACCTCTTCACGACTTGAGATGTGTCGGAATACCTGGCTGAGAAGGTTGACAGCTTGAGCTAAGCGCGCGTATCGACCATTTTTCAGGCTCGGTATAGACAAGACATTCTGCGATTGGTTTTCGGGTAGTATCTAGAGAGTAATGGCTTTCAGCTCATACCCAACTTGCATATAAATATTGAGAAAAAACGCCACCTACCCCTTGGTCCCAGGCATCGTCATCTACCGGTAGTATGGAGTTCGCATTGGGATCAGATGTGCAGAGATGGCGTCCCCGGAAGCCAATGTTTATAGAACTAGGCTGCTCAGTAATTTTTCTCGGAGTACAGAATCGCACTATACTTACCGGTCCAAGATGAGAATCGCCCACCATATGCGATTTCGCTCCTCCTGCTCAATCCATGCTTTGCCTTGAATTGGGAGTGGCTCATTGATGCCCAGAGCAGTTGCATGGCGCGCACAGGTAGAGATGGTAGTGAAGGCGCCAGGGAAAATAGCGTGACCCATCTCGTACATAGCGATCAAGATTGCCGACTGAACAGTGTAGATGCTTATGTATCCCGCCATTTCCATACGAAGCTGGAATTCCTTGAGGACGGGATATATCTCCGAGCACAAATTAGCCTCTTGAGGGCACGAGAGGACCAGCTTCATGGCCAGTAGGATGGATGTCACGCCATGATCAGCGTACTGTAAAGAGTTTATCAACGATCCATAGAACCGGATTCGAGAGATGATTGGCATCCAGCGGTGAGCTGTTCTAAAATACTCTGCAGCCAACGCTTTTTTGGAGTCATTATCACCCAAAAAAGCCTCTGCTTGGGGAGGAATGGGTAGTTGACAACGGGGTGTAATCTGCGGCGCGCAGCAGTCGAAGAGAACTGGATCAAGGAAAAAGGACACAGGGAAGTCGTTTCTTAGGTCTTCCTTGCTAACCGCGGCGCTGGGATCGGTTTCCTGGTTCTCGATATCATGTGTAAATTGGTAAGAACATGAACGACGTCCACTACGCGCCGACGATTAGCGGTTACCATGGACGCATACATACTAGACCGGAACACACCGAATACAAAGGCGGCACTCTGGCAGCTCTCGCGTACATTTCCTCTTTCGAAGCTTGCATGACTCACAAGATCGCTTCGCCAGCCTACTTGAATTGCGCTGTTCCGTTGCCATCTTGTGCACCGTCGCCAGCTGTCTTGGTCGATGGCTTCGGTAGAGTCCGCAAAATGCGGATTATTTCACAGCGGTGGACTGGCACTTACATACTTACCGAGGCACCGCTCAGGGAACAAAAACCCGCAATACCCGCGTTTGCGGCCGCACATGCGGTCTACATCCACCATGGCACCACTTGTGCATACTTCAGTGTAGCTAATAGTCACATCCGCTGGCATGGATGGCATATGGGTATTATTGCGGTGGCCCAACAATTCCATATATCATGAGCTGCTCTAGTATATATATCTCGAGGCACTCTCCTCATCCATGTTTCCGACCCCTCGCTTCAGATCATCTCTCAGTTCACATGGTAATTCGTGAGCAAATTGTTCAAAGACTTTCACAACGTACAGAATAGTGACAAACGATGCCGCTTTACGAAGTGCGTATAGCTTCTTAAGCGCAAGTAGTCGCTTACATTCCTTCCAGATTTCCCATTGTATCCCGCTCTCTCGAGAGCAGAAGGATGCCCTCGCCGAATTCATAACAAACTTGCATGCGACTACCTTCTTGACCCCGAGACTGTTTGTCAATGTTACCTTTGACCAACCAGGGCCAATAGGTGATATCTACTCGGGGGGAAAGCCTCGTGGGCAAACCGTCCCGAATCACATCCGTGCTACAGTCCGTGTCGGTGCGACGCGGTCCAAGGAAACTTACGACGAAGTGGCCACTAAAATCCAGAGCCGCTGGGATGAGGTGGTGAATGATGCATCGCTGGGCGCCCAATCGTTTGGTAATCTTTCCGCGAAAGAGGAGATACTCTTCAAGAAACTGCATGGCTTTGTCTTTTGTCCCATGGTGGCTGCCCTTAAAGGCGGACTCATTGTCCCTGAGGTATGTCGAATCTATCTTTCGTCCAAAGCTTCTGGGGCTAACACTCAACCTAATCATCAGCCTGGAGACGAAGGTACATGGCTGAAGGATAACATGGCCTATTTCCAGGAGCAGGTCGACGTACACAATGACAATGATATAAGGGACATGTTGAAGGAGATCAGTGAGCGAGAGGATTTGAAAAGCTTCGTTGCGTAGGAGCTACATTTACAAAAGAAGTATTAGAATCTTCTACTTTATTTTATTTTTTTGTTTCAAACTGATCCTAATCTTTAAAATACTTAATTGGCTTAAAAGACTCCACAAAACTATAAAAGACTTTATAAAACCACCATTATACAAGCTTCTAGAAAGACCACTAAAAAGAATCATGCTTACCAATATAATTACATCCAAGTCATAGTACTGCTCAACCGACCATCCATATGGTCATTCTAAAACAGCAGAAAGCTCATATCAAGAGACTGTAAATATAAAAGGGTGCAAAGGTGTGAAGGATTAGTCCTTTCTATGGAGTTAGTTCGTCGTCGCCACTTGCCCTATCCATAGAGACACGCATCGAAGTGAAGCGCTATATCGATACAAAGGGCCGCATCGTAGATGATGATAACGTTTGAATGAATGCAAGGCGGGCGGGCCCCGAGGGCAGGGGAAAATCCCGTCGGCCTCGAACTTTTTGGTACTTTCTACAAAGTTTTTGCAAGCCTCTATCAAATCAAGTATCGATATTGTCGGCATCATCTTTCACCAAATATCAGGCCGGAATCCTTTTGAACGAAAAACTGGAACGAGGATCATATCGGGCGGGCTGGCGGGCGAACGACGGCGGGCCGCGGGCAAGGCTTAGGGATAGATAGGTACATAGATAAAGCATGAAGGTTTTGCACGCCTGATTTATATCAATTAGTAACGCTAGTTTACAGTGTCTGTGAATCGATTCAACTAAAATAATTTGAAGTTATTTTACCTGTTGTCGTTGATTTGGTCGTTTGAAATGTACATTGTTGACTAGATTCACAGAATGACAGCAACTGAATCCAACAGCGAAAATCAAGGTCCATTGACAATCTCGCAATGGAAAACACTGCAAATAAACCAGTCGAAGCCAATTCATATTTTGTCCTTGCTTGAGCGAGCACAAGCCGACACTTCTAATGCATGGATATCAGTGGCAACACAAGCACAAATAACTGAACAATGGGAAAACATCACGTCTCTTCGTTCCCAAGGCAAAAAGCTTGCACTATTTGGCGTTCCATTTGCCGTCAAGGATAACATTGACGTCGCTAGCTTTTGTACAACAGCTGGATGCCCTTCATTCGGGACAGAGCCAGCCACCACCGACGCAACCGTTGTGGCGCGGTTGAAGGAGCAGGGTGCTATTGTGGTGGGAAAGACGAACCTAGATCAGTTTGCTACGGGACTTGTTGGAACGCGCTCGCCGTATGGAGCAGTTGCAAATTCGTTTGATCCGGATCGTGTGAGTGGTGGGAGTAGTTCCGGAAGTGGTGTGGTCGTTGGCCAAGGGCTGGTGCCATTTGCACTTGGGACTGATACGGCTGGATCAGGTCGAGTACCTGCCGGATTTAACAATATAATTGGACTTAAGCCCACTCGAGGAGCCTTGAGTACATATGGTGTGCTGCCCGCATGCCGATCACTGGACTGTATTTCAATCTTCGCTTTGACACTGGAGGATACCGAGCTGGTCTTGCAGATAACAGAGGGGGTTGACATGCAAGACGCTTACTCCAGGGCCAGGCCTGGAAATCTCAATGGAAAGTCACTTGTTAGCATCCTTCCACCGTACCCCGTGCTAGCTATCTGCTCGGGTCCAGAGTGGTTCGGCTACTCCGAGCACGCTACAGCGTATGCAACGGCATTGTCGAAGGCACGACGACTAGGTTGGAAATTTGAGTCCGTCAATTTCGAACCACTATTCACATTGGCCAGTTTACTATATGAGGGGCCATGGGTCGCCGAACGATATGCAGCCATCAAGGATTTTTTTTGCTCTGTTCCAGCCCACGGTATGAATCCTGTTGTCCGAGACATCATTCTCAAGGCTGAACAGTTTTCGGCGGTTGATGTTTTTCAGAACGAATATCGTCGAAAGGAGCTGTCTCGCCAGGTTGAACACATCTTTGACCGATTCGATGGCATTTTAGTACCTACAACCCCAACGTTTCCCACTATGCAGGAGGTCAAGGACGAGCCCGTACTGGCAAATAGTCGTCTTGGAACGTACACCAATTTCGTGAACTTTATGGATTGGTCGGCGGTGGCTATTCCTGCTGGTTTCCGAGAAGATGGTCTTCCTTTCGGTATTACCCTGATTGCCGGGTCATGGAAGGAGCCACAATTGCTGGAACTAAGCCGCCGATGGCTCTCCAATGCTCCACGTCTTTTGGGGGCCACAAATTTTGTATATCATGAATCGCTCAAACTGCCAAACGCTTCCGAGGCAATGCCACTCGCTGTGGTTGGGGCCCATCTTTCTGGCATGCCGCTGAACAGGGACTTGCTATCGCGGGATGCAGATCTTGTAACTGTGACGACTACAGCTCCATGTTACCAATTGTTTGCCCTGAAAACAAATTCCTCCGTGCAGAAACCTGGGCTTAAGCGCGTGGCTGTTGGAGGAGCGCCCATTGAGGTAGAAGTATGGAACGTGCCACTCAAGAATATAGGAAGCTTCCTAAACACCGTTTCCACCCCATTGGGAATCGGGTCGATCGAGCTGCAAGGTGGCTGGTGGGTTCATGGGTTCATCTGCGAGCCAGTTGGTCTTGAAAATGCAAAAGACATCACAGCATTTGGCGGGTGGAGAAATTATATGCAATTAATCAGCGAGTCAGGTAATCCCCCGTAGCCTCTTATCAAGGGCAGCAGCGTGTCCTAGAGGGATCCGTTGAATTCCCTGGAGTCGGCTCCCGCAACCTCCCAGTCTCGCCTTCAGCCTCAAGCATCGTTTCCTAGAGAGATTCATTAAATAGATAGCATAGGAAACTTTCCAGTCCTGCAGAGATGCCCTAACTAAATATCAATCGCTATGGATGTGACGTGCAGCCATCATAAACAAAAGGCTCCTCGCCTCTCTCCATCCGCCACTGATTCGTCGCTTCCAACACCCCCGGTAACCCCTTAAACAACCACCCCCATTTCCTCAGAAATCCCTCCGACATCTCCCACCCCGTGATGTCCCAGGGGGGTGACCACGCGATGATGCCACGTCGCTTAATCTCGTCGTCGGGAAAGCCCTCGTACAGTCCGCCGATGCAGTCGGCCCACAACTCGTCCTCATCGAAGGTGCCGGTAGCCCGGATCAGGCGGTCTCGTCCCTCGGGAGAGGGGAACAGGTCAATCCAGTCGCCGTGTGGCACCGTTTGTTGGAGGGTGGTGGGCAGGAGTGCTGAAGGGAGTAGTTCGGGCTTGGTAGGATAGGGGACTACGTGGGTAATTTCCTCATCACAGTCGAGCGGCGTGACAAGGATGCCGGAGATTAGAGAGCGGTTGACAGCCAGGGCGCGAAGGGCGTTGAATTGGAGGAGTGTGATGAGGTGGTCTGGGCAGAGGGGGAAGGCAATGTTAAACTGTTCTTTCTTATGCTTGTCTGGCAGCAAAGGGTTCCTCGCATTGTACAGTTGCTTGACGCGGGATACTGGGACGATGGAAACGGATTGCTGTTTAATGTTCCAGCATTCCACTAGCGCTTCTGATTTGATCCGTGGCCCCGTTGCGGCACTGGATGCTTCGGCTTTCTTTGCTAGGGCCTTACGTTTTCCTACTGGGTTGTTAGTTTCATAAGTTGTCACCCCTTGGTCGATTCGGACGAAAGAGAAAACAAGGCCTTGCTTACGGTATGCCCTTGTATTAAGTCTAGTCTGCGCCCGTCTGCGTGCGGCGGCATCCGTGGTCCCAGTCCAGTCGTCTTCGTTGCTTATCGCCTGTACGCAATGAGCTAAGCCATGTCGCCTTGCTGATTGAAGGCCTGGTACGTACCTCGGCCAATTGTGGTAACAACGCGAGCTGGATGCGCGGTTCTGTTGAATTTGCAGGCCGATATGTACTACTCATGATGATTGGAATTGCTGTGATAATGGATGGCGCAAGTTTCTTCCGGAGATTTATGCAGCCTGCTCACAGTGATGAGGCTGGCACGAGGAATTGATATTCCTACGATTCAGTATGTCACAGTTGCGGCGCAGTTGCGGCAAAGGTTAGTGGAATAGCACGATGTCATTGGTCACTAGTATAGTGTCTAACTTTGACAGGTCTAGCGTCATGCAACCTGCTCACATGCCCCACCTGACCAACAATTTCCTAATTTGGAAAGTAGATAGCGCCCATGCTCTCGCTTTTATGCAGCTGGCTCACTTGAATTCTCCTGTTGGTTCCTCTCTTTAATGTTTACAAGTTGAATGGGGGTTATGCAGCTTGCTCACAATATCTAATGCTCGCAATAACATCCATATCTCGGGCACCAGTCAGAGCAATATAAATATCGTAGAACAACACCCTATCTTTTCGTATGATCAAAAACATAGACCCAATCCAGGACGTTGAGAGTATACACCTCCACAAATTGGCTTTAGTACCTAGGTACTCTTTAAATCATGACTTTCCATCCCGACACTCTCCCCGATCTCACGGGCAAAGTATTCATAGTCACCGGTGGGAATTCCGGCATGTAAGTCTGCCCGTTCCCTCTATGCGAATCACTGACCTCACAAAACCATAGAGGCTACTACACCGTAGCCCATTTAGCAGAACACGGCGCCCACGTTTATATGTGCGCACGATCCCCAAAGAAAGGCACCACAGCCATCGCCAGCATCAAGAAAATGTACCCCTCGGCCAACATCGACCTCCTACAAATGGACCTCATGGACCTCGCCAGCGTCGTCGCGGCTGCTAAGTACTTCTTTTCCCTCGAAACAACCTTGCACGGCCTGGTTAACAACGCCGGCATCATGGCGACACCCTTCGAAATGACCAAAGATGGCCATGAGGCTCAGTGGCAGACCAACTACCTTGCACACTGGGTATTGACGGAGCGCCTGCTTCCTCTAATGCTGCAGACATCAAAAAAGCTTCCTCCCGGCAGCGTGCGCATAGTCAATCTCACTTCATCAGGCCACTTGGGCGCACCCAAGGGCGGCATCAATTTCAATGACGTGTCACTCAGGGATAGCGGCCCGTGGGCGCGGTACGGACAGAGCAAGCTCGCCAACATTCTACACACCAAGACCCTACACAAGACGTACGGCCCTGGATCTATTAGTGCGAGGAACGGAGAGGGTGAGATCTGGGTTTCGTCCGTGCATCCAGGTCCAGTTGAGACGAACCTCGCCACGTCGGTGGAGGAGACGGCGTCCGGGATGAGCAGTTTTTTTTCTGTTTTACGCATGTTGGGATTTATATGGCCTGCAGATAAGGGGTCGGGGACTAGTTTGTTCTGCGTTGCAAGTCGGGATATGAAGGCCGAGCAGAGCGGCGCGTATTTCGAAATCTTCCGGCGGTTTGGGGAGCCGAGATGGCAGAGCAGTGCGGCGAAGGACGAGAAGCTTGCAGAGAGGTTGGAGCTGTGGACTGTGGAGGTGATGAAGAGGAAAGGGTGGGTTCAATAGTGTTATCACATGTAGGTATTATTGTTCTTATTTAATCATGTACATTTCTATCCGCTTTTATACTCCTGAATGAGGCTTTCCGGAGGACCTCCAGAGCCATTGGCGTTGCACTCTGAAAATATGTCATATAATCTTCAATTAGAATCGTTCTTCAACTTCAGGGCCGCTCCTTTGTCAATCAGAAGTTTCACTACCGACTCATGACCATTCTTTTTGGCAAATGATAGAGGGGTTTCGCCAGTACGACTCTCGGAGTCTAAGTTGGCACCTCTATCAATCAAAAACTTCGCTATTGATTCATATCCATTCTCTGCGGCCCATGATAGCGGTGTCTCACCAGAGCCACCTGTAGGCTCTAGCTTAGCACCTTTGTCAACCAAAAGTCTCACTATCGCCTCATGCCCTCTGGCTGCGGCTCGTGATAGTGGTGTCCAAGTGCTGCCCTTGGGGTGCAGATCAGCGTCCTGCGGCTCCAGGTCAACGTTCTTATAAATCAGAAGCTTCACAACCGCCTCATGTCCGTTCATCGCAGCCCATGATAACGGTGTCGAAATACAGTTGTCAGTGTTGTCCTTCGACTCCAGATTGGCACCCCTATCAATTAGAAGCCTCGCTACCGCCTCATGCCCGTTTAACGCAGCCCATGCCAGCGGTGTCAAACCAGAATTACAACTCGACTCTATATCAGCGCCATTGTCAAGCAAAATCTTCACTACGGCCTCACGCCCGTACTCTGCAGCATATAATAGCGGCGTGCGCTGAGATGTTTGGTTCTTGGCCTCTATATTAGCGCCTTGGTCAAGTAAAAGCTTCACTACTGCTCCGTGTCCGTTTTTTGCGGCCCATGTTAGTGCCGTTCGGCCAGAATAGCTCATAACCTCTAGGTCAGCATTGCTGTCAATGAGAAGCTTCGCAATGGCCTCATGTCCGCTCTCCGCAGCCCATGATAACGGCGTCCGACGGTCTTTTGAGTCAACTGCATTGACCTCAACTCGGCCTGTGGTGAGAAGCGAATGTACGATCGGCAAGTGATTGTATTCAGCGGCAAAAGACAGTAATGTTTGACCCTTTCGCGGTTTGAATTCATGACCGCGTTCAACTAGTATGGCATACGCAGAATTGAGTACTTGATGATCAAGAGTCTGTTGTTGTTCGGATAGAAGAGCGCGGATAGCGTTGTTGTTGCGATTGGCCAAGGCTATCCATATAGGATAGCAATAGCGCTCCCCTTCAATATCAATGTTTGATATTTTTCTGAGCTCGGATTCAATCATATGCGGAAAATTCCGTTCCGAAAATATGTAAAGAAGACTGACCGATGATGTGTATCGGCGTACCTGATGTTTTTCAAGAAGGTTATTGTACCCTATCCATTTCTTCAGCGCGAAGTTTGCGATGAAATCTTCCTGTGAGACTCCTCCCTTCGCGGCATTCTCTGAATGATACAGAACATTTTGTACTGCGTATTCAAAAAATGGAAATGTTTCGGTCACTGTCTGCCGAAGTTTGGCTGCTTCTGGGGTAGACGCTCGAGGTAACTTTGGGCTGAGAGAAAGCTCTTTCCAGACATCAATCTGCATGTAGTTATAGCAGCACGACTTCAGGGGATCATGGCTTGAATCAGTTAGATTACCCTGATATTCGATCCAGAGACTATTGAGACCGGTTTCCTTGAGTAGGAAATCCCGCACGGACTCGTGGATAAATTGGACTGTCGAATGTTTGGACTTTGTAACCTCAGCAAGCCCTTTGGTGGAACTAAGGATGAATCTGTCCATATCTTGCCTTGTAATATCATCGAGGCTCCAACTACATGATAATTCCTCTGGATCAGCAGATAGGACTGCAAAATAGAGCTCTTCTCGCTTCAAGGGTCGCTCTGCATACAGAATCCACTGTAGAGAAAGTAACAATTCCTTTATATTCTGAGTGTCTCTGGTCAATATATCCTTAAACAAGTCGCCAAGCTTCGTCGGGATCTCCTGCAGCCTCCTGCGGAGCTGATGTATGCGTCCTCTGTCATACTCTTTCTTTAAGATCTGAACGGTGAGAACAACCCAGAGGAAGATCCCGGAGGCCCTCTCAAGTATATCACATTTGATCTCTTCAGCTTGCTTGCTTCGACCAATCTTCAGTTCGCTGTTGAGGTACTGACTAATGTCCTGCTCATGGTCTTGCAACTCTTCGAGAATCAGCTGCTGTCCTTTTTCAATCGTAATATGCGGATAGTGCCGACTCGAGAAGCAAATGTGCAGCCGTTTTTGCGCTAATATTCCAAGCTTGCCGAGATTTTCGAAGAATTCTACCATATCTCTGACGTTGTCTTCGTCACACTCGTCGAGTGCGTCGATGAAAAATACTAAACATTCACGTTCAAAGCCCTGGATGGCAGTATAACATAGATCTTCGAGCATTTCAATACCCCATGAGCCATGTTCAATCTTATGCAACGTCGATGGTGCAACTCGAGAAAGAAGGTGGCTCTGAAGCTCCGGGGCCTTTTCCAAAATTTGAAACAGAAGGGACCGATACATCCCTAAAGTCGTTTTCTCGAGACTTTCTCCTCTCGCGTTAAAAAAGAATGACACAATGATGGCTCCTTGTCCCATAGTCTTTTGCGTGTCTTGAAGAGCAAACTTCATTAGAGTCGACTTTCCACTACCTGCTTTCCCTTTCAACCAGAAGAAACCATTGTGCTGTGAAAACTCGTTTAAATCAAGCCAGGTTGTATACTCGGGTGCGGTAAGTAGCCATCTACATGTTTTAGCATGCGCGGTTTTAATCGTTGTCCGGCGATCATCCATCTGCTCAAATTTCAGGGCTTCCATGAGTGACTGGCGCTGTGTAATATGGATATCTTCGGTACCCGGAGCCATGCTAGTCGTGCTTAAGGTGGGAACCCAAAAGAGAAGCTCTTTGGTATAGGCAGCTGCTGTGGCCGCTGCATATCTTTGCCATTTCTTATTTTTGTGAGAGTCGCAATAGTCACAAATCCCTCGAATCACAATACATGGGAAGTTATTCATCAGCCCAGCAGCCTCCATTTCAAAACAGAGAATTCCAAGCTCTTGTGTCAGTCGAGCCCTAGTAACTCCGTGTTTTATAACCTGATTCCCAGAAGCAATTAGACCGTAGTGGACTTTCGGTGCATTAGAATTGCGAGGATCTCGCAAAATCAGTCTTCCTCTATCGCATTGTGCGCAAGTATCGCCAGTCCCGTGCTCATATTCAGCTTCGAATAAAATATCATCCTCCTGGAGAGGGAATGTATAACTTCCTCCCATCTGAGGATGCGCTTCCTGCATCCTCGATAGAATAGCGGGAACCTGACTGCCATTACGCTCGTTCTCTGATCGCAGTTTAGAGACAGCTGTCAGTAGTGTCAAGGGAGGTTTTGTCAGCGCGCCTGTACGTTGAAACACGCCATTCCTGGTCATCTTGCCATAGTCATACTGCACGACTCCATCGAATTCTCCTTGGGGGACACTGATCACCACGTCGCCTAAGCGAATATCTGTGCTGGCGCTTGGCGCGCCTCCGCCGATTCCCACCATGAGCCAGAACTCTACGGATCGAAAACTGTGCTTCATTTGGCTAGCGACAATAGTGGCAGATGTGGTGCCATAAATGCCTGATGGAAGGCAGGCTATCACAATATTGTGCCCGTTGATGCTTCCCAGTGTGTATGTGTTGCTGTCAACTGGAAGCTTGTCCGGGCTGCCGTGGATCTCGTCCAGCATGGCAGTGGCCGCGGCCATTTCCAGTGGTAAGGCACAAATCCATCCAACAGTATAATTATGAGGAGACAGAGTTTGAGTAGATGTTTTGTAAATATGAATATTTCCCTCTTCCGGCAGGTCTGTGCATTTGGAAGGATGAGGCACCTGACACTCTGCGCCTTCTCGCTTTCTTTTGAGCATATTCTGGGAGACGCAGCGGTCGTCCTCTAGTTTCATGGTTATAGAAAAATAAACATTTCAGTAAACTATGAAGACGATGACTGATCCTGTCTGTCATCTTTGAGGGAAAGGTACAAAATAAGGTGTATGATGTTGGGGGCGAAGCAGCTTAGGCTGGGCCGGGCGCGAGGCTGTGCGGCCTATTTAAGCCAATAATTTAGGATGTCCAACAGTCAAGCAACCAACCTGAAACCAGACAAAATTCACATCTTCGCATCGACAATGCACTCCAGTGATGGAGAAAATGTAATATATTAAATAGGTTATTTCTATAGCTGTACACAATCAGTCGATACAACGGAATGAAGAGCAAGAACGATTCTTCCTCGGCGTTGTTCTGGTGGAAGAAAAGAAAATAAATCTATTCTTCGACGTCCCTCTCCAACTATGCGAGAAACCCTCTAGAAAACTTCGGGGTCGTTGCAAACTGTCCATTAATTCCGCCACATGGATCTTCTTTCGCTGATCTGTTTTTGGCCTGCCATCCGAACCTAGGGTTAGCTAGCTTACTATAATAGATCGGTATAGCAATCAAGATTTGAAGGACATATTGTAATGGGATTGGAGATGGGGAGAATTAACAGCAGTTGCGACTCATACAGGTGAATGCAGCTCAAAGATTACCTCGGTATTAATCTTTCGGTCAGGTGAGTAGAAGGGAAAAATTGAGGTCGCCGCACGTTTTTGCAGTCCACATGATTATGACTTGATTTAGCAATCATGATGTGAAGGAGCAACACTATTCCGTCGGTGAAGATCAAGGGGATACCCAAGATGCGAAAAGAATTATCTTAGCACTCATGAATTGGCATTGGAGGCTCGGGCATTGAAGGCCCGAACTATGAGTCTGATACCGATATATCTTGGTAACAACAAGATGGAAAATACACAAATGTTGCTGTAAAACTATCTCACTGAGTGAAATAATCCGGACTTCCAAGTGGGTAATCCTTGCATCTGCCACAAATAGCAAATGTTCGATTCTCAGAAGACTGGTGATAGAAAATCCCGGGGTTTCACATGAAGCAAGGCACGCTCGGCCTCTGATTTATCAAAGATCACAGCCAGAATACTTCCCTTGATCCTCTCACTTCTCAGCACTCCAGAGAGCCTCGCGGTAGACCATTTCATCGCCGCGCTTCTCCTCATCGTCTCACTTCTCAGCACTCCAGAGAGCCTCGCGGTAGACCATTTCATCGCCGCGCTTCTCCTCATCGTCTCGCTTCTCGGCACTCCATAGCGCCTCACGGTAGACCATCTCATCGCCGCGCTTCTCTTCGTCTCGCTTCTCGGCACTCCAGAGAGCCTCACGGTAGACCATCTCGTCACCGCGCTTCTCTTCGTCACGCTTCTCAGCACTCCAGAGAGCCTCACGGTAGACCATCTCGTCACCGCGCTTCTCCTCATCGCGCTTCTCCTCGCTCCAAAGAGCCTCACGGTAGACCATCTCGTCACCGCGCTTCTCTTCGTCACGCTTCTCGGCACTCCAGAGAGCCTCACGGTAGACCATCTCGTCACCGCGCTTCTCTTCGTCACGCTTCTCGGCACTCCAGAGAGCCTCACGGTAGACCATCTCGTCACCGCGCTTCTCCTCATCGCGCTTCTCCTCGCTCCAAAGAGCCTCACGGTAGACCATCTCGTCACCACGCGCGGCGAGGTCCCCCATGTCACGTTTGTCTAAGACGTATTAGCTCATATCAAAGTGTACAATCTAGTAGATGAATTAACCTGTAACCGGAGCACTTAAGGCTGAGGCAGCCAGAAAGCCCAAGGCAACTGTGGTGATGGTGTAAGAGTGCATGGTTAAATCGGACTTCTCAAGTATTCGTGCAGGTTTGATACACAGGAAATGCTATGAAGAGATGATGTTGAAAATTCTTCTTCGGGAGGAATCTGCAAGCTTATATCATGTTTCAAGTGACTGTTGGTATTCAAGTTTTATACCTACCTGGGAAGGTGGTAAGTATGTTATCTGCTAACACTATGCCGAAAAGCCAACTACGTAGATCGAAGGCGCGTAAGCCCTAGACGGTATGGGGGGCTTAGAAATAAGCAGCCAATACATATATTTCCAACATGATCTAGTAAACTGGGATTGTCTCATTGGGTTGACGAAAGATGTTCTATTTTCTTGCCCTTGACTGGATAGTTGATACTGACCCACAGCGCAATTTATTCCTCCGATAGCCTGGTCAGCGTTACATCAACACACTCCTATCAAGTATAGTATCTGATAACATTATACTGGTATGATCTAGTAAACTAGTGCAATGTATCGGAATGACAAAAGATATTCTATTTTTTTATTCTTCCTTGTTTTCTGTGCTTCTGGCTTAATAGTTAATACTGACCCACGGCACTTAGTCCTCAGGTCAGCGTTACATCCACAGACAGGTTGACACGCCTCTCAGCAGCGCTTTCTTCACCTCACCTGATCGCACACGCCGTTATAGAAATGGCGGGTCGCGGAGGAAACAATGAACCCAAAGAATATTCTGGTATAGACAACAACAACATGGCAGACATTGACGAGAGCTCACGCAGCAGCCTGGAGGGCGAAGAGGAAGAAGTTGCCGCCCTTTGGCCTTACTCACCCGGGTACAACTTGTTGAAGGCGAAACAACCGAAATCCAGACAGAAATGGCAGCGCCGTCTCCTCTGCCTCAATGTAGCTATGCTGTGCTTCTCGCTGGCAATGCTTATGACGGCCGTTGCTCTCCGCTACAGGCCGGCAGTAACAGAGCGAAACGAACTTCTCAAGCAAACCTCTGCATACTGTACGTATAGTACACGCTACTGGTACTGATTCACGTGTACTGTACTAATCCTACTGACATAGCCCCCTTCCTTGATGAATTGGACATCCCCATGGTCAATGTTCGCGCCCCCACCTTCTTCGACAACTCATCCATCTATCGTCAGCTACCAAGCGACGAGGTCGACGCAGCATGGGAACGTCTTACCCCAATGAGGCGTGTGTATCTCACCACCGAGCAAGTCATCAAGCTTGGAAAAGACCCCTCACTTACTGTGCGGGACAATGAGAACCCCGATCTCCATATCGGAATTCTTAATGGCATGCACGAGCTGCACTGTCTTGATCTTGTTCGGAAGAACCTGCATCGCGACTACTACTGGCCAGATGGGATCCGGAATCCAATCCATTGGCTGCATCTATATCACTGTATGGATGTAATACTTCATGCGCTGACCTGTGCAGGGAACATGGATGTCGTGACATTCAACTGGATGGAAACGCAAAGGGATCCGTTTTTCGATTTCGGCGTGGAGCATGTCTGTCGCGACTTTGATCGTATCCTCGAATGGCAGACCAATTCCCTGCCAATGTCGCACGAGCCAGCCGCGCATCGCGTGGGAGGGGAGAAAGAGATCCCCGAGCATCCATTGTTGCAGGCGCTGCATACCCAGAACCCAGAAGACAGGGTGTTCACCCACAATGACCCGGCATTCGGCGGTATTGGCTTATAGTCCAAATTCTCAATGTATCCACTACTTTATATTACATATCCAGGACCGTACGGAGGTCGGCGTGGAGTCACATTTGACTGCTTCGCGCTACCTAGATAGTTGTGAAAAGGATCTCACTTATCTCGCTCGTACACGCTGAGAATTACAAAATATTGAAAATTCCTGTATCATCTAACCTGATTAGGAAGGAGACATTTGGATATGGGGAAATCGTGCATAAACAAGTGCTGTCAAACTAACATCACGAACGCTATGAATTGATTATATGTATGACATTACGGTACAAATCCTGCAGATTAATGGCACTACACACGAGGGCCAATCATAGTTTATTCTTTTTCTCAGATAAGACGTCATATACACGAGTGTTATGCCGTGGCAAAGGCTTAATCAAGCCCTGTCAGCACTACCGTTGAAGGAGCCGAATAATACGGAGTAGACTACTCGGAGTCGTCATAAACGAGGCCCCGTCAGTGGGGATCATGATCCTACTCCGTACGCATACTCCGCACTGGTTTTCAGTAATATTTTACGGTTATCAGTCAACTATATACGTACAGTAAAACCTGTCTATGTATTACGAATCAATTTAGGCCACACGTTCAATGATGGAGCCCGGGGTGTGCTCAACCTACTGAAGTCAGCAATCCTTACGTTTTTCGAGTCATTCTCCATAGTATTGAATGCATATGGGGATATTAAATGTATCAAATATCAGGTGGAATGGTAAATCGGGCTCGGGTCTCGGCCCCCGGTTCCTTACAGTAGAGGTTAAAAATTCTTATGCGAACATTTTTATAGCAGCATGTCAGATTACAGATAGTGTTGGCCCAAAATCTTACCCAATTTGAATTGCTCGTGTGCTCATTCATATCTTCTCAGGCCAAGATTCTTTATACGTACATATTCCCGAGGAATTCCAATTGAAACACCTTACAACTGCATTGAGTAGTTAAATTTAAATTATGTTTATCTTCTAGATTATAAGATTTAGTATGAATACTAAATATTTTAAAATAAGAAGATAACTTCATTATACGGAGTGCTAAGAAGCGATTCATATAGGGACTTACCGTGCGAGGCTAGTACGTACTATGTAGAGCAATCCTGGTTCCTCATGAACCGCGTCATAAATTTTTGCCAAATATCCTCGGCTCACCATTTGCTCCTTGACCTTGACCTTGAAATATTCAATACTATATGCGAATGACCTAAAAAACTTGGGGATTGCTAACTATCAAGCCGGAACGCAACTAATGCTGTAGCGCGATGGCATGCGTAAAACAATCAACTCAGAAGGTTGAGCACACACCGGGCTCCATCATTGCCGCTCGAAGAAGGATCCTGTGAGACTTCGAATGGAGTGTCGCCGGACACAGGGAACTGCCAAATTTGACCATTGTGATTTTCCGACGCACATACAGTTCCATTATTCATGCCATACACTGCTCCTACATCCACAACATCGAGCTTTCCATAATCTGCAACCAACTCCCATTCATGTGTAGAAAGATCAACGCAGCAAATCCGTCTCTTCAGTTGATGAGATGGAGCCAATAGCATAGAGATACTCACCGGCAATAGGGATATATACCCAGTCGGCGACGGCGTATCCCAGGGGAGATGCAGTCCCGTTTGAGAGCGTCTGGCCATAGATGGGAGAACCGAGAGCAAGATCAATCTCAGCCCAGGTTTCACCATCATTGCCAACCCAGTAGTGGCCGTTGGAGTCAATGTCACCCACATTGCTGTTTACTGGAGGGTTGTCTACCCCTGAGACAGCTACTGTGGTACCACTGGTGTCAATCTGGAAGACGGATTGTGTACTTGTCTTATAGCCGTAGATATAGTTGTCCAGAGTATTGTATCCAATGGCATTGATGCTTGTATTATCGCCCAGGCTGCTGGCCATCTCCGTTGCATCATCTGTAGCCAGACCCACACGGTATAGCGTTGCGTATTGAATTAGATATCCATATGGATCGCAGCTAAGAGTTGGGGCTGGAGTTGATGTCGCTGTACTTGAGCTTGAGGTTGTTATGCTCGGTGTTGAGCTTGTTGTAGCCGAGCAGGAGGTGGCGGTTTCGGTGACGGTGGCTGTCGTTGTCGCAGTGACAATAGATGTCACTGTCGCGGATATGCTTGTAGAAGACGGGGTCTATCGACAGGTTGCTGAAGTTGACGAATCTTTACAGGAATCCCACCAAGTCGTTTGGAAAGAGGTTGAGGTTGTGCAGTGGTAGGTGGTAACCTTGGTCATCATAGAAGTGACGCACAGTTCAGTTGCTCCAGCTGCAGTGACTGTTGCGCTGGAGATACCTGATGGAATAGTGTAAATACTTGCCGAAGGGAAAGTACTGGTTGATGTGGTGAAAAATGGAACAACTTCGGTCACCTGAGGTGGCTCGAATAAATTAAGGAACAATCCTACTTCAACTCCGAATGGGATGCAGATATCCAGACCAACATCCAGTGGAATTGCTCCTATACTTGGCGGGCAATAGAGCACTGTCCCAATTACGGACAGGAAATTTGACGAAGGGGCCATTCTGTTCAACAAAGACAGCAATGAGGGCATAAAATTGAAAAGCGGACTGTGATGAACTTGTAAGACAGTAGACTACTGGAGTCATACGAACGGAGCCGTAGCCCTCTATTTATGCTTGTCAAGAATTGGTTCGGAAATCAATAAATGACAAGTGACTACCCTGTAGCTGCTCAATATCCCCAAATCGCTTTGAAGGCGAGCTGAAGGAAAGCTGGAACAGGCAGCCACAAAGCTTTCCTCTTACCGTATGTTCTCGCCAGAAATTACTTCATTCAGGATTCTACGACCAGTTCAGATTCGAAGCTGTGATATTGCCATGGAGATGCATAAGCGTATTTGCTTAGTGAACTAGGTGGATATAATGACATGGAACTAGTATCAACAACGAACGGGCCCTGCATGCAGATTTCAGTATTGTTTTAGGCTAGAAGACTGCGTGTATTTCTAGGATTTATTTCCCATGTTCTGGCTTGGTTGAACATGCTGGCTTTATACAAGTATCGATCCAAAGACGGAGTACTCTATTCAACCTCAAAAGACTAATCAGTAAGGACAATCTTTCTATGACTCTGGCTCCCAACTATTAAGAACATTTTTGATTGGTCGCCAATGTCGACTGCTTGTCTGTCTTGAAGTACATTTTAAGATCGCGGAAACCCCTGCCGGGTTGGGGGTTATGTAGCTGGGCTGGCTGGAATGATCACCCACAATTCAGCCCAAGCAAATGATTGGGTCGGAACAGCGATGTTTTAACTTGACGGCTGATTGACAGAACTACTCCTCGCAAGTATCGTCTCAAAGTAACATGACAGCGAACCTGTGGGTCGCCGGCATATGAACTAGTTATTATGTATGTGATGTGTCTACAGTCATGTACGAGGTAAAATGAAGCACCTGCGCCGTAAATATTAAGCTATTGGATACAGTCAGCATGTCCTGCTAGATTTATGAGATAGACACCCATTCTCGACTATACCTAAGTACGTTCCAATTTCCAATAATTGGATTGCTTATTGAGCATTGCATACCCCCGAGACTACGCAGTATATATGAATAAAACATGTTATATTTCGATACGCATCAATGGATGTCAGATGATCCAACTGCAGTAGAATATCCGCCAATAGGAAATTCTGAGCCATACCTAAGTAAGTAGCTGTGCTTTGGGTTTAGTGGAGATCTTCTACGTCTTGCCTCGCGATCATGCCCTACTTGACCGGAGACTATAATTTCATTCAGAGAACCGTCCAAGTTACTGCAGCTTTAGATGAAAAGAAACCCCTCCCCCCAGAGTAGATGTGTCTTATTTTGCTTGGTCATCATCTACGTATGAGCCTCGACAGGCTTGGCATTTTGTGGCGGCTGGACACTTTCCATCATCGGCGTTAATCATTCACTTTTTATTTGTTTTCATAGACGGCATTCCACTGACCATGGCGAGCCCAGTGTATATGAAGAAAGAATGGTATGGCTCAACTCTCCCATCGAATATCACAGTTCCGCTTCCTACCGCAGCTGAGCTTGTTTCCCTCTACAAAGAAACCAATCACTATGGCTATACCATCGGCATTCCCTACCCCCCCGGTGCCGAATCTCCCGTATTCTGGATCAAGTACGGATCTTCGATCGTTTGGAATGAGCTTTCTGGACAAAAAACAGCACATGATGGTTTGCGCAGCCTTGGGTCACAGGTCAGGGCGCCGGCTGTGTATTACGGTTGCCATGTTTCCATTCCGTATAAAGATGATCCTGATGGTTGGCCCGCGCACCGAACATACGTGGTGATGGAATATGTCCCGGGGAGAACAGCTGCTCAACGATTGCAAGATGCAAGCGATGACGATGCAATGAAAGATTTCATATACACAAGGATAGCCTTTGCGTTGTCAGAATTGCATCGCATCCCAGTGTCCCAGGATTCTCGGCCAGCGGCGGTGAATGGAGGTCGCATTCGTCACGAGCTCTTTGATGATAACCAGGCTTCGCTCCACTACCGAAATATAAGTGAATTGGAACAACATCTTAATTTGGTACGGTATACCCACTGTGCGGAATTTGATTGGGACTAATATAAGTTTTTCCCCAGTTTCTCACCATGACAAAAGGCCGATATCGTATTGAAAGCCTTGCACAAGAGCCCACGGTCTTCTGTTACTCTGACGTCCGGTTAGACAATTTCATCATAGACGATTATGACCGCATTACGGTGGTGGATTTTGAAGATGCCAGCATCCTGCCATCTAGCTTTTCTAACTTTATACTCGCCGGAACTCGAGACAAGATAGACCGGGATATCAGACACATGGTAGTTGTACCGAAGACAGAGGGTGTCGACAACACATCTCCTTTGATTGCCATCGCACGCCCAATGATCATGGGATGGGGGCCCTTTGCAAAGGCCGGCCGAAAGCTCCTGGGCTATTATACTGTAGATGAGGATGATATAGTGGGCAAGATAGTCACAGATTCGCAAGGGATTCCGGTGTGTGCCTTTATGGAGCCGTTAGCCCCGCCAGGCATTTCTATAACCTCCTCGCCACCACCACCACCGCCACCATTGCCATTCGAGCAGTAGCTTCCGATGTCTTCAAGGATAGCTGCGGCTGGTCGCGAGCTAGAGGATGAAGAAAAACGAATTTTATTTTAGAAGGCAGGAAGAATTCATGAAAATCCCGGGATGATGCTTGAGACCGGGTTGCAGGGAAGTCTACAATAGATATATTGGAAAATATTATACGATAAAGTATAAAAATATATGGTTTAAGATTTAGTATTAAAATAAATGTATTTTATGGAGAGAAAATTATTAAACCCTCATAGCTGGGTAGTCTCTATCATACTAATAGTAAACGTATTGCCTAGCACCTTCAACTGAGAGACCTGACACTTGTTTTTAAGGGTCATTTTCAAACCCCAACCCTGATTCCTCACGAACCGCGCCATAGATTCCTGCCAAATCCCCCCGACTTCCCATGTGTTTCTTGACTTCCATCATATAGCGATCTGCCAGCTCCAAGCCTCTCATAGTGGCACCGGACTTGGCTGCCAAGCCAAGGGCATGACGAGCATCCTTCCGGGCCAGGTCAACGGCGAGGGGCTCCTCCCGTTTGTGATAATCTCCAGTGCGCATACGGGAGGGATATGCGACATAGGGACCAGGAAAAACGGCCTCGAAAAATCGATGTAGGGCGTCTGTGCCTAGACCAGACTTTTCAGCGACCACCAACCCCTCAGCAATGGTCTCCACCATGCTAATAACAAAAGTATTGCCCAGAATCTTCAACTGAGAGGCCTTGACAGGCTCCTGATCGCTGAAATCCATGAAAGCCTTGGCGATCACACCCGTTGTGTATGGTTTAACATTCTCGACCGCCTCCTTTGGACCAGCCAGGACGCATATTACCTGTCCAGCCTCAGCCATAGCCGGTGCACCAAAAACCGGGCTAGCCACAAAGCGAGCGCCATGCTCCTGGATCTGAGCAGCAATATATGTGGTCGTATCCGAGTGGACGGTGGAGCAGTCCACGAAAATCTTGTTCTTGATATTCCTAGAGCTGATGCTGAGCTTGACAAGATCCTTGACGGCGGCATCATCACCTACGCAAGTGAAGATAATATCCGCCTTGGATACGGCTTCTTGCACCGACTCGGCTACAACTGTGCTAGGGTTCTTGGACTGAAACTCGTGGGCCCGGGTGGCAGTGCGATTGTAGACGATCAAGGGGGAACTCAGGGATCCTTTTGCGGCCAGGTTCTTGGCCATTCCCTAGATCAGTGTTATATTTCACATATAAAAGAAAAGTAGAAGCACACATACCCGGCCCATGTTACCCAGGCCAAGCCAGGCAAGCTGCGGCGCCATTGTGAAAAAGTGCTGTAAGGAGGATTGCAGTATGTGTGACCTATCCAACTATCGTAAAAAGTAAATGGATTCTTTACCGGTTGATATACTTCGCGCACAGCAATGTTTTGAAATAGTGATTTGAAATCAACTGTTCACCTTGATTCTACTTATGACGAGTACGTTTACAATATCCGTATGCATTTTTTCTTCTTGGTTGAGCTCCCAGCCCTAATCAACTTGACCAGGGACTACGTCACACCTGAAGCACCAATGACAGCACATCACAGGCACTAGATTAGGTACGTCGTGGAATCCTAAATTCCACTCTGCCGCTGCGGTACTTATTCAGTAATCGTCTCCGTCTTCGGAAAACGAGTAACTTGTCCATATATTACGCCACCTAATATTTTTTATAAATATGTTGTAAAAAGAAATGATACAAAAAGTTGAGAACTACATTCAGGTTTGATTGATAATCATTCATTGCTGCCAGAAGATTCCCTTGTGGAGTTTGCTGGAAACCCCCTTCCGAACCAAAGTATCAACTCATGCTAGATGGCGATTACCCACTTATTCGCCACGTGCATATTTAATACAGTGGTTTTTGATACCAGACACCGGACAGCGCTCATTAATAGTGATACTAATATACATGCCGTATACCTCCTGTGAACAGACCATATACGGAGTATGGCGGCCGGAATATGGCGGCAGCTTGACTCGTTTGCGGCGCAAGTAGACATCACCTAGCCCCTATAAAGGGCGGGGTACAACGAGCACCCCTTTCTTCTTTGACATATATTTGCTCCTTGAAATAGGCTTCGTGTTAAACTTACATACCAAGCAGTTCTATCGATTGCATAAGCTTGTTCGTACACGTACGAAGATGACGACGCAGAAGGCAGTTATCATCACTTCTCCAAATCAGGAAGGTTTGGTCAACGACTGGCCCATTCCTGTTCTCCGTGATGATTATATCTTAGTCAAGACTGTCGCCGTCGCTCTCAACCCTACTGATTGGAAACATGTTGCTTTCATCGCCCCTGAAGGCGTTTTATTGGGATGTGACTATGCTGGGATCGTTGAGGAAGTTGGGAAAGACGTCAAAAAACAATTCAAGAAGGGTGACCGTGTCTGTGGCTTGGTACACGGTGCAAATGCTGTGCAGCCGGCTGACGGGGCCTTTGCCGAGTATATCGTTGCTAAGGGAGACATCCAGATGCATATCCCAGACAACCTCAGCTTTCAGGAAGCGGCAACCCTTGGGGTAGGCATTACCACAGTGGGCCAGGCCCTGTATCAGAGCTTGAAACTTGCGCTGCCTGTCGAGTCCATTAAAAAGCCGGTCCCTGTCCTCATCTACGGCGGTTCAACGGCAACGGGAACGCTTGCTATCCAATTCGCCAAGTTATCAGGCTACACGGTTCTTACTACTTGCTCGCCGCACAATTTCGATTTGGTTAAGAGCCTTGGTGCAGACGCTATTTTCGATTATAAAGACCCCAACTCGGCCCATGCAATCCGCGATTGCACCAAGAATGACTTGAAACTGGTCCTGGATACCATCTCGCTCGAGAGCAGCGCTCAGTACTGCGATAATGCCATGTCTACCGAGGGTGGAGAATACAGCGCTCTCCTACCCGTCGAAATTGGGCGTGCTAATGTTAATAACCACTTCACTGTTGCCTATACCGCTGTTGGCGAGGACTTTACTGTTGTCGACACACCAGTACCTGCAAAGCCTGAAGACAAGGCGTATGCTGAGAAGTTCTGGGCTATAGCTGAGCAGTTGCTAGCTACGGGTAAGATCAAAGTTCACACCCCAAAGGTAAACCCTGGTGGGTTGGAGGGTGTCTCAGAGGGATTGAAGCTGTTGAAGGAGGACAAGGTCAGCGGGGAGAAACTGGTCTACACTGTTGCCGACACTGTGTAAGTACTTTACTCTTTTCATACACTCCAGTCGCTATACCACTATGTCCATTGGAGGTACTAATTCCATTGCAGCGCGTGGCACAAGAGAGAGTCGTCTCGTTGGAGGGTCGTCAATCAATCAGAGTTAGGGCTTCGGACAAGTGGGGAGCCTAAACTTTAAGGCGGCAAACCAACTCCCAAAGCGGAATGACTTCCGCGGAAATTGCTATTATTGGCCATGGTTCCTCGCGGCTCTTGCGTTCTCATTGGCGGATCTTTAACGACCTTATCAGTCAGCATTTTAGATCTGCACCATTACGGTAGATCTTGATTTCCAATCAACAAATCAATATTGTTTAAATTCGCCAACAAATAGATTTAATTCATCAATAAACAGACTAGCAGGCATTTACGTGATCGGAGTACAGTTTGCCAACGAGGCTAAACCATAACAAGAACCTTCAAGCCTTATGCGAATGAGTCAGAATCCCTCCAGTCAATTTAACACAAGCGTCTTATCACTACCTGATTTCTGGCAAGTAAATTATCTATCAGAGATGCTGCCTAGGTATAGTCTCTGGAATTCATAAACATTCAGTCATGTGCCCTTTTGAAACAGCCATAGTCAATATAACTATTTGCCAAAAAAAAGGCTATTTTTATCCAGTCTTTCTTTATCCAAAAGATATTCACCGCAAAGAGTACTCCGTACTCCGTACGTAGAATTAAGTTAAACAGTTCCTTTGTTTGTTTCAAAACGCCGGGGAATATGTAATACTGGTAGTCAAAGAACGAGGTGTTGGTTAATCGGATTGTACCTATTCTCATCAACTTATATAGCCAGGTAGACTCAATTAACAGATCATTGCATCTTATTTCTTCCTACATGAATCATTGTTAGCTCATAGTCACTCATTCCTCATTATACCTTAGTCACTCCTTATATATTTGCACGTATTCCCTATATTTCGGTCTGGCAATAGCACGAATCCGCAAGAAATATCGGCAGTCAGAAAAAAATGAAGCCGAAGACAATCTCAGTCGCAGCTGGTCTGCTACTAGCCATGTCGTCTCAAGCCCAACAGAACACCATCTACAGCGGCACCGGCTTCGGAACATACTACTACGACATTCAACAGGTCGATGCATGCGGCAACTCACTCGCTGGTCAAAACACAGGCTCCGTCAGATGCCAAAACTCAAACCTATCGCTCAACGAGATCAATTCAAACTACCTCGTGGCCATGAACAACACCCAACTCGGGGAAAACATGGCGCTGTACTGCGGCAAAAAGGTCGTCGTGACTTCCCTGAATGGGAAGCCGGTGTCGATGGATCTGCCCTTGTATATTGGCGATGGGTGTTTGCGTTGCTCGGAGGGCTCGGCTGCTGAAGTTCAAACATGGAATTCGGGTGGTTCGCCGGGACTGGATTTTAGTTATTCGGTCCTTAATCAGTTGTCTGGTGGGAGTGGGTGTGATGGGCATTTTGCGGTTACGTGGGAGATACTGGATGAGCAGTTGTATGAGTTTGATACGGACACTGGAGCAGCAGCATCACCGCCGGCGCCAGTAGTATCAACATCACCAGCACCAGCACCAGTACCCCCAGCCGCACCACACGCTGGAGGAGCAGCAGACGTCCAGCCAGCAGCAGTGATACCGTCCCCTCCGAGTGCCTCTCCAACTGCTGCCATCACAGCAGCCGTGCCTGTTCACTACCAACAAGACGACAAACTCTCCGCCGCGCCTACCACGCTGATAACCACGCCACTACCATCTACAACAACTACGACAACAACAACGTTTGAGTACAACATCGCCAGCGCCTGTTCATCAGGAGCATGGCAATGTGATTCTGCAAATTCCGTTCTCGAGCAGTGTATCAGCGGTGTCTGGACTCCCCGGGCTACCTGTGTTGCCGGTGAAGAGTGTCAGGGTGGGAATGTGCCTTACTGTGCTCCGGCGGGGTTTGGCCAGGCTTCGTCTTAGGGCTGTCTTCTTCTTTGTTTTTTTATTTGATGCATGGATGCCAATGCATCTATTGATGCGTCTTCTGTTGTTTCGTTTGGAAAATGTATTTCTTTTGTTATCTGGTATATGCTGTCTGGTACATGCTCCCGGAATAATGCGCCATGACTTGAATCGCAACACTTCTCACATCAATATTGTCTGTCGTTCTGTCGTCGAGTGTTATATAGTAATAAGCCAAGTAAAATCCCGAATCTTTATACAAGCCATACATCATCACTCATAAGTCATCATATATAGACAATAAATCAAGCATCACCCCTCAAAATAAACCTCTGCTCTATATTCCTATTCCCCATCGACCGATACGTATGAATCGACGTCCTAGGAACGGCACTACGAGCTGTATTCCTCGTCGCAACCGGGAGCAACCCCGTTCCAAAATAGTCATCTGTGTCAATGCTTCGTCGCGACTTTGCCGCACTGAGAATGCGCTCGATTTCCAGCGCTTGGCTGGCCATGTGTCTTTTATTATTATTGATGTTATTCAGGCTCCCATGAGAGACGTGTTGTTGGCTCTTTTTCTTGCTCTTGCCGAGATGCCATTGGTGAATGCGTCGCCATACTTCGCGACTTCCGTGCCGGATGTCATCGACTGAGAGCGCGAGGAGAATCAACGGAATCGAAATGGAGAAGCCAATGCCGAAGATATATTTTGACACGTAGGAGAGTGGGAGGTTCGTGTTGCCGTCTAAGTGCGGGAACTCTGCTACGTTGATAGCGAAGAAGGAGGCAATAAACGACAGTGGAAGGAAAAAGATGGTCACGATGGTGAACATCATGATTGTCTTCCCTTGACGAGCGGTGCCCGCTGCTTGGTCACGGGCGAAGCGTGCTTCGAAGGCGTTGGCGTGTTTTTGCTTCAGGTCGAGCAGATCTGTAATGGAGTCGTAGATGCGCTCTGTTTGTTTGTCCATGCGATCCACGTCTTTGACGTGCATTTCGATGATCCTTTGTTGCTCTCGAAACTTCTTTTTGATGTCGCTTTGCGATTTCATTTCTTCCAGGTAGATTTCGCAGATCGCGTCTTGGAGGTCAACTAGTACCTGTTTTTGGTATTCGAGGACCGTGCGAATCATGTTGAGTTCGTCGCGGATATCTTTTGCTTCGGCTAGGAGATCTGTTTCCTGGCCGATATCTAGCAGTTTGTCGACGAATAATGGCTGGCTTTCTTCTTCTTCGTCATATCGAATTTTATCGCTCTCCTCTACTTCAATTCCATCCGTCCTTTTGCTTTGAGATAGCCCGTCCATAATAAATGATGGTTTCGATCGTCGGTGATGTTTGAGCCACATTGAAGCCTGGGCAGATGCAATGTTGAACTCGCGAAACAGAACAGTCTCGCGGTCTGTCGCCGTACCGATGCAGGATTCAAACATGTCTAAGAACTGATAATCTTCGTCGCCCATGCGGTGTCGATCGAAAATTCCAGAGCAACGGGCGCTGATGACTGCAGCCAGCTCATAGACTGACCTTACTGGCTCCCGCGTCTTCGAATTGATGTCCTCGATTATACCGTCTAGCACGTTGAGAGGATCATTCTTGGGCTGCTCCCATCGCTGGGGGAAGCTGGTGACAATCAAGTTTTTGCCGAGTATCCACATCCACAGCTGGTCTACCATGAAGATTTTGGGGTCCTTTGCCTTATGGTCTGACCATCTTGTCTGGTAGCGGTACACTACCTGGTCACCGTCTCGTGTCTCGGTGTCAATGTTAGGGTAAAAGAACTGGTCCAGTGTTCGGCGGACATGCAGAGACGTCGTTGACGAATTGATATGCGCTCGAATCAACATCTCGTCCCTTGTTGATGTTCTTGATAACCCTGGACGATATACCGGCGTTTCTGCCTGACGGATTGTCTCCTGCATTTTCTGCTGGCTTTTGGTTGTTTCGAAATGCAGATATGGCATGAAGACACAGATGTTACTTTTGGCAGCAATAGCCGCGTCTTTTGACAAATTTGGCGAGGATATCTTCATGTGTTTGCCGAAGTAATTGGTCTGTTTGCCTTTTTCACTCTTGGGTGTGTCCTTGACACTTTTGTTGCGTTTGGTTTTTGGTTTTCGTCCTGAGCTATCATCGTCTTGAGATTGAGAGGATTTACTCAAGCCCGTTTCGCGCTTCTTCGGCGTACCTGGCGAGATCTCCGGTTTTGAAGCCATGGGGCCGTTGATGACCAACTGGGGCAAGGCATTCTCTTTCTTCTCTTCTTCTTCGTCTTCCTTTTCGTGCCCGTCTTCTCTGTTTCTTGAACGAGGAGTACTCTGACACAATGGTCTCATGAAATGTGAATGCGGCCGCTGTCCGCGATGCTGATGGGTGAATGACTTCTCCAAGCCTTTGAATCCTTCAGTGTCGCTCGCACCCTCTTCAATAAACGACTTGGTCATCAAAGCTTCGACCCAGGCCATGTTGTTGGCAGGCAGGTGTATCCAACGAAATTCGCTTGCCTTGTCATTTGTAGGCTGTATGGGCACTGCCTGTTTGTCCGGTTTCTTCGGATCTCGTCCATATAGCAGCTCGTATACCGATACTCTTTTAACGCGATTCTCGTTGTGGAAATTCCCGAAGTCTACGACAGTCGCTTCAAACCCCTTGCAGGCCCCGATAGCGTCCTCGGAAAGGGCTTCGACATGGTTGAAAGGGGCCAGCAGCTGCACGATATCCTTTCGCTTGAATTGAGCAGCACGCAGAAATGGGGTGCTGCCGAATGTGTCTCGTGTACGTCTACGCAGACTTGGCTGTTCTAATAAGCATCTAACTACGTCTGTATGGCCAGCCTGTGCAGCTAGATGCAACGGAGTCATTCCGTTGAGTAACTGGCTGTTGAGCTCCGCGCCGGCCTGCAGCAATATACGGACAATCTTCTCGCACCCTTTGTCGCAGGCATTGTGAAGTGCAGTCCAGCCTCCGTCGCTGCGCGCATTCACATCCGCGCCGTATTCCAGCAGCAGCTCGATGACATCTTCGCGGTCATGCGCAGTCGCGAGATGCAAGGCCGTCTTATTCCGAAGCTCCGTGGCCTCAATATACCCCGAAGGACAGCCCTGCGGCCGCGAAAGAAGCAACTTGGCGAAATGCGTCTTCCCAGTGGTGCAGGCCCAGTGCAGCGGAGTCCGGCCGAGTTTGTCTCGCGCATCCAATTCGCAGCTTGTCCGTAATAGCAAGTTAACCACATCGTCGCCCCAGTCGCATTTCTTATCCGCGCCCAGATTGTGCAGCACGTTCCGGTCCTCGTTGTCCTTCACATTGGCATCGGCACCGCGCGAAATGAGAAGTTGCAAAACGTGCCACTGATTCTTCCATGCCGCAGTCATCAATGCCGTACGGCCGCTTTTATCCCGGAAATCTAGTGTAGCGCCGGCGTCGAGTAGCAGCTTGACGATTTGGATGTGGTTGCGGTCAACGGCACGAAAGACGGGGGGCGTCGTCGAGCTGATAGCCGGTTCCACGTTCGCACCTTCCTTCAGCAGATATTGGGTCGCCTCTATACAGCCTCGTTCGCAGGATTTCATCAGCCCAAGGCCTAGGAAAGCCGGGCTCAGCTGTCCCTTTTCTCGAGCGATGCGGGAAATATCTTTAATGGCTTGGATATCATTGTTTCCTGCGGCGCGGATTAATTGCGGTTCGAGGCGGTCGTGCTGGTCGCTGCCGGCGCTGGACCTCGATATTGATCGTGCCATGGTGCGTTTTGGTCCTCAATTGGTGTTTCTTTCGTTCTCTCCGTCTGAGTTTGATCGTTTGTGTTGACGAGCTCAAACGAGAGCGATGCACAGCTCGTCAGCAGACAATTCCATGGCTCCAGATCGCCTTGTGGACAGTGAAATAACAGACATCAGAGGTAGAGGGGGTAAGAAAAAATAAGAAAGTCAAAAGAAAAGGATATGGAAAAGACAGCAGATCCATTCCCCTTACAGCTCTCGTGCTCATTATGGCTGATCAACGGTCAGGGATGAGCATAAGCACGATACTGTATACGATCTGATTACGTCGCAGCACGTGCGGCGTCGTGCAAAACGGGAGTAAAACAGCGCACGGAGTAAATATCCCGTAATTACAATACGCGCTTGTATTACCCACTCGCCAAGCCGAAAGAGGGCTACAGCGTCACTTCGAGGCTTCCTGAGTGGCCGGTTTGATAGTACAGCCGCGGCGAACCGCTGGTTCTTCCCGAGTTTTTCTTGGCACGGGATCTCGTGATCCTGAGGCATCAATCCACAACCCTATATTAACCCTAGGGTATATAGTTAGGGTTGATGGGCAGTCTTAACATATTGATTCAGAGTATCTACTAGAAACCCTAGGTGGGTGGAGAGAGGGAATCAGCATATCATCAATTCTCGTGATAACTATCCCAAGGTCTAACTTTCAAGTTGCTATAGACTGCAAAGACTGCAACCTTTTTAGATATCTGATACCGTCGGATGTTAGATTATAGTAATCGGGTGTTTGCCCTATTTGGAACCCGACATCTTTTGTGTAGTGATAAATCCAACATCAGACTGGGCAGTGAAATAAAAATTGATGCACCAACTAATCGTTCTTCAACCAATATATTGCTGCATCGTCCAGAACCTTCTGTTCCCACCCCTCAGTTGTTAATGGGCCTAGAACCTCCACTGTCGTTTGCCCTGCAGCAAAAACTTCCCGGCATGGCATATCAAGGGTTAGGTTCTCGACATTCCCAGTGCCTGTGAGTCTCTGTAGCGCCTTTTCCGAGGCCAGGTATACCAAGCGTCCAATGTGAGCCCAATATATGGTTCCAGCGCACATGGCGCAAGGCTCCCACGTGGAGACCATGGTGCATTTTGCTAGGTAGTCCCAGGCGTAATTATCTGCTGCATTGCGAGCCAGTTCACATTCAGCATGTCGAACATGCGAGAGCGAAAGAGACGTCATCAGCACCGTTTCATTGTCGGGACCCAACAAGAGGGCTGCGAATGGCCGCTTGGAGTGGGTTTCACGTCCGGATTGTTGCAGGGCGAGGCATTTGAGTGCGCCGGAGCTGATCTGCTCAGCTGTCAAGGGCGAGGCGTGAGGGTTATTAAATTTGGTTTGGGTCATTGTAGTCAAATAAGCACCTTGAACAACAGGATTGCCTTGAATAGGGAAATGGAACAAAATACCTTGGGGAGAAGCGAAGAAATTATCTTACAGTAGGCTAACAACGGCGGAATCCGCCGATGCAATGAGGATTTGACTTTCCCCAGGTTTACTTGTTGGTTCTTATCGGGGAGTGCCCCATGTGTATACTACTATACACTGATATGCGGGCCAGTTCTTATCTGACCCGCATTGTTGATATGATTTTATCACACAACTTCACACACGGAGTACAGAGCGTTTGGACATCCTACACATCAGTGACTAGATGGATAAGGATGGGCGAAGTACGCCAAATCATGTTTCCTGGTTACGGAGCACTATACACCAAGGAATTCACAAGGCAACGAATTCGATTTTGTATCTTTCTTCGCTGATCGAGGTCGACTGAAACCATGTGCAAAACACCGCTCCATTCCTTCCTACTCCGCCTCCCAAAATGCGAACACCATATCCATCTTGAGGGTGCTTTAACCCCTCAGCTGGTATTTTCTCTTGCCAGCAAGAACAATATTCCTCTTCCGAATTTACCACACTACCAAAACCCCGAGGCTTTGGCAGCTAGGTATGAGAAATTCGAAAGCCTCGACGACTTTCTGAACATCCACTACGCCAACATGTCTGTCTTGATCACCGAGGATGACTTTTACGAATTGGGATGGTCTTATTTTCTTGCCGCACACGCTGATGGCGTTCATCACGCAGAAGTTTTCATTGACCCCCAGTCTCATACTTCGCGCAATATCCCCATGGCATCGGTCATCAGGGGTTATAAGCGTGCTCTTGACCGTGCAGATGCCGAGTTGGGTGTCACGTCTCGTCTCATCATGTGCTTCCTTCGGCACTTGCCCGTGCCATCAGCCCACAGTACCTTTGACTCCGCGACGGAATTTATCCGTGATGGAACTATTCACGGGGTTGGGCTGGACTCCTCCGAGGTTGGATTTCGTCCAGAACTTTTCACGGATGTTTTTCGGAAAGCGAAGGAGGCCGGTCTGCGGCGCACAGCGCATGGGGGCGAGGAAGGTGACGTCTCCTACATCAAGGGGGCCTTGGATTCCTTGGACGCGGAGCGAATCGATCATGGGATTCGCTTGATTGAGGATCCAGAACTGTTGAAAGATATCGTTGCACGGAAAACTTTGCTCACCATCTGTCCATTGTCGAATGTGTACTTGCGGACGGCACAGTTTATTGCTTCTCTCCCACTTCGAGAATTCTTGGAGGCCGGGGTTCAGTTCTCGCTGAACAGCGACGATCCGGCTTATTTTGGCGGTGGGATACTTAACAACTATTGTGCTGTAGAGGAAGCTTTTAGATTTAGTATTGAGGAGTGGAAAACGATCGCGATTGCAGGCGTGAAGGGAAGTTGGATTGACTATGCGAGAAAGAGGGTCCTCTTAAACAAGATAGAAGACGTCGTTGCCGATTTCAGACCAGCATCTAACACTCTGCCATTGGTAGAATAAGGAACAAGTCGTAGAGTAAATATATTTCAGTCCTCTTTTCTCTACACGCTGCTCAATATTTTCGAATACAAGCTAGATTAAAGCTTATTGGTACACTTTTTTCAGATCGTATTTGTGTGAAGTAACTCCCTGTCAATACTGCAGCTAATTTCGTCAAGGAGCCGATGGTTCAGTCTCGTTCTGTGAAGCACAGCTACCACCTTGACGATACTGTCACTAGATAAATTCCATAAAAGATAGATCCTTCGACTGATTGCGGAGGTATTTAACAATTCAACAAACTTTCTAGCAACTATTTAACATCACCTAGACATGAAGAACAATATATGAATTACTTGACAGTATCGTTGAATATAAACGCTAGGCATAAGCATGTGTTTATTCTCGAACATCCAAAGCTTTGATCATCATTTGTCCCTTTTCCTGGTCTTTTATGACGTATTCGTCCTCGGCCGCATGCGCACTTGAATCTAGACCGTCATCCGGAAGAACAGGCGTAGTGACCTTGGCATTCACGTATGGAAAGCAATAATCAAGACCCAAATAAACAATCAGTGTGCCGAAGAATCCTAGAAGCCAGCCAAACTGATACGGATGGACCCAAACCCCGATATGAATATGTGAATTGACGGATTGCATGAGACCCGGAAGACTGGGCACGGCACCGGCCACAAAGGCTATCAGCGCATGGCAGTTGAATCCGTTGGTGTACCAATAAATGCTACGGGGCTGATACAAGGCCACGCAGTCGTATTTGCGGTGCTTGATGATCCAGTAATCGCTTAGCATGATGGCGGCGATCGGCCCGAGGAAAATAGCATACGCCGACATGAAGTTGAGGAAACTGCCCGCCGAGGCCAGGATCTTCCAGGGCACCAGTGCCCAGGCTAGCAGAGCGCAAAGCAGTTGGCCACGGGGAATGTCAATATATTGAGGCACGAGAGCAGAAAAGTCATTCGCGGCAGCTAGCGAATTGGCAGAGATGTTGGACCCAAGCGCGGCCAGGGCGAAGGAAAATGCCCCAAAGAATCGACATGCCCGATTATTCCAGTACGAGAGAAGGACATTTGGATCCCACGGGATTGAGTCGGTGTGATATTTGGCCTGTCCCGCAGAGGAGACCGCGATACCAATAAATGCTATGAAGGTGAAGAATGCCGGGAGTAGGAAGACATAGAGTATGTGCCACCGCGGGCTGACGCGAGAATAACGCGAGAAGTCGGCTTGGTTGACGCTGAGAGTTGCATAGTTTCCAATGACCGATGTGAGAGACGACATCATTGCCCAGCTATATGAGGGTCCAGTCAACTGACTCTTTTGCGAAAAGAGATCGCCTCCGTTTGGAACAGTGACAAATGCCCAGATAAGCATGGCGATCCATGCGGCTGGCACAAGAACGGACTTGACCAGGAACAGCCATCGTAGCTTGTTGGGATGAATGAGTAGAAAGGGAATCTGGAGTAGCCAAAATAGTAGAAATCCCACCATACCCTGCGTCGTGATGCCCTCATTCTCTGGCAGGGTGTTTTCGATATTCAAAAAACTTGGCCAGATAGCCCCAATCATAACAGCAACCGAGTTGCCTCCGTTTACAACTTGAGTTGCAAACCAGAAAACAGCGAGAATCAATCTTGAAATGATAGGGATATAAGAACCACGGAATCCCCAGCTCGCACGGGCAATTACAGGGAAAGGAACGTGGTAAATGGCGCCGATGGCTCCGTTCATGGCTATGACAATGGAGAGAATAAAAAAGCCTAGGGCCACCATGCCCAGCGACTCTTTCCAGGAAAGGCCGATGGCGATGATGCTGCTGGCCAACTGCCAGTTAGCAACCGAGAAGCAGTCAGAAACCCAGTACCCAATGAAACTGACAACCGTCCATTTCCGCATGTTCGGGGGGACAGGGTCGAGATCTTTGTTCGTCCATCGCACATCCCCTTGCACAAAGCTGGATTCAGCCAGTGGTACCCGTAATTGGGGTAGTCGGCATTTCATAGTGACTCGATTGTGGACGGGTTCGTTAATGGGTATGATGAATTGAAGACCTGCAGAAAGCCATAATGCGCATGGTATATAAGAAACAGCATCTTGTTGTTGATTCAAGTGTTCTTGCCTGGTAAATTCAAGTGATAAGATGAAGAAATTCCATTGGATACAAGCCCTATACTAGGTGTTGTTACTATTCAATGAAGTTGCTAGCAAAGAGTATACACACTGCATCGGCGGATGCCGCCGTTAAATCCATAAATAATAATAATACTTTATATAGTTGGCTCCTTGAAAGAAATCCTTCTTAGATAGCAGAACCTAAATGTGCACTAATGCCTGCAGCGCATTTCCCCGCCCAACATATTGTCCAAATTTCCTTATCTACGCTAAAATCCGATATCTTTTCTATGACTAGAGACTTATAATACGGTTTATGGCTTATCAGAATTCATACTCCAGACTTAAGAATAAGAACCATGAGTCAGGCGGTTGGCCGCTACAACTGTACCTTGTACACTATAACCTATAACGAGTACTTGAATCACGGTTTTTATATCAGCTCTGATCGAAAGGACATTTATTTCCGACGCAATTGGACAAATATAAAGTTTATGAATGTTTCGAATCTAATAACAGAGAGGTTGTGTCACATTCATGCCACAAGAAATTCAAAAGGAAGCCCTCCCTTGTGGATCTCCTTCTGGCGTTCAATATGGACCCATCTGAGAATATTCCATGTTTTCTTTTGGTTTTTTTTTAAAACAAATTCCGATTATACGATTATAGAATGATTGAGGAGAATGATTGCCATGCTGGATCGCCGATTATGCTTATTCTTAGGCCTAGGGTTCGCCAATATGAAGTCTAGATGGCTTACCGCGAGACGCGGTGCGAGACTGTGGTCGGCGAATCGTATCCAGTGCTTGACCAAGCCTTGATCGGAGACAACTATTCATAGCAAGTGTGACAGGGATTGTTTATCTCAGAGACTTAGACCGACGAAATTCTCATCCTAGTGCTCTCTAGCCTTAAAATCTGGCAATGTCCAATAGTGATATCTGATCCTAGGTATTAACACTAGGGTACAGGGTTAGGGCTATTAGTAGCGAGCGACATATTGGTCAGGATATGATGCACCTCCTTCTCATCATCTTCAAGCTCATACGCGTTTCCGCCTGTTGACGGATAGTCCATCAATTCTTGCGCGCTAGGTGGTAGATAGTAAAAGTGCACATATGTCCCGATGCTGATGGCTGCATAGACGGCATCGTCTGCACCGTTCTCAGCACGCACCAAAGTCAAGTAGTTCTCTAGTTGATGCACAGCTTCACGCCAGTTGTATAACTGAGTCTCGTGTCCTCCCTTTCTATTTTCCATCAGGACAACTAGTACTGTCTTGGGATCGATGCTAGTATCCAGATGCTTGATGCAGCGAATGGTGAAATTGGCTCTGTTGTTGACCAGTCCTTCGAGCGGCCGCTGTTCTAGCTCCGTGCCATACGAGTTATCCTGAGTAAAGTAGCACTGCAGCGTGTTGTTCCAGAAATCGTCGATGGTCGTTTCTGTGGATATAGGTGTTTTGATCTGCTCGTAGTAGAACTTTAGGATGGCATTGCTCATGTACTATTTTAAATTAGAACAGTTCATCTCATGTGATAACAAAACTTACATATGCCATGTTTATCTACTCTGGAAATCAGGTAAACCCCGAGGGTGGCGATTTGCAGGATGCTACACAAGTTGGTAGTTGGGCGCCTGATAGACCCCGCTTATATTTAGAGGAAAATGCGTGGTAAGCAGTATGATACTTTCTTGGCATGTCTCTATCGAGATTTATACTTACAGATTCATTGAATTTAGGGTCTCCACGGTCTTGCAAGTAAATAGGGCGAGGTCTATTTGCTTTCGCAGCATCTAGAAGATGTAGACTGGCAAGTGAGGCCCCATAATTCCGCTAATCCTAGACAGATAGGGCCTAGGGTTAGGGCTTGGGATTAAGGTTGCCGGGGACAACCTACAAACAAAACGTCCCTCCTTCCTCTTCTTCTTCATTCATCGATCATCTTCTCTCCATCCCACTCTCACCAATCGCAACTATCCAAGAATATTATCCATCGCCACAATGGCCTCACCACGCCCAGACATCCTCCTCCTCTCCCTCTCAATGCAACCCTTCCTCGACGAAAGCTACGCCTCACTCTTTGACAAACTAGCCGAATCAGCCAGTATCAAGCGTGCCAAAAAGGCCGACCCAGCAATCCGCTATCTGGACGCAAACAACCCCAAGGCCATTATCATCACCGACGAGGGCCTCACCCTGCGAGAAAATGCAGCAGTACTCGCAAAAGTGGTCTCGTACGTGCGTAATGGCGGCCTGGCCATAATCGGTCTCCATTTCCCCTCGTTCGCACGGCCGGCAGATATCAACAATCTCTTCGGATCGTCTGGGTTTGGGCTGCCCTGGAAATCGGGAGATTACCACCGTACAACCTTTCAACTGAATCCGGGGTGTGTTCTCCCGGGGCACGACGATGCTAATGCTGATGCAAATGCCGATCCCATGTCGTTGCCGTTCCCGGGGCCGTATAGCATGAAGACGCTTCATGTCAAGGACGCCCGACCCCATGAGAAAATCTTTATCCCTGAGCCGGGGGCCAGGTTGCAGTCGCATGTGTTTGCTCCTGAATATGTGGATCGGTCACAGGCCGCAGTGGCTGGAGCTAGGATTGGGAAGGGGTTTTTGGCCTACTGCGGTGATGTTAACGGGGAGGAGGGTTTGGACAAGGTTATTTTGGCCCTTTGTGGCTTTTAGATGGTTTTATTGATGTACCAAAACAAGTCATGATACGAGAAATGAAAAGATCTACTAACCAAGCTCACTGACCCGAGGCTTATACAGTATGTAGTACGACCTTTCTTATGAATCTGAGATCTGAACTTTGGAGATATTAGGAAGAAGCATTGGAGTTTGGTGAATGATTGAATACAAGTTACTCCGTCTTCAACGTGGCAATGAATGAAGGATGTTGCCCGTATTTATTGCAACTGGGTACTGAGTAGAACCCTCACTCTATATCAGCCCTATCACACTAGACCCTACAGGCCTGGCAGTTTTTGAGGCAATGATTCTCTTGTATGTGACTCCAAAATCAGGACCAAGTAAACTATGTCTATAAACGATATCTAAACCCAACCGTCTTCCAATCCGTCACATCATCATAATCCTCCGCCTGCAGCGGCCCATCCACAGCCTCGACAACACTCACATCCTTGCCAACAACCGTCTCAGTCCCACCAGAAATCAACGCCTCCTCCCGGTCCCTCCTCCGATTCACAAACAGCAAATAAACCCTCAGCAACACCGCCACAATCGCCGCCAAGATATAACAAACCAATATCGCCTTGAACGCCGTCTGATACACTGGCGCCTCACTCGTCCTAAAAAACTGCGGCCCGGCAATATTCCCCGCGCAATACGCTATGAACATCATTGCCGTCATGGTCATTTTCTTCGTCACTCCTTTATAGTTTGCTTGGACGAGAGACATGACGAGCGGCAGGACCGCGGGCCCGGTTTCAAGCAGGAAATACCCGAACAACGGCGCGCCTTTGGGCACATGGCTGCGCGCGTAGATTATCGCGCTGCCGGTTATAGCCAGGAGCACGATAGCCACGATCAGGATGCAATTCGCCTGTCGATACCGTCCAGCCAGATACCCCGTCAGCGCTATAGATATCGCGCTGACCACGCTAGCCGGGATGTTGATGAGCGTCGACTGCAGCGACGTAAACCCAAAGGACTCGATGACCAGGTTCGCAAAGTTCTGCGTCCCCCCGTTCGGGATCTGCGTGAGTATGGCCAGGCTGAAGATAGCCCACGTCTTGGGGTCGAGCAGACACTCGGCCGTCTGGTCCCAGCGCCAGGACACCTGTTCCGTGCGTCCGGTTCCTTGCAGAATGGCGCGTTTGGTCATGATCTCCCGTTCGTCGGGTGTCAGGAATTTCGCGTTTGAGATACGATCCGGCAGGAACAGCAGCAGCACAAACCCCCAGACAAAAGTCGCGACGCCGAGGATGATGAACATCCACATCCAGGGACGGAGCGGGTGCGAAATATGGCCTACGCCATACGCCAGCAGGCTCGCTACAAGCCCGCCGATGGAGTTCCCGGAGAACCAGATGCCGGTGCGCATGGGGATTTCGTCGCGCGTGTACCAGGTGCTAGTGATGAACATAAAGGCGGGCGTGATGGTTGCTTCTGCGACGCCTAACAAAAAGCGGACTGTTAGGAGGCCGCCGTAGTTGACGCATGCTGCTGTGAGCGCGACGACGGCGCCCCAGAAGAAGGTCGTGCAGGCCAGGTATTTGGCGACTGGGAGCCGGGCGATGAGGATGTTGGTCGGGTATTCCCAGAAGAAGTAGCCAAAGTAGAAGATGCTGGAGACCCAGCTGTATTGCTGGCCGACGAGGTGCTGCAATCCGTTCATTAGATATCCAAATACTTATTGATAGATATGCTCCATCAGCGGAAGGACGTACAGTATCGTCGATCAGCCCAAACACAGACGCGCTCGACAGAATCGTCTTGTCCATGAAATTAAGCATGTACGTGAAAAACAAAATCGGAATCAACCGCCAGTCAACCTTGCGTACGATATGGCGGATTCGGTCTGCATTTTCTGCAGCGTCTGTTGCCGGTGCCATGCTTGACTCGCCGGACGTGGGATGGTCGTGCAGTAATGGTGTGTTCTCCATGGTCGCTCGCGGGGGGCATCCTCACATTATAATGCAGTACTTATAGCTAGGGTAGTATGCAGAGCGACAGGGATGGCAGACAATTGGACGTTGATCTGCAGGAGTGTCGTTGTTATCGTCGTTGTTCCAGGTTGTTATCAGCGGAAGATTGCCTGCAGACGGTTAGGCTTATCCGCTATCTTATCTATCTCCGGGAGATAAGTACTACATACGTAGTATCAGTTACAACTGAAGGTAGTTACTCAGTATTCATTTCACCTAACCTAACTAATGCTCGCCGATTACAAACCCCGTCACTCGCTATGGCCAAAGAGTTATTAAGACTAACCGGGATAGATATATCCCGCATGATATGATTGATGATGCTGTGGATGATGGATGGATAATGGATGGAGGGGTAAAACATGCAACTCATTAACGTCCCAGCCAGAGAGTCCTGGCTAGAAACCAACTTTTTTCAGTCTGCCTCCGCTTGTATAAGCCGACCAACAAGGGAAAGGAAGACAGAATATATATAAGGAGTAGAGAGGGGTATATACTCTGCTATGAGGGTCGGTGGGTTATCACTTCTTCTTGTGGCCGTTGGACGTGGACGGCATGTCCTTGAGGATATCGTCGAAGCTCATGGTTGGGTTCATGCGCGCAAAGGGCTTGGCTGGTGGCTCGACTGGCATCACGCCGGCGGGCAGCGGTAGTGCTTCCAGTGTGTTGTAGATTGATGCACGGTGGTTGTGGGAGGGTATTCGCGGCGAGCTGGTGCGCGTTCCATCGGGACTCATCAGCATGGACTGCACATCCGACACGGAGCCAATGGACGATTGCGGCGCGTGTGGCGCCGAGAATAGAGAGGCAGAGTCGTCCGTTGTCGTGGTGATGGGCGAGTTGAAGCTCTTCTCGGCCCATTGGTTGGCGACCTGCCAGCAATGGCTGCGCCGGTAGACGGCGTCGGTTGCGTTGTTGACCACGTCGGACGGCAGGCTGACCACGCCCTGGCCACCGGCGACTCCGAACCAGCTGCGCGAGCTCTTGCTGTCGTTTTGTACCCATGGGGCGCCGCCGCGGGGAGCGACGCAGAGGAAGTATTCCACGCCTTCGGTGTAGCTGACATTAAGCACGTCGATGACCAGCAAGGGGAGCGACTGCAGAACTGCGTAGATGAAGATCCACTGGCCTATTCGGTTGTCCATAATCTCGTCCAAGCTCTTGCCGTGCGCATTGCGGCGCTCAAACTGCATGAAGCTCTCGACAAACGGCGTGGGTTTCAGGCTTTCTCTAGTATACGACCGCATCAAGGCTTCGTTGATGTCGGAATCGTGGAGCTTCTTCTGACGCTCCTTCGCTTCCGTTCTAGGGTCCACGGGTTTCCGTCGGATGGAATTCAAGCTAGGGAGTTGAGGGATATCGAATGGAATAGGCGGTTGTACTGGCGGCGTGCTGCGGTCGTACTCGCTCAGAATGCGCCGCAGAGCGCGTGTTATCGCCTCTAACGGATCTGGGACATCGAGATCTTCCGTTGCCATGTCCGTCGTGCGTGTTGTCAGAGACGTGCGATCTACCATCATGTCGTAAAGATCGGTAAAGTCTTCGTAGACTTCCTTTAGAAGCAACCGGTTCAGGCCGCTGCCTTCAAACTCGTTCTTTTTCGATCGGGCCTTGGGAGGCCATGATCCGTACTTATGTCGGTAGTAGCTCATAACGTGCTTTCGCAGCGCCACATGCGCCAATTTCCACGATTTGAAGCGGACGATTTTAGTTTCTGCTGCCGAGTTCGAATTGGCAATTCCAGACCACAAGGCCGGAAAGTCAAAGTCATCAAGCTTGATCCGCATGACTGTAAGGCGGTTTTCGAGGTCAATCGCCCCTCGTTCCAGTCGCTTTTGCGTCACCGGGTTGATAAAGTTGTACTTTGGGCTGTTTAAATTTCTCAGCTCGTCCATCTTGCCCACGCCATGAACGAAGCCTTCAAGGTACAGCGGATAATGACGCATGCTTTCACCAAGAATAATCGCCTCGAGGGTCTTGGAGCGGCTCTTCCGCACGTCGGCTAGATGAAGCTCGTCGCAGTAGTTGGCAAAACTCGAGGCAGCGACCTCTCCAAAGTTTGATCCATCAAAGTTGGAGAACTCAAACCGGCGCAGTAAAGTAGCCACTTCCATCAGTATGGCAAAGAGCGTTGGATATTTTGGTGTGGCTATAAGAGCCTGGCCTAGCAGGAAAGCAAACAGGTTGCGGAAGAGCATCAATGTGTCCGAGTCGTCCTGCAGGAGGAGAATTTGCTCGTTCGAGACGTCACCGTGCAGAGGCACAGGAAGATACAGGTGAAGCTCTTGGACCTCTTCCGGTTGGTCTTCGACCATTGTCATCCGGTTGCTGCCGCTGCTGGCTGCATCGTTGACCCATTGGTCGTGGTCGTCCGGGGCGGTTGTGCTTCCCTCTGGATCGGTGATGGTCAGAGTGCGGGCCGACTGCCGCAACGCTTCAACCTTTGGGTCGCTACCACGGGCCAGAAAAGTCAGAGACGGCGAGTCGGAAAACAGGGTTGAGTCAACCTTGAACGACGCTGGCCGGTGGGTGTTTTTCGGGAAAAGGTACACAAACGTATCGCCCTGTTCGTTCCACAGCTCGGGGATCTATCAAATAAACGTCAACCAGCCAATCCAACTCGGTCATAATCAGTCAAAGCTTACCCTTTCACCGCGCGTCAGCGGCGTGATGTCGTATGGGATCTTCTGGTCCAGCCCGGCCACCCAAGCATCAAACTCCGGCTGGTCACCCGCATCGGGCCCGTCGAACAGCACGGAATTCGCCTTGCCCGGCATCCAGCTCCTCCGTCGATGGTGTGCCTGGGCGTCTGGTGTGCGTGAACGAGCGGTGGGCGCTGCGCTTGTGCTTCTGCTGCCCTGTCGGCTGTGTGAGGGTTGTGACGCTGACGGGCCCGGGTCGATCAAGTCTTGGTTGATGTCCAGCAGCGACGGCGGCGGCTGAAGGGGCGCATTTAGATCCAGGTTCTCTGGCTCGAGTGCTGTGTCATGGCCGAGTGCGCCGTCGTGGCTTGTGGTGGGACGAGACGCTGTGGAATGGGGTTGAGGCGAGGAAGCATGTCGCACCGCCGGCCGGGAATGGCTTCGGGCGCGCTGGTCGGCGGACAGATGCGTGGGCGTCTGCTGCGGCGAGCCGGACGACGTCGACGAGGCTGTCGAGTCCCTGTTGGTCTTCATGTTGAAGAGGGACGAGATCCGGCGAGCGGACTTTGCTGGGGCGGACAGCATCTTGCACTCTCTCGCTCGCTCGCTCGCTCACTTACTTACTCACGCTCACCTGGAGTGTCGACAGAGGTAGACGAGAAAGTATCAGCGAGAACAGAACTTGGAGAAATTCCAGAACAAGGCGCGCAGGATTGTTTTGGGTGGTTTCTGTTGTGCCACGGGAATGGATCGGCGTGTTGGTTGAGGCAAGAATGGAGCTTCGACTGGATTACCCCGGCCAAAAATGAGAGATCAAGCCATCAATCTATGGCATCAATCTATTTCATCAAGTATTCATGCAGCAAGACTGAACAATAGCAGAAACAAAACAGAAAGAGAAACAGAGGCGAGGCAGAAATATGGGGATGCAGATGTAATAAGGCGGCGGGGAGAAAAGATGGCGTAAGAAAGCGTACTAGCCGTATGTAATATGTAATAATGAAAGGAGAAAGGAGGCAGTACCTAATTAATTAAGGAATGACTCCGGATGCTCCGGTAAAGGAGTCGAATTTGAAATAGTAATAAATTATCAAATCATAATGTGAGCAATAATATTGTTATTAATTGTTCGATTAATTGCCAAGGTATTGTCGAGTTACTCGAGTTTCTACTCCGTAGAGTCAACCAAATCCAAGAGTACGGAGCATGTACGGTAAAATACGGTGAACACGTATTAATCGACGTACGTATACTTTTCCGAGTTTTGAGCCTGCCAATTATGGAGTACACTTGGCAGCGCATTGCGAATAAGTGGAGAGACAGCCTGAGCCACGCACGAAAGCCAGTCAGTCATGCCAGTCACTCGTCTGCCAGTCGTCCATTCAAGCCAACACGAGGAGACAAGGCTGCGTGAATATGATGACAGCATCAGCTCTACCTCAAGTGAAATCGCGGATTTAGGGTTGTTAACTAAACTAGCGTGAAAAGTTAGCACGCCAAAAATAGAAACCACGCATCACTTACTGACATTGAAAATGAATAGGAGATGGATGAATTATTTCCTGAGAAGATTAGATGATAGTATATAACATAGTGTGCACTGTGTATGAAGTATATATAATAAATTAACTAGATCATCCTAATCCATGCAATTAATTCAACGTGATCTAGAAAGGAGACATGGGTACCCCACTGCTGGTGCCTGGCTGCCTCAGGCCTGAGTCGATAGCCAACCCACCCACAACAACGCTTCACCATGTCACAATCACAACAACCACCGTCGCCCTCCTCCCAAAATTTAATCGACCTCTTTCGCGGCTGGCCGAATCCCTCGCTCCTGCCCGTCGCCTCGCTCGCCCAGAGCGCTGCCACCGTCCTGTCGACGCCCGCCCTCTACCAGCCCGGCCTGCAGTATGGACCCGACGAGGGCTATGCACCGCTACGTCAGCACATCGCAGCATGGCTGAGCTCGTTTTACTGCACAACAGACCGCATCTCGCCCGCACGCATCACCGTCACCGGCGGCGCTAGTCAGAATCTGGCGTGCGTCTTGCAGGTCTACACCGATGCTGCGTATACGCGCAACATCTGGATGGTGGCGCCGACCTACTACCTTGCGTGCCGGATCTTTGACGACGCCGGCTTCATAAATCGGCTGCGCGGCGTGCCGGAGGATGCCGAGGGGATTGATCTGGCGTTCTTGGAGCAGCGGCTGCACGAGGCTGAGGCTGAACAGGAGGCTACACACACCAAGCCGGTATGTACTTACCCCTAGGTATCCGAATTCCATATCTAAGTGTTAGTTGTACACCCTCCCCCGGCCATGGAGCAAGATCTACAAACACGTCATCTACCTTACGCCAACCTTTGCGAACCCCTCGACGAAAGTGGTATCCCTCCGACGCCGGGAAGGCCTGGTCCGGTTGGCCCGCCGTTTCGATGCGCTCATCATCGCCGACGATGTCTACGACTTTCTGCAGTGGCCGTCAGACCCGAGTATACCAGACCAGGAGTTGGATAGTGAAACCGCCCTACTGCCGAGAATAGTCGATGTCGATGGGTATCTCGACGGCGGTCCGATAGACGAGTGGGGGAACGCCATGAGCAACGGCAGTTTCAGCAAGTTGATTGGCCCTGGCATGCGCGTGGGCTGGGTCGAGGGGACGGAGAAGTTTGCATATGGGATATCGCAGGCGTATGCCAATTCCTCCACATAACAGCAGTCTATCACTGGCATACATCATGATACATGGCTGATATATGAATAGAGGATCAACGCGCTCCGGCGGCGCCCCGTCGCAATTATCGTCTACCTTCGTCGACCAAATCCTGCACTCGGGGATACTACAACAACACATCAAAGCAGAACTGGTCCCGTCATATCGCGCGCGCTACAATCGGATCATAGGCGCGATTAAAGAGCATTTGGTACCGCTAGGATTTAAAATTCCCGCCACGCAACCAGTAGCAGGCGGCTTCTTCGTCTGGCTTGACTTGCCGCAGTCGCTGACGGGCGATGCCCTCGCAGAGCGAGCGTTATCAGATGGAAACGTTAGGATTGGGAGCGGGACGCTGTTTCAGATTGAGGGCGATTGCTCTGAGGACCACCGAACATTTTCAGGGAGCATTCGACTGTGTTTTGCGTGGGAGCGGTTTGAGGTTCTGGATGAGGGCGTGCGGCGGTTGGCTGATGTAGTGCGTTGTATGGTCGATACGTAGACAGGTACATTGTATATATATCTGCTCGTGTATGCCGCTACGTAACAAATGTACTCGCCGGTATATCTAACTGTTTATGGAAAACATTACCAGCAGCCATCCTCAACACTTTTGCTTGGGTCAATAGATAGAAAGCAATACCCTGGGCCTACAGATCGCGGCAGTTCAAAATTTAGTCGCAGCAGTCCGAAAAGCTCATGGCAGTTCAAAAATCATTTTTTGAACCATTACAACCGGCTAGTCTAACCTAATTTGTCACTAGCTTTGGGCTGCTTTGAGCGTAAGTCCCTATACAAATCTTTTCTTAGTATAACACAGTTCTTTGCTCATTCTATGATATCTAGTAGATATATAGTAAATTCTATAGACTTTAGAGGGTAAATATAACTTAGATTTAACTATACAATGAGATTTTAAGGTATTTATAGGGGGTTAACTACCTAGGTATAGAATTACTATACAAAATGTTTGGCCCGAATGAATGTTTATGAGCCTATGTGAGCAGCTCGCAATAGTTCAAAATTTTGGAGTAACATGAGCAAATTTTGGAGTACCACGATCTGTAGCCCGGCAATACCCTCGCCGCTTTACCGAGTAGGACTGCTATCCGGGTTAGGGTTAAATTAGTCATGATGTATTTACCGTATGAATACACGTTCTAACGTATGTTGCTGACTAATCTGCCACTTAGAAGAGGGATTCAGGATTAGGGCTTAGGGTTTAACCATGTATCAGTGTATTAGGGCGGTATTGAAGTTTTCGGGTAATAAATTCGTGTGATCTATCACCTGTGCCTGCAGCCTCGTAAGTTCGGAAGTATGCTGAGCATCCGGACATGACAATTGCGGGGTGACAATGACAGACACTCACGAAGGAATATGTATGTCTATGAATATGACCACTGATTCATGACCAGCCTCGCAAAGCTATGGCCAATTGCGGCTGTCAATGCTACCATACATTGTTAGAGCATCGGCTAGTCCGTGATTCAAGACATCACGGCCGATCATTCGGCAGACTGCGACGTCGCGATGTAGATCACGATTAGGTTCCTGAGGATCAGTATCAGTATCTGAGTGAGACTTGGGGACGGACACGGAGGCCTCCGGGAGTCCGCTATTCTTCACGGAGACTCCGTGGCTAGGCTAGCTAGGCTACTACGTGCGTGCCGTTCGGTAGGATTGTAAGGCTGAGCTGTTCGTCATGCTAAACGAGAGCAAGAAGCTGACGATGAATTGTCAGACTTGAGGACTGGCCATTCCCGAGGTCTCTGATCAGTATTCCTTTGCTCCGTTCAAAAGAAATATATTAATTTGCATCATTTTCGAGCAAATACATTAATTATCACGTGCTACGCTCCATAATCAACGAGAGATTAAGGTTTAAACTCAGCAGCAGATGTGCATATGAATACTACCCAAATTAATATCGGCCGAGTTGGTTGACGAGTGAGATTTTGGTCTCGCTGACTGTGTTGAACCACCTGTCCAGTAGGCATCATGATTCGCTCGATCAACAACACATAATCTCATTAATTAATACATCTGGTTACTAAGTCCAAGGTTCCTTCCTCCTTCTTTCTCTGTCTTAGCTTTCGTATTAATATATTGATCCTCACTAGCCCGTTAGCGCAGGCAGATCATATTAGTGTTATCAAATGGCTCAAATCATAGCCACTCTTGCTACTGAGCAGCTCTACGGAGTACGCCGTAGAGTTGCAGTCACTATCCACATGTGTTAGGCGCTAATCCTAGAGAGATCAACCAATCGAGGGGCCAAATCACCAGTGCGACGGGATGAGACAGATGAGTTGGAACTTGGTGCATCCAAGATAAGGACAGCCAGTTGAAATGGCATCAAGTAAATCCTCAGCTTGCTAATCAGGAATTCCCCTGATAACTAACAAGTCAATCGGTCGACGCGTACTGGAAGGTACGTATTGAGTCAGTGATTGGACAGTTCAAAGCCTTATATTATGACCCACTAATAAAAGAAGGTAGTATACAGTTTAAGCGGGTTAAGCTTCTGATAAGGGTTCAGCTCATGAATAACCGGCAAGAATCATGATATGTATCAGGGGATTTGATGCCTACTTAGTACTAGCTGAATCTCACATGACAGTCTAAGAACAGAAGGTAGTATGTTCTTCAGGGGGCGTTTCCGTATATGGGATAAGATCAGCAATGATGTGATTTACATCAAGAGGATACAATTGTTTAATCAAGCTCTAATTGTAACCTTCCTTTTTGGAAAGCACGGGCTTGACATTATGTAGCATCGTGATATACTCCCTTGGGGGGGGGTTCCCATGTATAAATAAGAAGCTGCTTTCGCCCAGCAAACGGCTTTGTTTCTATCATCCAGCTCATCTCAGACTCTTTTATCTTCACCATGCTCGCCCTCACTCTTCTTGCTGCCACCGCGGCCGTGGCCTCGCCCGTCCAGCTTCAGGCTCGCACTGCGGCTCTGCCATTGAAGCAGCACTCCAACTTCACCTCGGTCAAGAACATCGTTGGCCGCGGCCAGTCCCGCATCAACCAGATCAACGGCGGCTCTGCCGTCAGTGCCAGGTCCGACTCTGGCGACGTCACCAATGACGATGTCAGCTACATCGCCTCGGTCTCGATCGGTGGCAAGGACTGGGATCTGATTGTCGACACCGGATGTACGTTGCTCTTAGACACTTTGACCGTTCTACGCACTGACTTCTTCAGCTTCAAACACCTGGTGCGGTGCCCAAGACTCCTGCGAGCCCACTGACACCGGCAAGTCTACCGGCGGTACCATCTCCGTCAGCTATGGAAGCGGCTCCTTCTCTGGCAAGGAGTACACCGACGAGGTCAGCTTCGGCGGCCTCACCGTCTCCTCCCAGTCGATCGGCGCTGCCTCTTCGGCAGAAGGCTTCAGCGGCGTCGACGGTATCATTGGATTCGGTCCGGTCGATCTCACCGAGGACACCGTCTCCAACGCCAACACCGTCCCCACCTTCATGGACAACCTCTACAGCTCGGGCGCCATCTCGACCGAGGTTCTTGGTGTTTCCTTCCGCCCAGAGAGCGGCAGTGACGAGGACGACACCAACGGCGAGCTCACCCTCGGCGGCACTGACAGCTCCAAGTACTCTGGCGACATCACCTACTTCGACACACTCTCCAGCGGCGACGCTTCCTACTACTGGGGCATCGCCATCGACAGCTTCACCTACGGCTCAACCACCCTCAGCTCATCTGCCACTGGCATTGTCGACACCGGCACCACGCTGATCTACATCCCCACCGCCGCCTACGACAAGTTCCTCGACGCGACTGGCGGCAAGACCGATGATGAGTCTGGCCTGGCTCGGTTCAGCGACAAGCCCACCTCGGACTTTGGCATCACCTTTGGCTCGACCACCTACACCCTTACCCCTGAGCAGTACCTGGTCCCCACCGAGCAGTACGACTACTTCGGCCTCAGCTCCGGCAAGTACTACGCCTGGATCAACGATGGTGGCAGCTCGGGCGTCAACACTATCATTGGCCAGAAGTTCTTGGAGAACTACTACGCTGTCTTTGACACCACCAACTCTCGCATTGGCTTTGCCACTGGCGTTTAAGTTATATCTACTTGATATTTACCGGCACAGCCTACCAAAAGTCCTCTCGACTGTTTCATGAGTCATTCGGATGATATAGTTTAAGTATATATTTAAGTTAGCTTCTAATTGAAGACACTTGATCAATTGCAGTTTCCATGTACATCACTATGCTAAATATACCTGTTTTTATATGTAATCGGCCGTCCTAAATGAGGGTGAGCCCACAAATATCCCAACTATCTATCATGCAGCTAAGAGATCATGCCATCTATCGTATACAGCATACATATATGGAATTACTCATCCCAAACAACACTGCTCAACCCCGTCGCGTCCCCCGGCAGCCCCGGCGTTCCCACCTGCAGACTGGCAACCAGTTCTCCCAGCACGCCTGTCTCAGCATCCCGCCGGACAACAGCAACATTAGACGACGACTGATCGCCGATCGCCAGCAGCGTGCCAGCCTTGTTGGCCACGAACGTGCGCGGTGTCGTGCCGTACGCGGAGCTCAGATTCGCAAACGCCAACGAGCTGTTCTGGTGCGAGGCCTGCAGAAATGCCATCGAGTCATTCGGCGCAAACCCCTGGTCATACCGGATAGAGACATACACATCTCTGTCCTGCACCAGACGGATCTCAGCGACGGCGGCGCCGCTCGGCATGGCGCTGGGGTAGGGCACCACGACCTGGAGCGGTTGAAGGGTAAGACAACCATCACCATATTCGATGGCGTAGCTGGTCACGACGTCCGCCAGCTCGTTGGTCAGATACAGCACGGTACTACTATCGTCCTCCCCCGGCCCGGGCGTCCAGAAGGCGCCATGCCGCGGCCCGTTTCCGGGCGTGACGGAGAAATCGTTGCATGGCTGGAGCTTGCCAGACGATTTGTCAATGGCGAACACGCGGATCAGGTCGGCGCCCAGATCTGGCGCCAGCACGAACCTGCCGCTTGGGTCGAGGAGCGTTTCGTGCAGGTGAGGCGCGTCCTGGCGGTCTGCGACTGGGCCGGGCGCGGCCAGTGTGAACTCGAGCTTTTGCAGCGCCGTGGACTGGGGGGTGAGGGGGAGCGCGAAGGTTGAGAGCGCTGATCCTTCACTACGCCGATTAGCAAGTACATATACAGAGGGGAGAGATTGGGTACTGACTAATGCGCAATGGCCATGTACTTCCTCCCCCCGAGCCCCTCGTAAATCACACTGGCCACGCCGCCAGGCAGATTCGTCACATTGGCCACGGCCACCTGCAAACCGCCCTGGGGCGATACATGGAAGCTGCTCAGCGAGCCATTGCCCACGTTGGCGCTGGCTCCGGACTCGTCGACGCAGTACAGGGTGCGGGTGCCGGCGTCAAAGGTCAGCCAGCTCGGCATTCCGCCGCATGCTTGCAGGCTTTGGGTTAGCGTTAAGTTGGGGGTGGTGGTGTCACTGTCTAGTTTGAGGGAAAAGACGTGGCCGTCGTAGTGCGAGACGAAGAGGTTTGAGGCTGATGCCAGGGTAAGTAAAAGTCCGCAGATCAAGTGGGCGAACATGGTGTAGTTTTAGTATATATTATATGTCTTGAGAAGTCAAAATAAAGCTGTGCAAGGCATCGATAGTTATACCTGCTAATTCTCTCACCGAAGTGATGCCGAGCAATCGATATGTCACCCTGTACCTGTTTACGGAGTAGTGCAGGACGAATACGAGATATCCATGTCTTATTGATCTGCAGCTATGAAATTAACTGGCCTATTAGAGCTCCCAATTTCCCCGCATATGGACTACTGGATTATAACGCGTATGTAAATGACCGTATTTTACGGGCATGTAGTTTGCCCTAAACAACTCCCTTATCTGACTCCACGTAGATTGCTATGTCAAAATAATGCCAAAAACTTTGAGCATAATTTTAAGCTATTAGAAGATCATTTTGCTGGCCGGGTTATGGTTCGTGTATGCGGCCAAATTAGAGTTGGCCGTCAATCTACACATATAATTCCCAGACCCCGAACTATAAGTCTATACCTAGGTAACGATCACTCAATCCAACTTTCACAGCCATGGGCAACGAAGAAACGGGCACAAAACTAAAAATCCTTATGATCCATGGTAAATATGTACGACTTGAAACTATTTGTTGCGTCGGCTAAATCCACACACAAGGATACACGGAATCCGGTGAGTCATTCCGCGCAGACATTAGTGATTTCGAAAAAGCCCTGAGAGAAGCATTCCCCGCCGCTCCAGCGCCTGGTTTTCATGCCGAGTATCCAGGGGGGGTGGAACTGGTGTACCCAACGGGAACCTGGAGACTGCGGCCAACCGACTGGGCTCGCTATGTGCCAGGAACGGACCCTGGATACGGCTGGTTCTACAAGGTTCCTGACGACGATGAGTTCCCCGGACTGCTCGATGGGTTGACAAGGCTCGGCGATGTGATGCGCTCTCAAGGGCCGTTCGCAGGCGTCATCGGATACTCGCAAGGCGGGTTTTTGGCCGGTCTCATCACCAGCATGCTGGAGCCAGGCCGAGAAGAAATATTCGCAAAAGCTGCGGACGAATGTATCCCGTTTCCTGATGCATTCAAGGGCATTGGACCGATTAAGTTTTCAATCAGCTGCTGTGGTTTCGCGGGACTGAGCCCCCGATACAAGGCGTTTTACTCGCCAAAGATAGCTGCGCCGATGCTGCATGTTAATGGGCGGTTGGATGATATTGTCTTTGACAAGAGGAGCCGCACGCTCATCGATGCGAGCACTGGGACTGAAGAGGAGAAGGTTCTGATACACCCTGGAGGACACACGGTGCCCACCACCAGGCTGTATACAGATGCGATGATTATGTTTATTAAACGACATCTCTGATATATTGATACTGGGTTTACCAAAGGCTTGCAGCATGTATAATTCAATTTAAGGAGGCCTTTTAAGCGGATAATTTGGTGCTAGAATCACGCCCCGGCTTGAAAGTTGCAGATACAAATTCAGTATATCTACACTCTCTATCGTTTACATCACGCTGTATCGTTGCGAGCATATACACACAAGTTTCACATTCAATTACAACCACGGAGCTAGCAGTCGCGAATCCTCAGACTAATATCCTGCTCGACTACTTTACAGGCAATTACAATTTCCAATGGCGTGACCAATCCTCCTTATCTAATCTATCAATCCTTCTATCTTAAGTTTCTCCGCTTTCTACTATTGTTGGTTACGTATGAACCCATTTTCCCCTGAAATTTTAATTACAGTATAAAATACATGCCAAGACGGCCAATGCGGCCAATGTTCAAGGTACCTTTTGCTAGTATTTACTAATAAAAGGTACCTGGAGCATTGGCCGTGAGTTTGGCCGTCGCCGATCCGGGGAAGTGATGTACACTCTAGATAGGTTAATAGCAACGAATCATTTATGCATATATAAGTAATGTTTCTACTGAGCTTTTCTTTTTTTTTAATAATAATTTCAACGATTAGCTTACACAATGGAAAAATACCAGCCTCCCTCCCAACGAAAAGAAAATGAACCCGCCGAGCCTGGCGATGTCGAGAATCTACAGACCACGCGGTCTCTCAGCCGTGACCTCAAAAGCCGTCATATGCAAATGATTGCCATAGGTATTGATCTACGTATTCAGCATTTCATTCCGGCCGACTAAGCTGTATAGGTGGAGCCATTGGCTCGGGTTATTTCGTGAGCATAGGCAGCGCTCTACAGAGTGGAGGGCCTGCGAGTGTGGTGAGTAAATGTTTCTCTGCTTTTACTGGTCCAAACTTATATAGTGTAGTTGATCTGTTTCATTATCATTGGCATCATGATGTTGTGCACAGTGCAGGCGCTTGCCGAAATGGCAGTATTATACCCGGTGAATGGATCTTTTTTTGTTTACTCTTGTCGATTCATTGATCCATCATGGTCAGTATTGATTAGTTTTTCTTTCTTTTTTTTTTACTAAGGAAATGCTGATTTGACAGGGGCTTTGCTATGGGATGGGATTATGCCATCAGTTGGCTCACCACGCTTCCTTTTGAATTGACAGCAGCAGGCTTGACCATCAAGTTCTGGAATAGCAGCATCAACAATGGTGTCTGGGTCACAGTCTTTCTGGTCCCCATCTGTGCTATTCAAGTCTTTGGGGTTCGTGGATATGGCGAGGTTGAGTTTGTCCTCTCTATTATCAAGATTACTGCCATTATTGGCTTCATGATCCTGGGCATCATTATCGATTGCGGCGGTGTGCCCACGGATCATCGGGGTTATATTGGTTTCCGATATTGGGAGAACCCCGGGGCCTTTCAAAACGGCTTTGCAGGGTTCTGCTCGGTGCTTGTCACGGCAGCATTTTCCTACGGCGGCACCGAATTCATCGGCCTTGCCGCAGCAGAGGCAGCAAATCCCCAAAAAGAAATCCCCCGAGCTGCCAAACAGGTCTTTTGGCGCATCGCGTTCTTCTATGTCGTCTCCCTTCTTATCGTGGGCATTATCGTGCCCTCGGATTCCCCGCAACTGCTGAATGCGAGCGACAGCGCGACCCAAGATTCGCCGTTTGTACTGGCGATAAGCATGGCCGGAATCCCAGCATTGCCCTCTATTTTCAACGCCGTCATTACACTCTCCGTGTTTAGCGTCGCCAACTCGTGCACGTTTGGCTCGACGCGGACACTGCAAGCCCTCGCTCTGCACGACATGGCGCCGGCTATGTTCCAGTATGTGGACCAAAAGGGACGGCCGGTTACGTGTATTGTCCTGCAGCTACTCTTCGGGTTGATTGCGTATATCACCGAGGCGTCATCCTCGGCGACGGTCTTCAACTGGCTTCTCGCGCTGTCAGGGCTGTCCGCGTTCTTTACCTGGGGCAGTATCTGCGCTGCCCATCTTCGCTTTCGTCGTGCTTGGCGAGTGCAGGGCTATTCACGGAGCGATATACCGTATGAGGCTGCGTTCGGAATCTGGGGCAGCTGGGTCGGGCTTGTGTTGTGCATAATCTGTGTCGTGGCCACGTTTTACACTTCTCTCTGGCCGGATGGACAGCTGGGCTCTGCATACGACTTTTTTCTGGAATTCTTGGCCGCCCCTGTGGTGTTGGCCCTGTACGTGTTTTGGAAAATATGGACACGGGACTGGGGTCTCTTTGTGAGAAGCCACGAGATGGATCTTGTCACTGGCTTAGCATTAGTCGAGCGCAGTTCTGTCGAGCCAAAGGAGCAGGAGCGCTGGACGTTCAAAAACACCCTTTCTGGCATCTTCGGCGCATTGTTTTAGCCTGGCCTTTTCTGTTACATTCTTTTTAAGTCTGGAATTGTTCCTATTTTCCTCCGGCGGGACGAATTATATGTCCACTGTGGCCCGGGCACTGATTGAGTAGCATTAATGTTGGTTCAATGTCATCTTTGGACTGGCATGGTTCATTTTATCGAGCTGATACTTTGTAAGATAATTCCTCTTCTTTGCTAGCTCCGGATTCAGGTTCGACTAGTCGACAAGATATGCATTCTGACATTACTTGTAACCTGCTGCTCAAATCTCCAGCAAGTGGACATGTTCAGACGCAGCAACAAAGACATTTCTAAGCGTTGTTGGAGTAGGCAGAATTGAGCATCAGGTAAGTTTAATAAGTTAATGGCCTTTTTAACAGCACCATCGCTGCACTGCACATCAATGAAGAGGTGCTAGAAACGTTGGAATATAAATAATAAATAACAATATTCACTGTACCTGGCTAACACTCAAGACGCTGTATAGATGCACCAATCGGAGCGCCTCGGCATGTAATGTTACTTGGAAACTCAGAAACATGAACATCATCGCGAATAGAATAATTAATCTACGTCCTACCATATGCTCCACCGTACTTCGTAGCTATATATGTATTGTGGTTCCTTGATTGCACACGCGTGCCGAGTGACAGCGGAATGATAATCGTGGAATGCGCTATACAGCTGTACTCACCTTGTATTTGCATGTAGCTGTCACGGCTGGTAGTAGGATTGATTGGCCTGCTGTATCACCATGATCTACTACCTGGGTATCTTGTGTGCATAGAAGGAAGGTATATAATCAGTGACCTCGGGGGTATTCCAGTATTGTTTTGCGTTAGTCGGCAACAGAATAGTTACGCAGATGTCTCATAAGTGGCAAGAGTTGGGAGTGTCTATATGGCTACCTCGGAACATTAATTTTATATATATGATATATAATCCGAGTCTTGTGTTACAGGTATGCAGATGGTATGCAGCTGAGGGGGACTGTAAAATACTAGCGAGTCAACTGGGTTAATGAAGACCATGATCGTTTAAAACACCCATACGTGTACCGCATTATTTTTCACGGCGATTTCAGTGCTGATCATGCTTGTTCATTGTTTGCTCGCTCTCTCTGCATGCTGCATGTCGATACGTACATGCATTTGTTGCTCGGCCAAGGCTATGGCATGAGGCTAGAGAAGAGCTGCCATAACAGTAGTCTGGAACCGATCAAGCAATACTAAAAGCCTGGCTACGCAGCGACATTCTGGGCTGCCGGCCTGAATCTCACGCGAATCTCTGGCTTTTCATACATCCCCCACCCTCTCAAGTCCCGGTCCATGTCGATCTGCTGGCCGTGCGCCATTTCGAGGTCAAATGTCCACAAGACCTTGGCCACGAACACCCTACTCTGCCACCAGGCAATTTCCTTGCCCGCGCAGATGCGAGGGCCCTGGCTAAACGGTTGAAAGCCCTTGCGGTTATCTTCGGCAAACTGTGCGTCGTACAGTGCATGTCCCTCCTGCAGCCACCGCTCAGGACGGAAGCTCGTCGGATGCCGAAAATTATGTACGCTCCGTGCCAACGCGAGGGGGCTAGATTGACATACAACCTGAAGTCAGTCGCGAGTATCAGCACATGCAACTGCCAACGATTTAGGATGCTGGCTTACTCCTTTTGGGATAAAGGTCCCGTCGACCATGGCGCCTGGGCTAACCACGGGCATTCCAGTAAGAACACTCGGCATGATGCGTAGAGACTCCTTTAAGCACGCCGTCAGATACGCCAGTCGCGCTGCCGAGCCTGAGATGATGTCCTCGTAATTGTTGAACGCGCTTCGAATCTCCTTGGTTAATGTGTCCAGCGCATCGGGGTTTTTGAGAAGGTAGTAAATCGTAAAATAGAACCATAGCGCCGGAGGTTCATATCCAGCTACCAACAGCTGACCTGCGACTTGCTCAAGGTGCCGCATTTCTTTGCGATCTTCAGGAGGTTCGCGGTTTTCGGGAATGAGCTGCTCGAAGAAATCGAGGTGCTCAACTGCGCCCTTGCGGCGGATGCGCTGCTCCAGTTGAAAACGGCTATGATTTCGAATATGAGAATGTGACCGCATGGCGGTGACTACGAGAAAGAGGTTCTTTAGAGGGCGGAGCAGGGGAAATCGCCATGACATCTGGATAACGACAACAGCTCTATTAAACCCGGAAAGGATTGATAGATACGGCGGCTCTTTCACTGTCCAATAGTCAATATTTCTTCCCCGGAATACAAGACACAAATACCTACTATCTTTGAGTGCATTCATCTCCCGGTTGTAGGCCATATCGGCCGAAATATCAACACAAAGCCAGTTGACCCACGTAGGCAAACTAACGCCGCGAGTTTCGCCGCCCAGCGTTTTCATACGCTCAACGAAGAGGTCAATATATCTGTGAAGAGTCGGCTCTTTAGCTCTGAGAGCGCGGCCGCTGAAAGCTGGAGACAGTTGCTTGGCCACCCGACGGTGTCGTGCCGGATCCCATTCCCAGATCAAACCACCATGCTCGTCGTTTCCGTGGTTGTTGATCTGGGTTTTGTGGAAAGTCTCCAGATTCTTGTTATGGGAGCCATAGAGATCTGCATATTTTCCGCATGAGCCTGGATAGAATATTGTCTGCTGCTATGCTTACCAGCTAGAGCCTGTGGGGTGACAAAGGCTATTTCGTTCGGTGCAATGCGAACAACATCACCTGGATGTAGCGACAAGTTACGAGATGGACTGGCATTGAATCGATGTCTATTCACATACCATATTTTTCGAGGGCATCTGCAACAGCCCAAGGCCATCGACCGGCTAGTCTAAACCTCAAGTCAGCCGCCGTTTAAGTGATTGATATCACCCGTCAATTGCTAGACTTACGCATGGTATGCATACCAAATATCGGAAATGGCAGCAATTCTCGGGCCAGGATATTTGGCCAACGGTTGGAAGTAGAGACGCCAGATTGACCGGATCGTCAGGTAAAAAGTACTCTATTAAAGAATCAAGATTAATCAAGAATCTGCAACAAGAGTTCTGGTAGAGCTACACTAAGCAGTATGAAGGCAAGCAGATGCTGAATTGTGCACATATCAAACATCTGTAATCGAGAAACGCCTGCTGTAAGATATATCGTGAGTATCGTAAGTAATGATGAGGGAAGAGAAGAAGAGTCGTGGTTGAGGGAAGTCTTTGTTTGTCTGCGGACTATGACAAATCCCTGTAAGACAGTAAGATTATTCCTACCTAATTATTAACTTTCTAAGATGAACTTTCTGCTGCTCCAGAGTCCAAGGAGCGTAAATATCAAGTGAGATGTGTTATAGTATGTAACTCAACACGGAAACCACCAGAACAAACAAAGAAAAGCCAACAGGACAAACAAAGGAAAGAGTAAAAAATAATTCTTATCGAGCTATTTTAATCATACGTCGCACAAGAGCGAGAAAGCTGGCGGGCTACCTAGGTTGTGCTGCTGTGGAATCCTTATTACTGCTGTTCTCCCTCGCCGTTCATGGAAGACAGCTGAGCTCACAATCCACAGCATCTAGTCCAGATTCGCCATCGCCATGGCCTCAGGCAAAGCAGGCGGAGCTCCAGCTTCTTTCTCCGAAGCTTCCAAGGTTGAGCAGCTGGACTCTCACACATACCGAGTCAATCTCAGCAATGCCTTTTGTGTTGGTGCAGGTACTGGTCTCTTCCTTTCGTCCCCCAGTCTCGTTGCTTTGGTTTCGACTCAGACATATAACTAAGGAATCACTCTGTCTAGTCCCCAATGGCGGTTACACATCGGCATGCATGCTCGCAGCTGCAAGCAAACACCTCAGCCCACGCGGACAGCCCGACACCCTGACCGCACATTTCGAGTATCCAAACCGGACGTCGTCCGGGCCTGCCATTGTCATAATCGAGGATGTCAAGCTGGGCCGCCAACTCTCCACGCTGCACCTAACACTCTGGCAGGGGGGTGGCCTCCTCTCTCAAACGCCATGGATCGACCAGTCCGTTTCACGCCGCACGGTACTTGGCTACACCACTCACACGAACCTACGCACATTCTCCGGTATTTCAATGCCCACAGGCTACGAAGTGACGCCAGCAGCCGAACTCCCCAGAGTATCTGATTTCGAAGCCCTAAAGACCAACGGCGCTGACGAGGTCTGGGAGCAGTCAAAACTTCCCAGGGCATACGCCAGTTTGATGCCGTCGCTGGCCAACTGGCGCTTTTACGTCCCTCGCAAGGAGCCGCTGAGCCCGGGGGTGCTGGATATGTGGATGCGGCTGGCGAGCGGCGAGCCCATCACACAAGCGACCCTGACATATGTGGTCGATTCATTCCCGCACAACATGCACACGTTCCTGGCGGCGCCGGCACTGCGTGAGCTTCTGAATGCGCCGCCCGAGCGGTCTAGCGATTCCGAGGTGAAGAATATCCGGAAAAGGGATCAGCAGCGCGCGGAAATGTGGTTTCCAACGGTGGTGATGAATATAGAGGCGAAGATGGCTCTTCCGGACGAAGGTGCTGAGTGGCTGGCTGTTCGCGTGTCGTCGAAGCAAATCAAAGATGGAAAGTTCGATCTCGAGGTGCTTGTGCGCGATGCCGATGGGGAGGTGGTTGCGTTGAGTCACCATGTTGCTATGATTCTGAGCATTGTGCGGAATACAAGTTCCAAGGCTTCCTTGTAGGCATCCTATGAAGATGGAATTACGGCATTTTTAAAGAATCGTTCGGCCTGAACTATATGTATCTCCCAAAGTATGATCGGCTAGTCCATGCATGATCGGGCGATATTAATTATAAGCAAAAGATTAGACCGGACAGAACTTTGATCAGAAGTAGAACTCTAGTCACAGTCGTTTATCTATAGCTGACTTGCAGATTGAAATAGAAGGAGATGATGACGGTTAATCAAGCTAATATAATGGATCTCTAGTGTCATGTACCTATGTAGACGCTGAGTAGATGGCCAATCCACACCAGACATTTGATTGGCCAGGAGACCCTCGGCATGTAATGTTTCAAACTCATAAACTAAACATCACCGCGAATAGATTAACTAAGAACTAGTACTACGTGGATTCCTTGATTTGGGAGGACAGCGGAATGATGGCCGTGGAATGTGGCCGTATCGAGGCAACGGCGCATGACATGATCGACTAAAAATGTTCCCTTGTCTCCGCGTACGTTATAACCCAGTCTTACGGTATATAAAGCATTCCAGAACTGAGACCTGACGACGGATTTGTCGATAAACATTGGGCGTACGTTGTATATGTATATAGCTGAGACCATCGCAGTCGAGAAACGAGAATCGAGAGAACAAATTATCCGTTTCATCTTGTTTGGGGCTCACAATTTCCTCTATTTTCTGGAACCAGCATCAATCATACCTAATCAAACGCTGATTAGCGAAACCTCTGGCGTTTCACGTTGTTTTATGTTAGGGCTCGGCGCTACGGAGCACCAATCAGCGGCCGATCCTGCAGGAAACACCGCAGCGAGGATCAGAGACGAATCCTTTTTTTCTTCACCCAGGGGGGCCTTTTTATTTTCGTGTCTGAGGTAGGTATTGTTGTTTGGTTTGTGTGGCGAAACACGCTGATTGGACAGCAGATCTTCAAACGAAGACTAAACAAAGACTAGAGGGACAATAATAGGATAATAACAATAGTTATTGCAGTGGGAGGGGGCCTGAGGCTGCATTGTTGCTATTGGGCAAGTCGCTCCTTCCTGCTCGTCTCTTATATTGCCTGACGCTCTAGTTTTCTCTCTCGCCATCTTCTTCGTTCTACTTGATCTTGTTTTGTTTTATCCTTCGCTTTCTCGACACTCGTTCTGTGTGCTGGCCGCAGTCGTTCTGTTACACGATTCTGTCCTGGTGGCAGCTGCTGATCTTTGGTTGCACGTGAGTCTACCTGATCATTTGGCAGATTTGTGCTGATTGCAGTAGGCAATACACTGAGATCTGCAAGGTCAGCGGATAGTCAGTCTGACCGAGAGGACTCAAACAGGATTATCTTCGTTTTGGCATTCATTTATAGAGGCCATCTACACTCATTCAACATCTGCGGGCAGATATCGATTTCTTCGAAACATGCTTTTCATACGTCTTGTTCTCTTTTTCGGCCTGTCAGCGCTGCTGCAGGCGGCTCCTACGCCTCAGGCCAGTACGACAGCGTCGTCGTCGGGCTTCTGGATGGCCAATATCGAGCGACAGGGCACAGTCGCTTTTGGAAACTCGTCGAGCTACCAGGTCTTTCGAAATGTCAAGGACTTTGGCGCAAAGGGTATGATCAGCCCCAGTTCTTGATTGGATATAAAATGCTAACGATTTAGGTGACGGCTCAACCGACGACACGGCTGCAATCAACAGTGCTATTTCTACCGGCGATCGCTGTGGTCTGGGCTGCGACTCGTCAACAACGACGCCAGCTATTGTCTACTTTCCGCCTGGAACATATGTCGTCTCGACACCAATCATTCAGTACTATTACACGCAGCTCATTGGCGATGCCACTGATTTGCCTGTCCTCAAAGCTGCCAGCGGCTTCTCGGGCATGGCTGTGATTGATTCTGATCCTTATACCGATACGGGTGCCAACTGGTACACCAACCAGAACAACTTCTTCCGCCAGGTTCGCAACTTTGTGATTGATCTTACGGCCATGCCACAGAGTTCTGGTGCTGGTATCCACTGGCAAGTTGGACAGGCGACAAGTCTTCAGAATATTCGTTTTGAAATGGTCAAAGGCGGCGGTGATGCCAACAAGCAGGAGGGTGTCTTCATGGACAACGGCTCTGGCGGTTTCATGAGCGATTTGACCTTTAATGGCGGCAACTATGGCATGTTCTTGGGCAACCAGCAGTTTACCACCCGCAATCTGACATTCAACGGATGCAACACGGCTATTTTCATGAACTGGAACTGGGCCTGGACCTTTAAGTCTGTGACCGTCAATGACTGCGCCGTTGCGTTGAACATGTCCAACAGTCCGTCGAATCAGACTGTCGGGTCTGTTTTGATGCTCGATAGCACTCTCTCAACGACCAGCCAAGCCATCGTCACAGCCTGGACTGAAGATAGCATTCCTATCGGCGGAGGTGACCTGATTTTGGACAATGTCGACTTCACCGGTTCTAGTGTTGCTGTTGCTGGACTCAGCGGTAACACGATTTTGGCTGGTGGCTCTGTTGTTGACTCGTGGGTGCAGGGCAACACCTACACGAGCGGTTCGAGCACTACGAAGCGAGATCTGTCTGCAGTGGAAGAGGACGAGACTTGCCCGACTGCCGAGGTGGTTACCGTGACTGTTTACGAGACTGCCTCTGCTGGTACCCAGCCAACATCTGTTGCTGCTGCTGGTACTTCTGCTCGTGTCAATTCTGTCGTGGCGGCTTCTGGATCTGGCGCTTCTGGATCTGTGTCGCCTACTTCAGCGGCTTACAGTGCCAAGTCGTCCAAGGTTTCCGCTTCAAGTTCGATATCTTCTGGCAGTGCTACTCACTCTGCAAAAGCGTCAGGAAGCACTTGCGCGGCGTCATCTGTCACAAAAAGCCGCGTGCAAGGGACTAGGGCTGCTTCGAGTAAGCCCTCTGCCCTTGTGGAGAGCTCTGGCAAGGTGTATGAACGTTCCAAGCCGCAATATGAGTCGTACCCGGCATCATCTTTTGTCAGCGTTAAATCTGCCGGTGCCAAAGGTGACGGTACTACCGATGACACCGCAGCGCTGCAAAAAGTCTTGGATAGCGCTACTACTGACCAAATTGTCTACTTCGACCACGGTGCTTATATCATCACGTCCACTCTGAAGGTTCCCAAGAACATCAAGATCGTTGGCGAGATATGGCCTCTTTTGATGGCATCCGGCGACGCTTTCTCAGACCAGAACAACCCCATTCCCCTGCTCCAGATCGGAGAAGCCGGTGACACTGGCGATGTTGAAATGCAAGACCTCATTCTTGAGACCAAAGGACCTGCTCCGGGTGCTATTCTCATGGAGTGGAACGTCGCTGGCTCAAGCCAAGGATCTGCTGCGATGTGGGATGTGCACTTCCGTGTTGGTGGCTCTGCTGGTACAGAGCTGCAGAGTGACAAGTGCTCCAAGGACCCTACTACCACCCATGGTGCCAATAATGCCTGCCAGGGCGCGTTCATGCTCTTCCACGCGACGCAGAGTGCCAGCTCCTATGTTGAGAACTGCTGGTTCTGGGTCGCTGACCACGAACTTGATCTTGCCGACCACAACCAGATTGACATTTACAACGGACGCGGCGTGCTCATCGAGAGCCAGAATGCCGTCTGGTTGTACGGCACTGCATCTGAGCACAGTCAGCTGTACGAATACCAAATCAACGATGCTAAGAACGTCTTCATGGCTTTGATCCAGACGGAAACACCGTAAGGCCCCTTCCCTTGTTATAGATGAATGACCTAACATGTATAGATACTGGCAAACCAATCCTACGGCTCTCACGCCCTTCACGCCTCAATCCAACTTTACCGACCCCGACTTCTCGACCTGCACCACCGACAGCTGCCGCAAAGCCTGGGGCCTGCGCGTGCTCTCGTCTTCTGATGTGCTGGTGTACGGCGCCGGCCTGTACAGCTTCTTCGAGAACTACGCCCAGACCTGCCTGACCACGGAGTCCTGCCAACAAAACATCGTCCAGCTCGACTGCTCGAGCGTGTCTCTGTACGGGCTGAGCACCAAGGCGAGCACGAACATGGTGACGTCGACCGATGGCACGGCTCTTGCTCTGCAGGAAGACAACACCAGTTCGTACGCGTCGACGATTGCGCTGTTCGAGCAGTAGTCTGATTCTTATTCATATACATATTTGTTGATTGATTAAATCGTGGGCGGATTTTTGCACAACCATAGATAGCAGTAGTTAGCCAAATGATACCATATTCTTATGTCACTACATATTAAATTGTACAGCATTATTACACTGTGATTTACATCATGCAATCAATAAAATAAATAAGCTACTAAACAAGGTGTAAGCTTAGGTTGTCGATCGGATGATGCCGGGAAACGTACGGGACAGTTAGCCGATGCATCACTATGCAATTAACAACAAACAAATATATACAACATTCATATACCAAACGCCGGAAGTTCAATAACTACACTTGAACATGCAAATCGACTCTAATCAAATCATAATGCGATATAACCCTCTCCACCCTTCCTCCATCTCGTTGGACTCGTTGGACTCGTTGGACTCGTCCAACTCGCCGATTATAATTCCTTCTTCAAGAAATGCTCCGGCTTGTGCGTCGTCTCATAGTCGACATGCACATACGCGCGCTCCACGTCCGGCAGCGACTCGAGCTTCATCTGCAGCTCCTCGGCGACGTCGTGCGTGGCCATGAGCGTCGCGTCGCGGTCCATGACCACGTCCACTTCGACCAGCAGTCGGGGACCAGAGGTGTAGGCGCGCACGGTGTCGATGGCTGTGATGGCGGGGGAGTGGGTCATTGCTAAACACATTCGTTAGGATATTCAAGCTTTACATGGATAGAGGGAGAGGGAGGGGGGTACAGATATATGTGATGAGCTGCTGCATCTGGGTGTCGGCCGTCACGCCAATCAGCAGCTGGAACTCCGAGTACGCCGTGCGCTGCCAGAGGAATGCGATTAGGCACGACAGAATCACCGCGCCCATCGGGTCGATCCACCAGCGCAGCTTACTCCCACCCACGGACGTGAGAATACCGAACCCATTGATCAGCAGGTCGTTCCGGTGATCCTCCCACAAAATCCGGACCTGCGAGAACTGGTTGCGCAGCGCGAAGCAGTAGATAAACAGGGCTAGTTTTGTGCAAAAGGCGACGCCCACGGCGATCACAGACGTCAGATGGAATGGTTCTGTTTCCTCGGTGCTGCCGTCGACGAGCTCCTTGATCGAGAAGGCGATGATGATGAACGAGACGGACGTCATCAGGAAGCAGAAGCAGATGTTGCCGACCGTCTCGATGCGCGCTTTGCCGGCTGGGAAGCGGCGCGGGTCGACGCGGGAGACGGCTTTGTTGGACAGCAGCAGCGTCACGTTGGACATGGGGTCGAACACGGCGTCGGCCATGGTGGTGAACAGCGACAGCGATCCAGAGGATACAGCGCCGTAGACCTGGACCACCGACAGCACGAGATTGGCCGCGAAACTCCCCCAGACGGCGATCTTGAAGCGCAGCTGGTTCGAGTTGTTGAGCTCCTTGGCGGCGCGCACATGCTCGTCGACGGGGGTCAGCAGGCGCTCGATGTTCTCGTTTTGCACGGTGTAGAATTCCTGCAGTTTGCCGGATGCAGTCAGCGCGAAGCGGTCGCCGATGAAGGACGGCGTGACGCGGTCGCGTTTGCGCGAGGTGTTGGCGCGGATCTGCTTGATTTCTGCGTCGGATTTGAGCTTGGAGGCGAGCTGGAGGGGGTCGTTGGTGGGCGTGTAGCGCGGGGGGGCGTTGCGCTCGGAGTCAGAGACGCCTTCAAAGGTGTCTGCGCTCTCGACTGTTTCGACTGTTGCTGCTTCATTGCTGGTGGTCACCGACCGGGCTTCCTGGGAGTCGCGCAGATGGCTGTGGAAGGGGTGCGGATGGAGCGAGATGGAGTGGCGGAACTGGGGGTCGTTTTCCATGATGCCTTCTCTGGTCGTATGTGCAAGTACTGTCAGTTCTGTAGAGATATTTTCTGTAGGATATTTCTGGCACGGACAGCGCGGAAGATTGATAACCAATCGATGCCTGAGGCTGAGCGCCAAGTCCCGCCAATCAGATCGACTCCAGACCAGCCAATTGCTCGTATTTACGAGCGATGATTGCTTGCTTGAGTAACGTAGATACGTTTTAACCACGTACGATTTTCTCAAGACTAAAAGTAAAAGTCAAGATTGAGGCTGTGCAGCCCCACTGAATTCTCTAGCTCGAGGTTGCTAGTAAGTAGTACACCAGGCTGCACTTTATTATTATCTATTCTTTGCCCACGAGAACTGTTTACCGTACTCATTTCCTATTTCAGTTCACCTGACATAAAATGAAGCGCATGCTGTCCGGCCTGCAGAGGCGTGTCGGTAAGCTATTCCCTATTTATTAGTAATTACATATCATGCCATGCGGAGCACTAACACCGATACTGATAGCCTCCCCCTTGCAGACCCAGCCGCCGCAGGACGATGTCGCCGGATATGACAGCCCTGAGGCCGTCGTTGCTCGAGAGATCGTGCGTAATACATGCCCGGGATATACAGAGCAAGTGCTGACCAGCCCAGAAAGCGTTCTGCGAGTCCTCCGGCTCGGCGGGCACCAACACTGTACGAGATATGCCCCCGACTTCATATATTATTAGCTCCGTGCTGCGCACTCCGCTAACTAATGTGTCCAGTCCAGCGAGTATGTGCACCTCCCCGCCATCGTCGAGGCCGCCGAGTCGTCCGCCGCCGCCGCCAAAGAAGCCTCCGTCCGCATCCGCAGGTACCTCTCCAGCCCAGCCAAAGCGACCGGCACCGTGCAATACAACGCCATCATGCTGATCCGCATTCTGTCCGAGAACCCGGGCCACAGCTTCACGCGCAACATCGACAGCAAGTTCGTCAGCACGGTCAAAGAGCTGCTGCGCTATGGCCGCGACCTGTCGGCCCAGCACATGCTGCGCGAGACGCTGGACATGTTTGAGGCGCAAAAGTCGTGGGACGAGGATCTGGCGGGGCTGCTGGCGATGTGGAAGAAGGAGAAGAGCCGGATGGTGTGCCTTCTATGAAAGAGAGAGGAGTATTAAGCTAAGAGTTATATTATAGCCCCCCCTCCCCCAGAACGCGCAATTCCAGCAACAACAACACCAACAGCCGCACCTTCCTCGCCCGGTGCCTGCCCACGGCCACCTGCCGCCTCCAGAAGAGCTGGCATCACGTGTCTCCGAGGCCAAGACGTCCGCCAACCTGCTCATCCAGCTCTCCCAAAGCACGCCGGCCGCCGAGGTGCAGTCGCACGAGCTGATGCGCGAGTTCTCGCACCGCTGCCAGGCCGCGTCGCGGTCTATCCAGAGCTACATGGCCGTGGAGAATCCGCCGCCGGACGAGAACACGCTGCTGACGCTGATTGAGACGAATGACCAGCTGTCCGTGGCGCTGTCGAAGTACCAGCGCACGCTGCTGAATGCGCGGAGGGCGATGGCGCCTCCTAATAGTAATGGGAATAGCAACGGCACGAGCAGTGGGAGCCCGGATGGGAATAGAGAATCCCCGCAGTCACGCGGCGCAAGTCCTTCGCTGCCTGTGCAGTCGCTGAACGAGCCGTTCTCATCTACGTTTGAGCCTGAGCCTCCAGCTGAGCCGGTTACTGCTGCTGCTCCGTCTACTTCTACCCAATCCAGACGCTACGAGTACAACGCCGACGAATTCGCGGTCGAGAACCCGTTTGCAGACACAGCCACTCATGACCCTGCCCCTCGTTGATATCATGTTCGCACTCGTTATCATGCCAATACCCTGATGTGTAGTGATCTTTAGCATGCATAGCCTTTTATTTCCGATCTTATTCCGATCTTATTCCGATCTTATTCCGATCTTATTCCGATCTTATTCCGATCTTATTTCGATCTTATTATCGAGTCAATCTTAAGAAGAAGAAAAAGAAAGAAGAAGAATAAGGTAGATTGTATTGTCCCCTCGTAAACACTTGCGCCGTGACTATGAAATTCATCGTGGCATTTAATAATTTAATAAAGTTGCAGAAGAAAGGTAGTAGGTATATGCAACCGCCTTTCCGTCCTTTTATTATTTTCTCGTCCCAGGATTTCTCATTTTAATCAACTCCACATCCCAACTTCGTGTCTAAGCCTCGGTGATGGCGCGGCGGATCTGCGCACCGCGCTGGCGGGAGGACAGGCGAGCGGCGACGGCGTGGGGAGCCTTGGCGACGACCTCCTCGGCCTCGGTGAGGATGAGCTCGATGTGGCAGGGGTTGGTCATGTAGGGGTTGATCTACTCAATTAGCACTTATCAACATTCACGGGAGGAAGACGTACACGACCGTGCGCACGGTAGGTGCGTCTGCGGCCCTTGGGCGCCTGGTTGACCTGGATGTGCTTGACGACGAGGTTGCTGGTGTCGAGGCCCTTGGTGTCGGCGTTGGCCTCGGCGTTCTTGAGCAGGCCGAGCAGCTGCTCGGCCGACTTGACGGGCCAGCGGGCCTTGGAGACGCCAAACTCTTTGCCTATGAAAATTACCACTATCAGTTCTATCCCAATACTGACATTCCTTCGGAAACATACCCTGGGCAGTCCGGCCGGTGCTGCCGGCGTACCGGCGCATGGGAACGGCCTCGGTGTGGTTGATGACGTTCTCGAGGTAGACGAGCGCGCGCTGCAGCTTCCAGCCGTTGATGGCCTGGGCGGTTTCGCGCGTGTTCTTGAAGCTGACACGCAGGTAAGAGCCGCGGGCGCGGGCGCTCTTTGCGTTGGGGATCGACTGTGCGGCGTAGCGGACCTACATCAGTAGACTGTCAGTTGAAATTCACTCTTTTTTTCGTCCGATCAAATTCAATCCAAGCTCGTAGAGTAGAGTAATATGTCGACGGCGAAGAATGGACAATGCATCTCGAGAATCACATTGATGGAGATTGAGATTGAGATTGTTCGACATGGATTCAATTCTCAAATCAAATCAATCCATCAACCTCCACCAGTCCAACCACACATTCAAATAATCCTCCGCCGACTCGTATTGACTCGTATTGACCGCATAAACATAGACAGAGAGGGTGAACTCACCATCGTGAAGATTGCCGGAAAGGATGGTCCTCGGTATGTGTCGAAGATGTACGTAGTCGTAAAAGCTCGTCGTCAAACAAAGTTGGGTCGGAAGTGTGCTTTTTTTGCTTGGCAGAACAAGCCCTAAGCGAGCCCTAGCACTAACCGTTTCAAGTTTAGATGGTCACGTGATTATATGCGGGACGAATTTACTAGCGTAGTCTACGTCTTGGCGATTCAAATTTCTTCAACTTCATGTTCAATATGTAATACTAATATTTATGCATTGAGTCTATTTCTGCTCTGGTATCTGCGTAACCAACTCCCCCCTCTCGACCGCCGCCCGCAAGTTCTCCAGCACCAGCAGCTCCATCTCCTTCTGCGTCTCGAACGTCATGGTTCCGATATGCGGGAGGAGGAAGACCTTGTCGCTCTGCAACAAGCCCTCCTCGATCTGCGGCTCGTTCTCGTACACATCCAGACCGGCCGATGCAACCTAACCAGTCAGTTACAAGTCAAAAACTACGCTTCTAGGGCAAGGGGGCCTACCTTCCCAGACTCGATGGCAGCCACCAGCGCCTTCTCGTCAATCAGCGCGCCCCGCGCCGTGTTCACAATGACCACGCCGTCCTTCATCTTGCCCAGCTCCGTCGCGCCGATGATGTGTCTCGTCGCGGGGTTGAGCGCGAGATTCAGACTGAACACGTCGGAGCTAGACAGCAGCTCGTCAAAAGAGACGTATTTCGCCCCGTCCTCGAGTTCAGCCGACAGTCTGCTGCGGTTGTGGTACTGGATCGTCATGCCGAAGGCTTTGGCGCGGTGGGCCATTTCCTACTCACTTAGCTGCTGTATTTGATTGTAGGATAGAGGGAGATTGTAGGGGGGATACCCGTCCGATGCCGCCCATGCCTAGGATTCCGAGCGTCTTGCCCTTCGGATCGTGCCCCAGCGTAGCCTTGCCTGTCCACTGTCCGGCGCGGACGGCGGAGAGAGGGACGTGTGCCTGACGCAAGGCTCCGATCATGAGGAAAATGCCGACATCAGCCGTGGCATCGTTGACCGCGACGGGGGTGCTCGAGACGGCGATTCCTACAACATCAGCACCGTAGATATATCTGTAGAGAGAGAGAGAGAGAGAGAGAGAGACAAACCAGCAGCACCCACAGCACCCACGTCGATATTGTCATACCCCGCGCCATTGTGCACGATGTACTTGACCGACGGCGGCAGCGCAGAGACCAGTTCGCTGTCAAACCGGCCGGTGTACTTGGTCGACACGTTGCTGCGGTATATCACGAGGACGTCATCGTACGCCCCGGACTTGCAGTTTTGCAGGAATTGCGCGCGGGTGCCGGAGGGGAATTCCTGTCATAGTCAGTTTGGTTCGGGTTGAGTAGGTTGAGTGTAGGCATGCCTTGAGGGTTAGGCTGGACGATAGCTGCTCCCATTCAGGGCGTGCGTGCGTGATTTCGCCGATGAGCAGGGCTGCGGGCATGGCTGTAAAGTGTCGGGCGAGGCGTCTGACTCTGGACTCTGAGTACGCATACCAGGTTAGTTGTGATGACTTACAAGTATAAGTAAAGGTGAAGAAGGTAGACTCACGTGCTAGTTTTAAGGTACCGCGGAGATGCGAGTTGGAGGTTCTAAGCATACTCTCCGTAACGGAGTTGGCAATGATTTATTTATGATCTATTCTCTGCTCTTGATTTATTTATTTACTTGTTTTATTTTGTCCATCAGTGGCATCGGTAATGCTGAGTGTATATCAATAGCCGACCCCCACGCAGTCAATAGCCGCCTCGACTTCGGATTTCTCGCCGCGCCTCATCTCTCGTCGGAGTATATTGTTTGTACTCTTCTTTCTTTTAAAGAGTATGCTCGCTGCGTGTAATTGACTGGATTACTTCATTACTTCAACGTGTTGCTCGCCTACGTATAATATTCATAGCATATGCGAGATGGCAACGCCCTCGCAAGCCCTAATCCTGCACGGCGCCAAAGACCTGCGCCTGGTACGTCTAAACATTCTCCTCCCTGAAAAGCAGGCAGCTAACTACTCAGGAATCACGCGAAACCCCAGCACCCTCCGGCAATGAAGTCCAGCTCGCCATCCGCGCCACAGGCCTCTGCGGCTCCGACCTGCACTACTACACGCACGGCCGCAACGGCGACTTTGTCGTGCGCTCGCCGATGGCCCTGGGGCACGAGTCTTCTGGGCTCGTCACAGCCGTTGGCCCAGAAGCCAAAAAACTAAAAGTCGGAGACAGGGTCGCCCTCGAAGTCGGCCTGCCCTGCCGCACGTGCCTCTACTGCGCGTCGGACCGCTACAACCTGTGCGTCAACATGCGTTTCCGGTCCAGCGCAAAGGCATTCCCGCATCTGGACGGCACGCTGATGCAGGTCACCAACCATCCGGAGGACATGTGCCACGTCCTCCCGGACAGTGTCTCGTTTGCAGGTGGTGCGTTGGCCGAGCCGCTGGCGGTGTGTCTGCATGCGATTCGGCGCTCGCATCCGCCTACTGCTGACGAGGTAGCGCTGGCGAGGGGATTAGGGGAGGAGAGCGCGGCGATGGTGTTTGGCGCTGGGGCTATTGGGCTGTTGCTAGCCACTGCGCTGGCGACGGACCAGCATTTTACATCGATAGTCATTGCGGACATTGACGAGAGGCGGCTCAAAGTCGCCGAGTCCTTAGGGCTAGGGCTGAAGACGTATCTGATTGAGCGGTCAGCTACACCTCCGCCGCCGAAAGATGCGCCGCAGGAAGAGCACACGGCGTACGCCATGAAGACCGCGCAGGAGACGGCCACCAAAATCAAGGAAACTCACGGCATAAGCAATGGGTTCGCGCGGGTTTACGAGTGCACTGGAGTCCCGCCGTGCGTGCAGGCGGGCATTTATATTGCGGCGCCTGGGGGGGTGCTGGTGCAGGTGGGCATGGGCGCGCCGGTTATCACGCTGCATCATGGTGCTGCGATGTTAAGAGAAGTGGATGTTATTGGGGTGTTTAGGTACGACAAGTATGCGTACCCGGCGGCCATCAAGCTGCTGGAGAACGAGACGTTGAAGAGGGTCGAGGACAAGATTGTGACGCATCGAGTGAAGCTGGCGGAAGGGGAGAGGGCGTTTACATTAGCAGCCAAAGGGGTTGATGAGGAGGGTGTTCCGGTAGTCAAAGTCATTATTGAATCTTGATCTTATGTGCACTATCAAATATATCATGAATATGTACTTGATCTATTTTAAACCCCCCGCTAAGAGCAAACTCTGCCCCGTCATATACCCCGTCGTCACCAGCATCGTCACCGCATTAGCCACCTCCTCTGGCCCCCCCAGTCTGCCTATTGGAATGCCATCTGCAATGCCCGGAATAGCCTCAGCATTCGGAATCATGCCCGTCTCGCCGATCATGGCCGGCGCAACATCATTCACGCTGACATTGTACTCCGCCAGCCGCGTAGCCAGATTGCGCATCATGCCGCTCATGCCTCCTTTCGACGCAGCGTAGTCTATCCTCCTCATCAGCCATCAATCCATATAAACCAGAGAAAGGGAGCTTACGACACCCGTTAATCCCACCCCCCAGCGCCGCAATCGACGACATAAACACAATCCGCCCCCATCGTTGATCGCGCATATGCTCCACGACCCCCTTGACCAGGATAAACGATGCCCGCAAGTTGACATTAATCGTATAATCAAACTCCTCGAGCGAAATGTCCCATACCTGCGGCACACGTTTTCCGTACCCGGCATTGGACACAAGAATGTCCGGGCGCTGGCCGTGCTGCGCGTCGATCTCGGCGAACATGCGCGCGATGTCGGAGGCCTGGCCGACGTCGACTTTGTGGATTGATATGCGGATGTTGTTGGAGGTCAGCTCGGAGACGAGCGCGGTGATGCTGGTGATGCTCGACATGTAGGTGAGCGCGAGATGGGTGCCGCGCGCCGCGAGTTGGCGGGCACATGCGGCGCCGATTCTATCTAATATCAGTATATTGTATATATTCAGAGGTATATAGTAGAGAGATACCCCCCAGATGCCCCCGTGATGAGCGCGAGGCGGCCCTTGATCTCGTTCAGCGACATCTAGGCAATGCAATATGTACCTAGGTACGAGACCGAAGCACTAGATCTACTCTGCTGTATACTTATACTTATACTTATACTTTAGGTATTTGTAGTGCATCGGCAAATGTCGGCCTTTGACGCGGATGTCCTCCGAGCGGGGTAATACATACATACATACATACATACAATGTATTTTACAATATGTATTTATTTGACATAGGACAACCAAAGCCATAGTACCAACTTTGAATAGTAGACCTGTCGACCCATATTCCTTGCCAGATAAGTCAATCCAAGGTATCTTAGGATAGATCCGGCCTATGACAAATAGCCCAACAGTACTTCATTTGAGGATAGGCTTATGATTGACATGGTGTCACTCAAAGTTTGACAAAGTCATAGACTAGACCTCGCTACGCTCGCTACTCCATCTCAAACGTAACCCCCCGCCACAGCTTATGCGTAACCTCACTCGTCTGCCCCGCCGTCAACGTCTGCGGATAATCCATGGGCGGGTAGGCCAGCGCGCCCATGTCCCGTCCGTCCGGCGCATGCACGTATATCAGACCGCTATCGCCGCGCTCAATCTGGCCGGATTTGCCCTGCGAGCTGGTGAAGTGGAAGTATGTTGCTTGCTCTTCGGTGCCCTGGCCGACGAGCACATACCTAAAATCGCGCACTTCGACGACGTGCGCTCGGAGGTAGACCTTTGCCTTGGGGTTGTAGAGTTTGTATTTTTGGTCAAAGTTTAACTATCACGTCAGTACATCTTATCTCTCGGGGCCGGGAAACATACGCTCGGCGTCTGGTCCAAGACGACCTCAGTGTCGACCCGCCACTGCGTAAACGCCGTGTCTGGGCCCGGCATGAGCAGCCCCTTGAAGCCGTCGAGCTGCGCATTCAGCTGCTTGCGGACTTCCTGTAGTGCCCGCGTGGCAGCCTCGTTGACCACCATTTTGTACCATGCCTCGCGCGTGCCGGGCGCGTAGTTCACAGGCACCGGCGGCAGGGGGTGGGTTTTGAAGAACGTGCCGTACGAGGCGAGGGCGTGCATGCAATACGAGCTTATCATATCGTTTTCTGTCCCGTCAGTCTTATACTTGTCCAAGAAAAGGAGGTGGCCTACGATGCGCGTTCTCGCTGACCCATAGAGACAGATACTCCGGCTGGTCCCTGTTCTTGCGCTGCTCCGGCGCCACGCCGAACTTGAGGTTGACACTGGCCTTCTTGCGGCTGCCATCGGCAATGCTCCTGAACTCGTTGGGCACTGTTTGATACCCCGGGATTTTCCCTATCAGCTCGGCCAAGGGCATGACGTCTTCCTGCTTGATGACGCGCCAGTTCTGCAGAGGGCTGACAGTCGGCATCCAGGCGTGCGGGTTGTTGTAGAGCAGCGTGTTGCCGCCTTGGGCCTGCCAGGTGAAGGACGCTTGGTCGTCAACATCTGCGCTTCGGTTGGGCTTGAGAGAGAGCCCGGCGGCGTATTTGAGTGCTCGCGCGGCGTCGGCCTCTTTCTTCGTGCCGAGCATGTCGAACGACTCGGACGCAAACAGGCGCCCGCCGAGCTCGACGCGGGAGGCGAAGAAGTGGCCTAGTAATAACCCTAAATGAGTATTTTTCTCGAGGATGTATGGATGATAGACATACCGTATTTTTGGTGAAAGGCAAGCAGCTCCGCCACCGATCCCAAATCGCGCACCTTTTTCAAATCTGCCGCACATTCACGCGACAGTTCAATGCTGTGGCTGTCCAGGTGCACGACGACTTGGGGGAACTACCCTTCTTAGCAGATACACAAATAGGCAGAGAAAACTTACGTTGTACGATATATTCATCACCCTCTTCTCGGCGCATCCCTCCTTGAGCATCGCACCAGCCTGACTCTCCGAAAAACCGCCACTCACGGCCGCATTATATCCAAACGCACCGACGCCACTGTCTATTAGCCAATATCAATAACGAGTCACCGGGGAGGGCTTACATCGACCCCTCAACCTCACTCTGCCCAAAAGACGCCTTCGCAAGCGCATTCGCAACCAGATTCTGCGTCTCAAACACGCTGACGTACGACTCATCTTCAACCACAAACCGGGGGATACGCAGCGAGATCTGCGAGTCGTCTGGGCCAGAATCGCTGGGGACTGGCTGATCGCTGATTTCGTAGGGCTCGAAGAGGCGGGGTTTGAGCACAAAGGCTAACTATTAGCCTATACCTAGGTACGTCTGCGTGTGTATGCTTACCGGTGTATGGCGCCCGCTCGATCCGGCGGAAGCGCAGCGAGACGCTGTCGCCAATCTCGGTGCCGGCGCGAGTAAAGACCAGTCGGTAGCCATTCAGCAGCGCGTTGGTGCGGATGAGGGCGTGCCATTGTTTTTCGGACAGGTTTGCTGGGCTCCTACACGTGTTAACGCAGTTGCACTAAACGCTTCGTGCCGTTTGCTTACACCTTATCACTGGCCGTGGGTTTGGAATGGTCTGCTTTCTGCAGATACACCGTGTACCCTTTTGCTTCTGCTGCACTTCGTCAGCACGTTTCTCATCTTCCTTACTGGGTCCTTACGATCCGCTACAATGTCGATATAATCCGCAAACAGCACCTCATCTCCAACACGCGCCCCAGACGCATTGCAGAACGACCGGAAGCTCCTATCCTTAGCACTGCCTACTCCAAAGATTGGATCGACATACCCGTCGACGCTCACCGCGCCCTTCCGCATCAACAGCGTGCGAATCCGGGACAGTTTGGCATCTTTGATGCTATCCTCAGTAAAATCGTCCTTTTCGCTGACGATGACCACATGGCTCTGGCGTGCTGAGCCATCGGTTTCGTCGTATGATTGCACGTTCAGCTGGAACAGAGCTTTGGGCGAGGGCGAGTGTTTATCCTCGTTGTCTTCTGTGGTTTTGGCGAGGTGGTCGACGGCTTGTTGGACGGGGTCTGTCTCTTCCTCTTGTTCTGCCTCTTGCTCTTGCTCGGCCTCTGGGATTGGGTCTGCTTCTTCAGACATGTTGCAATGCCTCGGATTTAATGCGTGGAAATAATTCAGTTGATTTTCTCGATTTATTTTTTTTTCTCGACTTTGGATTAAATCATGAGGGGTAGTTATAGACATATCTTGTTTATGCATCGTCGTGGAGACTGTCGATTGGTCGCCCGCGCCAGCAAAGCGCTACATGGCACCACTAATGTAGCGTAGTTAGTATGAATATAAGGCGAAGAAATTATTAGAATACATACTGCATTTGCTTATTAGATAATCGTACATTCACGTACAGGATGGGTTAAAAAAACAGACTGTCGCCCGTCCACAACGGCTGCCACATCTGCTGCCCAACATTATACATGTTGCTGTCCTGCACATCAAACCCCAGCAGACTCGCCGCCATCTGGTCGCCCGACACATAATCGCCCACGGCGCCCAGGTCAAGCCACGAAAAGTCATTGGCGGGGTCGAAATGGCCATGTGCTTCTGGCAGCGTGGAGTTGGAGTTTGCGAGATTCGGGATGGAGATTTGCCGTCGCGATTCAGTCGACGCTACCGACCCTGAAGAGTGTGGCTTCCATAGCAGCTCGAGCAGTCGTGCGTAACGCGAGCCCATGTCGTCGGGGCCAGCGCTGGCGCGGTGGAGGGTCTCGGTGGTGCGCGAGACCAGGTCGCGCACTTCGACTTCTTCTTTGGGGGACATGACGCCGAACGAGCGGGCCTGAAATTTAAGTCAACTGTGAACTATGGTTGTGACAGTATAAAATACCTTATATAGAAAGACAGCCGCGTAAATGCTATACCTAGGCACGTCAATGATGTCCCGAATATTCAGATCAGGTACTCACAAATAATAACGCAGCGGCATAAACCGCAGGTGCTGCTCTGGACTGATCGAGCCAACGAGGATATCGAGATACGTCTTCGCCGCTTCGAGAGACTCATAGATGAAGCGTGCATCCGACATCGAGGCGATGTTGCTGAATGTCGCTCGCAAATGCTCTCTCTGGTGGTGTTGGTCGGCGATCTCTGGTTTTCGCACGATGGCCTGAGAGATGGCGGCTTGAAAGGCAAAGGCGTTGGTGTATAGCCGTAGATATTCATACGACATTTGTAGGGTGATTTTTATGTGAGACGAGCCTGGAACGTTAATTCATATTCTTCCTCTTCTAAGGGCTCGCTCACAGTTTAAGCCCCCCCACGTCCGATGCCATCTGGATATCGCCGTCCGAAAATCATCCGCGTATTTGATGTAGTCTCCCATCAGCATCATCTGGTTGCTCGTCCGCATTCCCGAGTACAAAATTTCGTGCACATTGCCGTACAACTGTGTCAACTCCAAAGTTGCCTGAATAATCCTGGCATAATCTTCATCCCCTTCGCTAATGGGCTGCAGCGAAGGAAAATCCTGGCTCACAAACCCAGTCATCGGACCCGGTCCGCGAGACCAGAATGCCCGTCCAATTCTCACAGATATCAACCTGTCTGAGATATAGCAAGTAGTCCAGGCCAGACGCTTGCGTGCATCGCAGTCGTCGCCGGTGGGATCGCCTCTGAAAGAAGTGCGTTCTAGGCCCAGAAAATAGCCCGAACGCAACGCAAGACCTACATGCATCCACGCTGCCCGGTCCTCTTCGCCTCTTCCGACACGTTCAATGTTCGGGCGGAGGCCCTGTGGTTCCCACTCTGCCAGCAGAATTAGAGCCTCGACTGCCTCTACGTCACAATCAGCGCCGGCGGCGATGCTGGATATCAACTCGTGCATGTACTTGGAACAGTATTCGTGTATGTGCGGCGAGTCAACCAGATCTTTGGACGCGATAGTAAGCACGGCTGTAAGCAAGTGCTTCTCACTTGTAGCAAACGTGTCTAGGCTCTCGCGATTAAAGTATCGTCTCGGGACAAGAGGCTGGTAAGGATGAAAGTGCGCTTGATAGCGTTTGATCAGGTTGAATATCAACTCTGGATCCAGCGAGCCATTCTTCACCAGCTCGTAGCCTCTGATTCCTGTAATAGGAGCTTTGGGCTGAGCCCCATCCTGGACATATAAATCATGGGCCTGGTGAGTCAGGCTTTGCGAAGTCGGCGTCAATTCTTCCGTCTCGCCTCCTCGTTTCGCTATCCCGGTCAAGCATTGCCATGCATCGGAGGGATTCCGCGGCACGCCCGAGTCAATGGCACTGTCTGAACTGGACACGGATTCTTCATCCCCGTCTGGAGCATTGCCAGCATTCGCATAAAGGTCGGAAATGGGATAGTTCCGCGCTGGAAAGGTGCCATCCGAGTAGTTCGATATAGAGCTCTTTCTGTGCGTCTTGGATGTGTCATCAGAAGTATTGCCTTTGTTTTTGCGAATCCGCCGTCCGCCCCGGTTGGACGAGCCCAGCACGCATTCGCGGCCTTCGCGAAGACACCTTTGACAAGGGGGGGTGCCTGGACTGCCGCTGCTATCTCTGTAGACATAAATACTTGAAAAGGCAAATTGATTGGGTCGGAATGCAGACATGCAGTGCAACTTAGTACTTACAGGTCACATCGAGACTTGCGCTGGCGGCAGTGGAGACATGCCCGCGACACACGCTGCCCCGGGCCAAGCTTCCTGTGCTGCTTAGACGCAGGGTCTGTATTTGCGCCCATCGTGGCTATTCAACGCGATTCATCAAGTATCGCGATTGTCATGTTAATTCGGTCGTAGACTGCATTCCGGCTATGTCGATGGCAATATAGTATACACTGCGAAGGCCGGATCTAAAAGACCTCAAGAGATGTAAGTCTCAATGAGAGTCTTGACATGACAAGCGCTTGTTTGTGAGAAGAAGAGGCCCGAGCGCTTCCCCGGATTATGTAATGTATACAGCCGAGTTGGGTTAGTGAATCCCATCAAGTGTTATATTAGAGGTACATAATGCAAATTCATACCAAGATTTCGTGAATCGTGATATACAATATTACAGCGCCATGCTCGTCTGTGAAAATTCTTCGCACAACGAAACGCGGCCAAAAGGCCGAGATTTGCGCACAATTTCAATAGCCGATGTTCTCCGCATCGGCTAATGAGCGGTGCCCCTCACCGAAGTCACTGCTGAGGATGCCAGGTTTATGACTGCAATTTAATACTCAATTCTGACTCAATTCTCGTGAATCGTCTCGGTTCATCTGCGAGACAGACAGACAGACATACAGGCAGTTTTGTTTCAGTGAGAATTGATAGACACGATACGAGATGGCCTCCCTCTTCTCTTTGCAGGGCAGAACAGCCTTGGTGACTGGAGGCACGCGAGGCATAGGCCAGGCAATGGCCATCGCACTCGCAGAAGCCGGTGCAGATGTTGTGCTAGTACAGGTATGATTAACAACCCATTATTTTACAAGCTCACTGACTCCGACAGAGAGACGAGTCCAACACGGCAACCCGCGACGAGATCGTTAAAATCGGCCGCAAAGCTTTAATACACGTCGCAGAGCTGTCAGACCGCGAGTCGGTCAAGAAAATAGTTCCTACGCTGGTCGAGCAGGGCGTCAAGCCGGATATCCTCCTCAACTGCGCCGGGATTCAGAGGAGACACCCGAGCGAGAAGTTCCCCGATGAAGACTGGGATGAGGTAGGTTCAACCTATCCCTCAAAACTTGAATTAAAGAATTCGCTGACATCATAGGTCATCAACGTTAACCTAACGTCCGTCTTCACGCTCGCGCGCGAATTCGGCGCCTACCTGCTCTCCCGCGATGCCTCCGAGTTCCCTTCCGGCCGACGCGGCACCGTCATCAACGTGGGCTCGCTGCTGTCTTATCAGGGCGGCATCACGGTGCCGGCGTATGCAGCATCCAAAGGTGGAGTGGCGCAGTTGACAAAGGCCCTGTCCAACGAGTGGGTCTCCAAGGGTATCAACGTGAATGCAATCGCGCCGGGTTACATTGCCACGGACATGAACGTCGCCTTGATCAACGATGCGGACCGCAATACGGGTATTATGGCGCGGATCCCGGCCGGCCGATGGGGCAAACCCGAGGACTTCAAGGGGGTGGTCGTGTTCTTGGCCAGCGAGGCGAGCAGCTATGTGTCTGGCGAGATGGTTACCGTTGACGGGGGGTGGATGGGCAGGTGAACAGTCGTGACGTGTAGATATAATAGTCTCTAAATTCAGATGTTAAGGTTTGGCGATCTGAAACTCGATGCTTCACTGAGTGGGGAGATTCAGCCACTGTCGCAGTGATTGATTCATTGATTCTGTCCGTGTCAAAGTTGTAAGGATCGGTAAGTTGTAAGCGCTTCCTCCTTACGGAGTACAGACGGATCGTTACTGCCAAGACCTCTAATACCGCGCTCTCATTGGCCCATCCGTGATCTGCTGAACCCGCTGGTAACAGTGGTAAGTTACGGCGTACAGCTACCGCCGGCCAATCAGGAGCGCTCTCCCGGTGGTTCCTGCTTTGTTTGAGACGACAGGAACAACCTCAACCTCAACCTGCCATCTCCGCCAATCCTTGCGTCCAGCTTCGGAGATGCCAAACGCCCGAATGGACTGATTCATCTACTGTACTTTCTCTGATGCGCGTCACAATAGAGTGGCGCTAGATGCCCATCCCTTGATTCACCTTGATTTACCCATGCCGTCCGTCTTCGTCAATTGGCCAGCTCCTGGCCATGAAACAATAGCATAGCAGCTTATCTGATCTGATCCTTCGAATGGCGCTATCTAAAACCGATCTCATACAAATCATGAAGCCATACAAGCATGCAAAGTGCTTTGTGCGTACAAAGGCTTGACAAATCCTCATACGTTCTGGTCAAGAAAAGTCGGAGGCAGATTGTTCAGCTTTCCCTTTCTTCCAATTGTCAGGTGACTCTCATATTATGACTCTGCCCAGCCACCCACCATTGTCCTCTTCTTTCTTTCAATGCCAGGTGCAATATGTATTGATCAATAGATTTGTCTACGCCTAGATGGCTGGAATCCACTGTTTGTTCATTCATCCATTCATTCATTCATTGATCTCATCCATTACAAGAGCTGGCTCTGCAAAATCTTCTTGACTACTACCTTCTTTGGATAAATACTCGTCCCTCCACTCTCTCTCTTGACATCATTTCTGAATGCGTCAGCGCGTGCTACTCCACTCAGATCTGAGCAGCTTCTGTGAACCCTGGTTACCATCGACTATTCGATCAACAGCACGTGTATCTCTGTGCCTACCTGACCCTATTTCTCTTCAAGGTCTTGAAAAAATCTAGCAGTCGGCTTCTGTTGTCCCGACCCGTGCGCATTCGAAAACAACGTACACTGGAATGTTGCATCATCGAATATATCATGGGCAAACTGTGGACATCTCATGATCCAAATTTAAAAACTATTTGCCTCTAACGTTCTTACCGTCTTACGTGTTCTTGCAAGATCTGCTTCTCAACTGCGTTTTGCGACGTGGATCGGCAACCCGCATTCCTCTGTTACCAGTACCACGCATTCCTGCCGTGTTTGCATTCGGAAGGCGAAAAGCTCTATCCATCGAGAGGTTTGATTTTGAGATCGTGAGTTCAATACTGAAGACCATCTTCAACTGACTATGCGTCATCTGTTACTCACGAACTAACATGGTGACGTAGGCATGTCCAGATACCACCTCACACTTGATAAACAAGCAGTCTCAAACTCGCCAGGCTGGAAGTGAAGGAAGACAGCTGTACTTTTCCGGCGACAGCCCTGATGAGTTCCTCATCCTCGGCTCAGGCCCATGGCCATGGCAACACCGTGAACTATACCTACATCTACGAATACTCGCGAGGACTGAGCGGCGTGGATGTTCCTCTCGATGTACTCATTACGCGGATTATCTGCGGCACGTTGGGGCTTGTTGCAGTAACGGTGTTTATGTGTCGGATGTTCGAGTTTGGCAATGCATATCTTCGTCAGATCAGCTGCCTCTCGGGCACGCCACAACAGCAACGCTTCTGGAGTATAGAGAGATCTGGGCTGTGGTCATTTATCAAGAAACATGTGGTTTACTCGCCTTTGTTTGGGAAGAGACATAACCGAGAATTTCAACTGTCGACCGCACTTAACATGGGCGTGTTACCATCGCGGTTGCATACCATCCTTCTTGCAATCTACGTTCTCAGCCAAGTTGCTTATTGCGCCTTACTCGATTACGCCGCCAATGAAAAATCAGCGCTCATTGCAGAGCTCCGGGGGCGATCAGGAACCCTAGCAGTGCTGAATATGATACCCCTGTTTTTGTTCGCGGGACGCAACAACATTCTCATCTGGCTTCTCGGAGTCAGCTTCGACACCTATAATCTGTTCCACCGCTGGCTTGGTCGGATTGTCGTACTCGAATCCATTGTACATACAACAGCATGGTTCGTGAATGCATGTGACGAACAGAGCTTTGCAGACGCCATCGACCGGATTCGCGACACGCCCTTTTTTGGCTGGGGCGCTGTTGGCGTGGCTGCATTGGTTCTGCTCGTCACCCACTCTCCATCTCCCATACGACACGCATTTTATGAAACATTCCTGCATTTGCATCAATTTGCGGCTTTGCTCGCAGTGGTTGGCATCTACCTTCATTTGCACATAGATTCGCTACCCCAACGTTCGTGGATCTACCTTGTTATTGGATTCTGGTTTTTTGAAAGGTGCATGAGATGGCTTCGTCGGTTCTCGCTGAATTTCAGCCTTCGAGGCGGCGGTAGTAGCACGATGGTCGTTGTCAAGGCGCTTCCTGGCGAAGCATGTCGCGTGACATTTCACCTTCCAAACCGCGTCCTAGTCAAACCCGGCAGCCACGTCTATGCCTTTTTCCCGACCATCGCCTGGTGGATGTCACATCCTTTTTCCGTTGCATGGGTTGATCCCAGCAGCTGCGTGACGCCGCCCAGCCACCCTGCAAACATGTGGCCGGACGAAGCATACGATTCTTACGACAAAAAGGCATTGATGAACACCAACATCAGCCTTTCCAGCTTGGAAAAGCAAGACTTCACGATTGACGAAAAGATTTACCCCCACACGTACGAAGCCGCCAGTAAACAGCGAACATCGCTATCCCTCATCATCTCAGCACGCTCCGGCATGACACGCAAACTCTACAACAAAGCCATGGCCTGCCCCAGCCAAACCCTCCGCACATACGGCTTCATCGAAGGGCCCTACAACTCCGGCACCTGCTCCATGGGCAGCTACGGCACGGTCGTCCTTTTCTCGGGCGGGGCCGGCATAACGCACCACATGCTGCACGTCCGCGACCTGCTGCTGCGCGCCGAACAAGGCTGCGTCGCCACGCAACGCATCTACCTGATCTGGTCCCTCCGCTCCACCGAGGCGCTCAACTGGGTCCGCGAATGGATGGACTCGATCCTGCAGCTCCCGAACCGACGGCAGATCCTGACTATTAAACTGTTCATCTCGAAGCCGAAAACACAACACGAAATCAAAAGCCCTAGTGAAACGCTGCAGATGTTTCCCGGTCGCTGCAGGCCGGGCGTTGTCCTCGAAGAGGCGCTGATGAAAAGGATAGGCGCGACGATCGTGTCTGTCTGTGGACCCGGGGCGTTTGCGGATGAAGTAAGAGCGGCGACGAGGGAGAATGTTGGGCGTGGGATGAGTCTGGATTTTGTGGAGGAGTCGTTTACGTGGTGAAAATACTTTCTTTCTATCCTCCTTTTAGCAATTTCTTTCTCTTGTTTTTAATGAACAAAATAGACGGCTTCTTTATGCTAGGTGTTCAACACCTAGACATTATGCTTCATCTTAAATACACGTTGTATGGTTTCTTGCATGTACTAGACCTAACATCTTCAAGTACCCCCAAACTGAACGTGCACAAGAATAAATAAGAATATCCCGAATCGTAATATGTCGTGAACAATGAATTGTACATTTAACCCGTATATGTCAAGTCAGAATAAAAGTAAATGATTTTGTCTATTCTTCATTATCATCCACATCCTCCTCGTCATCATCCTCAATCATCTCCACCAGCAAATTCCCCCCGCGCCCAATGCGCTCGCGCACCGAACCCCCGGCCTCAACTTCATAGACTGTCCGCGGCATGGGCGAGACCAGGCGGAAGGCATACCTGTGCTCGAAGCCAGCTGGTTCGGAGACTTTCTCATTCCCCTCGATCTCGGCGGTTTGGGTTTGTATGATTTCGTAGCATTCAACAAACGCATAGACCTCTTCCAGGTCCGCGTCAGCCCGGAACTTGCGAATCACGCGCTCGCCAGAAGGAAGTCGGATGCTGACGCGGATTGCGTCGGCGTCGGCAGGTTCGGTCGCGAGCGACTGCGCGCGCCACTGTTTCCATTGCTGCAGGTCAGCGGCGCGTTTCTCTGCTTCGGCGAGACGGGCTGCTTCTTCTGCTTGGGCTTGTGCGCGCTCGGCTTCTGCTTCGCGGCGTTGGCGGGCGCGCTCGCGGTCCTGCGCGAGGGAGCGTTCGTACGCCGAGTCCTGCTCCTGGCGCAGCGTGCGGGAGGCCTGTTGCTCTGCGCGGCGGGCGCGGACGCGGTCGAGGGGTTCTTTGTTTTGGGTGATTGCGGTGCGGAGTTTGGTCAGGAACTCGGCTGGGTTGGTGTTGCCGGGTATGCGGCCGATGTTGGACATGGCGGTGGCCCCGGCGTTGGGCGTGTGCACGATCACGGACGCAAAGGGGAATTTGGTGCAGCGGAGGGAGTTGGCGACCTGGTACGCTTCCGAGTCCTGGACGTTGCCGCCCCAGACGAGGATTTGGTTGCTGGGGTCGGTGAGGTAGTCGACTACTTGTCGCGATAGGAGGGTTTCCTTGACCCAGGTGTTTGTGTCGTCGTGCTCGGGCGACAGGAGGACGATGACGAGGAACTTTAGTTCTTGGTGGGCTTTTTCGAGTGCCATGTTATACCCGTTTTCGAGGAATGGGAGGGAATGGCTGCCATATTCTTCTTCGAATTCGCGGATAAATCGGGCTGCCGTATCTTTTGGTCCTAAAGCTCTCCGGCCGCTGGTGTTCAAACTTCGCTGCAGCGACGAGCCCGCGGTAGCGTTGAGCCAACGCGGCAGGAATGGGAATAGCGTCCCGAATAGGCGGAAGGAGCTGTATAGAAGACGGTATAGGAGATTGAGGGGGGAGAAGAGAACGCTGAGTATGAACGGTGGTCGGAAAACCGGTTGGTCCTCGGGCTGGGTGTCGATGCGAGGCGCCGGCTGGAAATTGTTGCCTGTGCGAGAGGACGTAGAGGGACGACGCGGTGGCAAGTCGTCATCGTCGAACATGAGATTTTGAGTGCGCCGGATGTCTTGCGGTGCGTTCAGGGCTGCGCGGGCTTCCTCGAGCGGATCGGGCCCTTCGCCGTCGAAGAATTTCGAGATTGCAATCTGTCGGTCGTCAGAACTCACGGTCTTCACTGGGTAGAGATGTGCAAAGAGGGCATACCTGCACGTTCCACTGTGATCGTTGTAGCAATGGAATAGCAGCGTCTGGTTCCTGGCCGGTGACGTTCATATAAGTCTGGAGAGCCTCCTGCTGGCTCGTGGAGAGCTGTCCGTCCGACCCTCCATCCTGGGAGGACATGATTACCAAAACTGCGGGCAATGTCCATATACCAATGTCTTCTCTGCGCTAAGTAGTAGCAAAAATAAACGCACGGGTTATATGGTTTCTGCAAGATACACGCGGGGAGCACTGGAGCAGAAGACAGCTTTCGTTGGGGTCGGGATGCTGGTCCGTGCACTATGACGCTGCGATGCCTGAACTCGCAGGCACACATCAGCCACCTTCCAAGGATGTTATTATAATATTATTACTGGCGACTATCGATTGCTTGTCTTGGGATTTATTGTATTTGAAGTATATAGACGTGTATCTACGAGATGTATTAATAGATATACTCAGCCGTAATTACACCTTTGAAACCAAATCTCCCTGGGGTCGTTCGATATATATATTCACAGTGTACTGCACAAGCCAAGAACACCGAGTCAACATCTACTCGACCTTCGAGCGAACATGGCTGTAGACTCCCAGTCCATACAAGAGCAAGACATAAATAAACATTGCGCGGCCAGCAGAGCTAGAGTTAGCTGGCTCACAGCAGTTCACCATGTAGTATGTACTCTGTACAGGACAGTCCTATGTACCTATGCTACTGGGAGGCCCACCGCCCGCGGACAGATTAGCACGTCCCCCACCGCGCATGCCATCCTCCTTCATCGCCCGCTCCATCAAGACACCAGCTACAGCTGTCTTGCTGGGCATTCGTCGTCGTCGACGTCTGGACGGTGTTTGAGAAGCTTATAATTAACCTGGTATAGTTGCCTGCTCGGTATATCTGCCTCCGCGAATAGGCTCCAATCGTTCTCCCTCCCTTCGTGGCACGAACCCCGACTCGCTCGATTTCCGCACGTTCAAGACAGAGGAATGCGGTTTCCTTTGCGGTCGACCTATTTTTCAATTCGCTCTTCGCCGGTTCAATGGGGATCGCCTGGCGCTGATTGCTGGCGCCCGTAACTGTCAACCAGATGGCCTCTTCGGCGAAATCGGGACTCGATGATTCCCGGCGCAGCATGGGATCGCCCAAACTAAGGGGACGAGGTTGGTAACGTACTGTAAAAGCTGTCTGTTCATGGCTGATGTGTCGATAGAGAACGCCAAAGATACCCTGTGCCGAAACGTGACTATATATGGAAAATGCCGATATGAAGACAAGGGTATGCAAGATATTCCTGGATGCGAATGGACGAATGGATGGCAATTGATCGACTTCTAGGCTGTGCATTCAATCACGATCCTCACAAGTTTCAGAATCAAAATCAAAACGACAGGTTGGGTTCCCTATGAAACGTCAAGCGTTTCCCAAGTAATAGTCAACAATCGCAGGCGCTGATATCGAGTCTCCAAATCAACAGGAAGGGGTTGAATGTCGACTCACCTAGCTTTACCCCGTCTCTCTTGGCTGCAAATGGATCAACACCGAAGAAGGCAGCCTCTATATCTCCGAAAGCCGCGAGCGCCGCTCCATTTCTCCCCAAAGGTGTGCCATTATCACGAGTGCAGTCTTTGTATTATGCTGATTGTTTTCCAGGCGCCAGCGTGAATCCCGCTCGCTCAGACACCGCGAGTTCAGAATGGTCTGTGGCCGAAATCCAGGACTTTGTTCCTCAAGGCTTTGACGCGGTGAGTTGTTGTTCTGTTCTGTTTTGGTTTGGTTCTGCCTTCCCTTGTGAACTGCCTCGTTGGGCAGGCACCTTCCCGCAGTCACTCCTCCTTATCTAATCCGCACTCACCTTCATATTTTCTACAACACCATCTTGATTTCTCCAACATGTCGTTTGTCAGAATGGATCTGGGACCAGACGAGTCGCCTACCAACCTGGACGCTCGTGCCAATCCGTTTGAGCCTCGACGTTCGGTTTCCCTTCCCTTTGCATTCTCTGGCCCATTCTCTGGCTCATTCTCTGTCGAGTCGCCTCGTCGCGTGATTTCCTCGGATGATACCTCTCATGTCTATCTTCACCCCCCTCACTCTATTGAATGCCACGCGTGCCTGTCTGGTTCTACCTCTGAGCATGATAGCGGACACCAAGTTCGTATCTCCTCACGAGTAGAGTCTTTTCTCTGACCTAATTGTATTCTTTATTCATGGAGTTGTTAATGTACTAATATAGTTGTAGGTACCTCTGCAAGGCAATGGAAACGGCCTCATCAGCCCACCTCCCTATGATCCTTTCGTCACACCCCAAAGCTCCATTGCAGCAGGCTCTGTCACCCCTCATGCGGTACAAGCAAACCCATTCTCACATGAGGCAGCCGCAGCAGTTGCGGCTTCAATGGGAGGAGCCTTCTTTTCAGGGCAAACAGGATTCCAACAGCCGGTCCAGTATCATCTCTACGCGCCCATTGGCCCTCATAGCCAACATATCATGGGATACCAACGAAACGTCCACGACCTTTTCTTACCAAATGATCTAAGAGAAGAATTGCAGAAGAGATCTGCCGCTACTTTACAAACCTTGCCAAGTAAGCTAATGATTTATCGAATATCAGGCACTAGACTAACTGGACAGATTCATCTTTACCCGCACACGTGGATCATTTCCACTCCCTAGTCCCTCTTGATTTAACGCATCAAAAGAATGCCGCCATGTTTGGTTTCCCGAGTTGGGTCTACAAGGCGCAGTCGAATAAAGATGGAAACTTTTATGTCCTCCGTAGGCTTGAGGGATACCGTCTAACGAACGAAAAGGCCATACGATCTGTCCAGGCCTGGAAAAGAATAACGAACGGCAGTGTAGTGACTGTCCATGACGCCTTTACGACTCGCGTGTTTCAAGATAGCTCGCTCATTTTTGTGATGGATTATCATCCCTTGTCTAAAACTCTTGCGGAGCAACATTTGGGCGCAGGCAATCGCTATGCAGCACGCACTACCGGACACATCCAGGAACAAGTCATGTGGAGCTATGTCACTCAGATTGCTTCGGCATTAAAGGCAATCCACAGCAGCGGCCTTGCCGCCAGGATCATTGATGCCAGCAAGATTCTCCTCACGGGCAAGAATCGCATCCGACTAAACGCATGTGCCATCATGGATGTCGTACAGCATGACACGCAACGATCGGTACAAGATTTGCAGCTGCAGGATCTGGTCAACTTTGGTCAACTGATGCTCAATCTCGGAGCCAGTGGGGCAGGCGCCCTGGGAAGCCCGGCCAAGTCGATGGAGCACTTCACTCGTGCCTACAGTCCGCAGCTCAAGAACTCGGTGTTTTGGCTGTTGAACGGACTGCAAAAGGACCAAGAGCACAGCATCGATATATTCATCAGCGGCATATCATCCCAATTAATTTCCACATTCGACTCGGCACTGCACATGGACGATCAACTTACTTCGGATCTCAGCCGGGAACTAGAGAATGGACGGCTTGTCCGACTGGTCACGAAACTGAATTTCGTCAACGAAAGACCCGAATACGAACACGATCGTCAGTGGTCGGAGAATGGGGAACGATACTTTCTTAAACTTTTCCGAGATTACGTGTTCCATCAAGTGGATGCTCAGAACAGCCCGGTGGTGGATCTTGGACATGTCCTGGCTTGTCTGAACAAACTCGATGCGGGCACGGAAGAAAAGGTCACTCTGATCAGCCGAGACGAGCAAAGCTGCTTTGTCGTCAGCTACAAGGATCTCAAGAAGGCGCTTGAGTCATCATTCCAGGCGCTGTTGAAGCCTGCGAGACGAATCCACTAATCCTGTCCGCTATTATATTATGTTTCTTTGATAAGGATCTTGTCAAACTCTTTTGAAATATCAGGGATAGAGAAAAAGAAACGAGTTTTGGCGGGCTTTGACTTGACTATTGTTGGCATGTTGAGTATTTGGAAGTTTACTATTACTACGTGTTTTGGGGGGATTATCTATTGCTACATTTGAAGATTACAAAGTATATTGTATGTAGATCTTGATATGTGACGACAAGTTGTGTGCTTGACTACAATGAAAGATTATCAATATTCATGTCCGAGGTCGTCATTTATTAACCTTTTCTCTATTTACTAGAGTAGTTGTATGATACTGTCATAGTATTAGATGTAGATACAAACCAGGCATCACGACATGACATGAACATGAAAAAAGCTAGTAAACAAATCACTCCTCCGCCTGCACAAACGGATTGGCAATCTCCTCGCTGCCATCCGCCGGCGATATCAGCACGAGCAGCGTGCCACGCGCAACTATCAAGCCGAGCGAGCGCGTAGCCTCTTTGCCGGATTCATCTTCAAACAAGTTAGCGCATTCAACCAGCGCCCATAGGGTAGAAGCATACCTCGCATTTTCTCCTTCACGTCGTCCAGCACAAGATTCATCAACTGGTCGTATCCCTTTAAGATGCCGCTGACTACACGCCGTCAGTACACACTCTCTCTCACACACTTAAAAGGTAAATGGGGAATACCCTCTCGCCCCCCATTGAACTTGACATTAACCTCCTTGTCCAAATACTTGTTCAGGTCCAAGATGTTCTCCTTCTTGGGCTTTTCTTGGTCGCCGCCACGGTGCGCACCGCCGCCGTCGCGTGCACCGCCACCACCACCACCGCCTCCGCGATTCTGCCCGGTGGAGTGGGCGCCCCGGCGCTCACCGCCTCCGCCGCGACCAGCTCCCCGACCTCCTCGGAACGAGCCTCGCTCCGACATGCTTGGCTAGTGAGTGAGATAGAAAAAAAGGGAAGAGAGCTCGGTTGGTGAGAGCTGAGAGGGGAGAGTGGCGGTCTGGTTGAGGGGTTATATGTATATGTATATGACAAGTGCTGTTTTGTATTCTTTCGTTCTTTTTTTTTTTTTTGGCTTTGCTTTATTTTTGCAGAGTTGTCGTGGCTGGTTAGACGATAGATAGAGAGGTCTGCTCTTTGCAGGCGAGTGCGAAATTAGGCTGGCCTTGTTGCTGCCTCTTTGGTGATGGACTAGTAATTAACCACCGCGATGACGACTTGGGCGTCGTGGACAATCAGAGGGAAATCGCAGGTGACAGAAGACCAGGATGATGGCGAATGAGAACAACCCTGGCAAACCAGCAAATCAGGAAATCAGCACAGTCGGGCGGCTCATGCGCGGTTTGGCAGGAGGGGTTGTAAGAGGAAACATCGCAGCGCAACGCAGAGAGGTTTGCAATGGGAGCCGTACGGTACCATTACGCATTTGTTCAGATTCTGCTGGCGGGGGTTGGGCCGGTAGCCAATCATCTGGCAAAAAACGCGTAATCAATAGCGACCGCGTAATGCGTTACAGGAGGACCAGCGCAGCCAATCAGCGGCCGGCACAGGTTTCTTCCGACTCAGCGGAATCGCCCGGCGGAAGGCCCACGCTCCGCCCTCTGACAATACATGTAGCAAGGTACTTGTTGACAGAGGCCGGATTTCGTTTATTAAATTTATGGAACGCTACATGAGCTGCGCGAGGTTCAATTCTGCACAGTTCCGCGTTGTGTATTTATGTACTGTCGCAGAGCCTGGGAGGGAGGGGAGAAAATGGCGCATTTGCAGTCCCTGTATCCACCCTTGATTTCCGGTCCGCCCGCTACGGCGCAGGCACTCGCTGTAGGACGTGCTAGGAACTAGGACTAGGACTAGGACTAGGAACTAGGAACTAGGACGCAGGTGACATGGCGCTCTGAGACTTATTTAATAATCTATCCCGGTCCTGTGCATGTCGGCTGGAGTCTCGGCTCTGAACAGAAGCCTGATTGATGCCCGCCCGCCCGGAAAGCTTCCCGGTGGATTCCACCCATACTTAGCCACACTCTCTTGAAGACAGACCATTTGAAATTCTCTTGTATTCTCGTGCTCATGCCAGAGAATGCTGCAGTATAGCCGTGGCCTGGACAATCCTGGACAATTCTTGCACCTGTGGTCGTCGCTCATCTGTATCCTGGTCGTCCGCGCCAAGTCCAGCGTGCAAGGCTAGTATCGGCATCGCCAGCTCTCCGAAACTCCACCCCAACTGCCACGCCGCTTTCTTTTTCTGTTCTTTCTTTTTCCTAGACTATCCATCTATTTGTTGATTTGTTCGACGTTCGAGACACATGTGAAGGATTCCATATACCATATACATATACGTACCGTACCATTCGTCGATAACACCCCCGTACGGTTGACAATCTCTGCGCCCTTTGCCGAATTACTACCACAGCACACCGATCAGTCGTGTCATTTTGTTCGCATGTATTATTTACGACTACCCTCACTCGCCAAAAGAGATTCTCTGATTTTCTTTTCGACTCTGTGATTGCGAGGAGCACCCTGAAAACCTGATGGAGTCGCGCACTATGACGGCGGAAGCGCCGTCTCACAAGCGGCAACGGTCTCCCTCTGGCGATTTCTCGTCGACCCTCGCAAAGATGCCCAAAACACAGTCCAACCACCTGCACATCAACTACCTCGCCCGCCAATACCCCGAAAACCTGCCCCTAGTCTCGACCGAAGACAGCCTGCCCAACATCCTGCGTCTGATTGGAGAATACGACGGCGTTCTGCAACGCCACGAAAGCATCGCCGGAAACCTCGGCGCATGCCCGCTGGGCCCCATCCTCATGAAGCGCTTTGAGCGCTTGTTCGAGGGCCCGCCGCGCGTGCTCAAGTCGAACGGCAAGGAAGGCACGAATGTCACTTGGCTGGACGTGGTCGAGTTTGCGAAGAGCAAGCCGGAGCAGTTCAACCTGGAAAAGACGCGCAATGGCGTGCGTGTGTGCCAGTTTTATACGAAACAGTGCAGGGTGGAGATATCGGAGGAGGATTATGTGTTGATTGCGTCGGGGATGCCGCAGAAGCTGATTCCGCCGCAGCCTATCGACGAGGACGAGGAGAAGGAGGTGGGCGCGTTGGAGATTTTGGAGAAGAATCTCCAGCAAATCACTGCCATGGCGGATTCGGCTGCTGCGCGCGCAAGACAGTTGAGCTATCGGTTGAAGGGCCGTCGCAATGCCATCATCACTCGCCGCGAGAATGACCGAGCTAAATATTCACAAAGTCCCCCGCTGCATGAACACGGCACGGATGCTGTCAATGGGGCTGTCAATGGAGCTGTCAATGGAGCTGTCAATGGAGCTGTCAATGGAGCTGTCAATGGAGCTGTCAATGGAGCTGTCAATGGAGTTGTCAACGGAGCTGGCCTTGCAAGTTCTCAGTCTCCGCCAGCCGGGTTCGTCGCTGTCAATACAAGCAGATCGGAGGCAATTGACGAACATCCCAGCCTCTCTTCTCAGTTTATGCTGAACCACCCAAACACGGATAACATTACTATCATCAACGGCACCAATATAAAAGGTGCATCGCCCACGACCCGAGCAGAGCTGTTGAAAAAGTTCCTTACCACGGCAGACCGCGCAGGTCGTAACCCGGTGGAGAGCGAAAGTTCGGCATCTTCATACAACGAACAGTCTACGCGCCGACCACGGCCAGAATCTGAATTGCCTGCTGTAGTCTACAACAACTCCTCGGGCACGTTCTCCGGCACCGTGGCGATCCCCAACACTCCGCCGTCCCTACTTCCTCAGCCAAGATCCGTCCACCACCATGAGCGAGACGATGGCGGGCCCTTCAAGATGGAAATGGTGGCGCGCATGGAAGATCTTCGCCGCGGAGAACGAATATTTCCGCCGTGTGACCGCTGCCGGCGTTTGCACATGGACTGTTTGAAGAATCTTACCGCATGTATGGGCTGCACCAAGAAACACGCCAAATGCTCGTGGAAAGATGTCAAGGAAGATGAGCTGCGCGATCTGCAGTCTCGGAGTCAGGCCAGAAATGAGCGGCCTGACAACCACCAGGACGAGCATATAGATCCATCCCATCCACCGATATACCACGACCACCACACAGAATTCGTCTCCCCTAATAACGTCCCGCAATCAGAGCCACCGCCTCACTCATACCACCACCAAGCATTACACGAGCATTCGACTCCTCGTCGCCCAAACAGCGAAATCCATACCATGCTCAATCCCCAACAAGAACCAGAACACCATCACGACCGTGAGCGTGAGCGTGAGCGTGACCTCGATCGCCGGGCCTCCTTCCTCCACCGGAACATACATCTCAACAACACCAGCATTAATAACGATAATAATAATACCCACCGCCATCGCAACGAAGCCGACAACGACCCGGACGCGAATTCGCGGCTCATGCAGGCTATCAAGGACACAGTCGATCACCACCGAGTGCAGGCGAGGGAATAGTGCACTATTTTCTTCATATATACATATATACATAGTTGTGCTTACGGAGGATGTCTATTTGTTCATGATACCACGCATATAACATATTATATTATTATATTATAATATATTACTTCCTGTTTTGTCTCTTTTAGCCTCATTATTAATCGCTAGCCTAAATGGGAAGTTGGGCACGTGGGGTCGTCGACTTGTCAAAGAAAATGACTCACTCTGAACATTGACACTGAACATCCAACATCTAACAATTCTGCTCACTCAGTAGCAGAAAATGGCAGACACCGAGGAATATTCTCTCCCGGCGCGAACGGCTGACGCTTCAGACGTCGAACAAACCGTCGAGCACACCGACTCGAGGATAGAATCAAGCAGGAAAAAACTGTCTGTCCTCATCGGCTCTGGCATCATCCAGCTGCCAATATGGGGTATGTCTCGACCTGTCTTGCGTACAACCTACTCACACGCGCAGGCTTTGCCATGAGCTACGGCGTATTCCAGGAATACTACTTTGACAACTGGACCTTCCAAGGCGACCGCAGCACGACCGGTATCATCGGCACCACTGCCAACGGCGTCATGTACCTGTCCATGCCCTTCCTCTTCGCGCTGTTCAGCAGACGATGGGCTCATCGCCGCCAGCTCGCCGCTCTGTGCGGCACCGTCATCGCATGTGCCAGTTTCTTGCTGTCCTCGTACAGCACCACGACCTGGCAGCTGGTCGCAACTCAAGGCGTCGCATCTGCACTGGGCTGTGCCCTGATCTACAGCCCAACTACGCTCTCTCTCGGCGAATGGTACAGCTCCAGCAACCGCGCCCTGGCCTACGGCATCGTGCTCTCCTGCAAGAACATCGTCGGCACCAGCTGCCCCTTCCTGATCCGCGCCTTGATCGATGCATACGGCTACGGCACTACGCTTCGCGCCTGGACCGCCATCGTCGGCGGCACAAGCATCTGCGCCATCTTCCTGATCCCAACCCACCCGTCAAAGCTCTCCATCCACCAGACTCGAGCGCGCAAAATTCCCTGGCATTTTCTCAAACACCGGTCCATCTACTTCTACAGCATCGCGATTATCTTCCAGAGCTCGGGGTACGGTATTCCGCAGACGTATCTGAGCACGTACGCACGGGATGTGCTCTTATTGTCGCAGGCGTCCGGTACCCTGATGCTGGCCGTGTTCAATGCGCCCGGCATCATCGCGTCGTCGTTCTTTGGCTGGCTGAGCGACAACAAGCGGATCAGCCTGTCAGCGCAAACCGTGTCCGCGATTCCGCCCATCTGCTGTGTTTTCGCGACGTTCCTGTTCTGGGGCCTGACCACGCAGGGCGGCATTGGTTTGTTGATTGTCTTTTCCATGACGTTTGGCTTCTTCTCCGGCGGCTACAGCGCGACCTGGGGCGGGATGCTGAAGCAGATGGAGCGCGAGTCTGCAGAGCGCAACGAGGCGGTTGATCCGGGCATACTGTACGGCCTGCTGAATGGCGTCCGCGGCATTGGGTATGTGAGCGGCGGGTTTGCGGGCGTGGAACTGCTGAGCGCAGGCACCGTCTCGGCTAGCCAGCGCTTTGGCTATGGGACTGCGTACGGGCCGCTTATTCTTTTTACCGGGCTGTCGTCGCTGCTGGGCGGATGGGTTGTTCTGTGGAGGTGGAATCCGAAGAGACTGCTGCCGTTGGTGTATAGCTCTTGACTATATAGCTATTCTGTATGAGAATGATATTGTCGTTACCCCGCACATATAATTTGCTGATTACATATCATCAATTGTACCTAGGCAAATCAGTGTCGCATGACATGGCTCGTATTACCTGGCCAAATTCCTCCCTTCTCTCTCCGTAACCACGTAGCAGCACTCTCGTAGCAGCACTCTCGTAGCCACATACAGGGCCACGAAGATAAATGGCATCCGTCGAAACCTCCAAGTCTCCCGAGGGCATCACAACCATCACCCTCAACCGGCCACACCGCCGCAACGCAATCGACCACGCCACCGCCGAGAAACTGTACCACGCCGTCCTCGCCTTTGAGGCCGACGAGGCCCAGAAAGTAGCCATTTTGTACGGTGCCGGGGGCAGTTTTTGCGCTGGCTTTGACCTGCACGAGGTCGCCAAAGCGTCTACTGCTAGCAATGAAGCAGAGTATCAAGGCCCCAGATTCACCGACGCCGTCCACGGCCGCAACGCAGGCCCCATCGGCCCCTCGCGCCTGCAAGTGCGCAAGCCCCTGATCGCCGCTGTGGCCGGCTACGCGGTCGCCGGCGGCCTCGAGCTCAGCCTGATCGCCGACCTGCGCGTGGCCGAGTCAGACGCGGTCTTCGGCGTCTTCAACCGCCGCTTTGGCGTGCCGCTCATCGACGGCGGGACGGTGCGGTTGACGGCGATTGTCGGGCTGGGGCGGGCTCTCGACATGATTCTCACGGGGCGTAGTGTTACGGCGCAGGAGGCGCTGGAGATGGGGCTTGTGACGAGGGTTGTTGCAAAGGGGAGGGCGCTGGAGGAGGCGGTTGTGCTTGCGCGGCAGTTGGTGGCGTTTCCGCAGGCGTGTATGAATGCTGATCGCGACTCGTGCTATTATGCGGCGTATGAGGCGGGCTCGTTTGAGGAGGCGTTGAGGTATGAGTTTGGGCGTGGGGAGAGCGTTATGTTGGCGGAGGGCGTGCATGGGGCGGCCAGGTTTGCGGGGGGAGTTGGACGACATGGAGCGGATGTCTCTAAGTAAAGACACGGTAGTTTAATAGTGTGGATAATACTAGTGCAATGATATGAACAGTAGAAATAAGTTGGACTAATCTACTTAGAGGCTATTTAGATCGGTGCGGGGTCACCGAGACTGAAGACCTCTCTAATCTCTCGCCTAACATATATTCAATCTCATACCTAGGTACTAGCACAACAATGGCGCTGGACAACGCAGAGTATACCCTCTACTCCTCCCCCTTCTCGCTCTACTCGATGATGGCGCGCCACACCATCCACCTCGGCCCTACAACGACTGGCGCAAAGCCCCCTCAACAGGTCACCCTGCACCACGTCAACCGCAGCAGGAACGAGAATCTGGAGGAGTACTATCTCAAAATAAACCCCAAAGGCCAGGTGCCCGCCATGACCGGCAACGTTCTTGCGCAGCCTCTTACCGACAGCCGCTCCATCTCGCTCTACCTGGCCGAGAAGCACTACCCAGCCATGCTGCCGGCCGAACACGAGGCTGTCATCAGAAGTCTACTGGAAAGACTGCATGCCGTGCCTGGCCCGTCGTTCAGCAACAAGAACCCGAGCCCGGCGCTGGAGAAGCACAATCCCTCGCCGGCCGAGGGCATTCTCAAGCGGACCGATCTCAGCCCTGCATACCGCGCGGCGCTCGAGACCAAGCTCAAATAGTGCGTCTCTCTTTTGCCTCCTCCATCCGTCCTTCGCACTCACTAACTCACTGACTGACAGCCACGACAACAACTACGGCATCGCCTTCCACCCCCCCGTCGTCGCCCGAGCGCACCTCGACCTCGCAGCCCTCTTCGCCGACGTCGTGCACCACCGCGCGAACAGCAACAGCGGCGCGTCCGACAGCAACGGCGACTGGATCTTTGGCCGCCCCACGGTGCTGGACAGCCATCTCCTCCCGTTTGTGCTGCGCTGTATGGAGGCGGGCAATGCCGCGCTTGTGCCGCTGGAGCTGCGGCAGTGGGCGGAGAGGATGGCCACGAGTGCTGCCTGGCAGAGGGTTATGCATGGGCGGCCGACGGTGTATAGGCCTGCGATGGGCGCGGTGGAGGACATGCAGGAGATGATGTCGTTATAACATAGCCTTTTAGTGTATTCTTGGCTATCTAATATGTATTTATTCATTCATTTATATGTATCATGCTCTATTCTAATATGTATCGGAAGTGGGGGACCAGCCAATCGGAACACTTCTATTGTGTACCCCACAGCCAATCAGATCCACAAATTGTAGTTCCCCAGAGAATGCGGAGTGTACGTACAATACACAATGTGCTGGACCTGGCCAATAGAAAGCGTACAATACGGTAATCTGCGTAATCAGCTGCCGTATCATACCGGCTATGACCTTAGCCTGCATTGCATCTCGGGTGTAGATCTTTATATCCGTCTTGCATTAATCCGTTGTCCTATGTACTTATATCTCAATGAATTCCCCTAGCCAACTCCAACATCATACTCCCAAGACAGGAGCTTCCGAGCTACTGGTAGAAAATGGACCCCTCCCTCGTCAACATCCCCCCCATCAAGGACCTCACCATCGACAACATCACCGAAAACGTCATCCTCATCAACTCGCTCTGCCAAGATGCGCGCATGAAATACGTCCTCGAGCGCCTGGTCACCCATCTACACGACTTTGCGCGCGAGACCCGCCTGAGCTTTGATGAGTGGATGGCCGGACTCGATTTCCTCACGGAGACGGGCAAGATTTGCACTGATGTGCGGCAGGTACTATTCTCTCCCAATGCAGAAGAAGAAGCAGAAGAAGAAGAAGAAGAAGAAGAAGAAGAAGCAGAAGAAGAAGAAGAAGAAGAAGAAGAAGAAGAAGAAGAAGAAGAAGAAGAAGAAGAAGAAGAAGAAGAAGAAGAAGAAGGTGTATCTGACGAGATGGGAAAGGAATTCATTCTACTCTCCGACGTCCTCGGCCTTTCACTGCTGGTCGACTCCATCGACCACCCCAAGCCACCCAACTCGACCGAAGGCACCGTCCTGGGCCCCTTCCACACGCACGAAGCACCCAGCATGTCGCACGGCGAGCAAATGTCGCAGGACCCCGCCGGCGAGCCGCTCCTCGTCGTCTGCACCGTCAAAGATTTGCAAGGCAACCCCGTCCGCGGCGCCAAAATCGACATCTGGGAGACCGACTCCACGGGGCACTACGACGTGCAGCACGCCGACCGCTCCGGGCCCGACGGGCGGTGCGTAATGACGTCCGACGAAAACGGGGAGTTTTGGTTCCGGGCCATCAAGCCCGTGCCCTATCCCATACCGCACGATGGGCCGGTGGGCAGGCTGTTGAAGAAGCTGCACCGGCATCCGTACCGGCCGAGCCACATGCATTTCATGTTTGAGAAGGACGGGTACGATCATCTGATTACGTCGCTGTATCTGCGCAACGATCCGTATGAGACGTCGGACGCTGTGTTTGGCGTGAAGAATACGCTCGTCGTGGATCTGGGGACTGTGGATGCGACGCTGGCGGCTAGGTATGGCGTTGAGGAGGGCGCGTGGTTGATGGCGTACGACTTTGTGCTGGTCTCGGATGCGGAGACGAGGGCCCTGCGCGAGCGGAATTCGCAGGTTGCGTTGGATAAGTTGGGGAGGAAGGTTAGGATTGTTAATGGGTTGCCGATTCCGGATTTAGACTGAGAACTTTGTACTCTTGTGGAGTGTATTGGATCTTATGTACAGAAGGATGTAGAATGAATATGAACAGCTGCATAGCTGCTATCTTGCAGCATCAATCATCTCCCCAAATTCCTCTTCGTCAGCAACAGCAACTGCATCACTGGTAACCGACGATTTGAGACTCCTCAATCCCTGGCCATCCTCAATCCAGCCTCCGCGCTTTTCCACGTCGTCCGAGTACTCCACGCCCACGCGAAGATTGAGACTCGCGCTCAGCGCCTTTTGGACGCGTGCCTCTCTGCCCTGCGAGACGAGGTCCCGGAATACATGCGCTAGGAAATCGCTGAGAATGTCGACGCTCCAGTCGTCTGGTATCGTGGCCAGGACTTCGTTCACGTCAAACCAGCGCGAGAAGCGAGCGAGAACATCGCTGGTCCGTTCAATACGGTCTGAGACGTCGTCAATCTGGAGGAATTCCAGGAGCAAATACTTGAACAGCTCTGCTGATTGTGTATATGTGATGTCTTCTGTTGTCGGTAGGGTAATCGTGGCGGGCTGGGAGATTGCAATCCCGCCAAAGATACAATATCGTATTGCCGAGTCATAGTCGCCAAGACCATGAGTCAACAAACGCAAGGCCTCCTTGTGTCGACCTTGACGACCGTCTAGAATGATGCTTTCTGATACCAGCTCGTCCTGGAAGGGTTCTATTCGAGCAAGGACCGCGGAAACAGAGTATGACAGGTTGCTTGCCCCAGACGCAGAAGTAAACACAGTGCTGGGTCCGCCTAATAGCTGTAAAAGTCGAAGGCGTGATTGCCACCAGCTTTCCTGCGGGCTGTTTTCGTTGATAAAAGAGAGATAAGTAGGTTTAGGCGGCCGCAAGGCGCGGTATGTAGAGTATGAGTCTCTGAGCGACGTGCGCGCTTCAGGGGATGACTGCAGGACGTTGATGACCGTGTCAAGATAGTATGCAATGAGGTCGTCTGCATATTGAGTTTGCTATATCTGTCAGCACCTTCTTATCTAGTAGAGACGGAGGAGGGAGGGCTCACATTTTTAGAAAAAACAAGGTGCTCCAAATAATCTTGAACAGCATTTGGCGCTCGTGTTTTCAGCAGGTTCACAACCTCGTCAGGATTGAGCTTAACCCGAGCACTGTCATCTGCAAAGACCTGGATGCCCAAGCTCGGATTGCGCGATGCCAGCCACGAACCATACTCTTCAACAAGCTGTGCATCGCGTACCTTGCAGAGATACTTCCGAACATGCACTTCTACCCCATGAACTGTGACGTCTAAATCATCGTCCTTCTCTCCATCGGCTATCCTCTGCCACGTCCTTAGAACCTTGCCTGTTATCTTACGGCTCTGGTAAAGTCGACTAAGGATGAAAAGCCGCCGGTATCTTTCTAACAATGCAACCGCACGATCAAAGTTCCCTTTCCAATGATCTACCAGGTCGTTCAATTCACTGCGAGCGGCTGCTGTTACTGGTCGAGATGCTTGCCTAGCCCGGGCTTCTTGCTCCAACATCAAATGCAAAAGAGCTGCATCAACACTATCGAATACGTTTGTTTCATCCGTCACACTGCCATAGCCCCTTTTTCTCTGCCATGCCGTGAGATAGCGTTTGACCATATTGAGCAATGCATCGTCAGGCACGATAGACGTTGCCTTTGCCTCCGACAAACTGCCGAGGTAGAATTCTGCTACTTGTGCTAAACCACGGTGTACCCAGATTCCCTGTTTTGCCTGGAGAACCTCGTTCGCGAGAAAGGGAATCAGGAAGAGAATAAGACGCGGGTCTAAATTACTCTCCACGAGGACTTCTTCGGTAGCTTGCATTATAGTCTCGTTTCTCTTTTCCGGATCCATGGAAAGTAGATCTGCAAAGAGAACCAACCCTGCTTTTTGTTTAATGTATCCCAACCCAAGAAACTCTGCTTCAGTTGTGGGCTCGATGGATTTCATCGAATCTAACAGATCAATAACCGCTTCCCTGTCGACGGATTTAAATTGGCCATCTTCCCAAGTCTGCGCTTCCTGGAGCAGCCCGTCAAGTTGCAAAGGTAGCGGATTTTTGGTAACCCTCCATATTCGATTTCCAGACCATAAAACTAAATGGCTTTGAATGTTTCCGAGACCATGAGCAAAGGTAGACTCCTCTTTCGTTCTTTGAATTTCCCATGCCTGAGGAGACACCTTTTTGCCAGACTCCGAGTCCGTCAATTCTTGAGACTCGAAGAGTTCCTTTTCTTTTCGTAGCTGTTCAATGGTTTCATTCGTTCGGGGGTCGGCTTCTTCAGCGGGAGTATAAGTACCTCCAGTATCTGGTGTTTTCAATTTAACCATTCGAAGCGTCTCTCCGAGCTCAAAGAAATTAAGCTTGCTTGAACCGGCCGTGTGTCGAATACCGACATGAGCGGTCGCATCGTCCACGGCAGGTATCTCGACCAACGATTTCTTCCGACCGTACTCTCCTGGTTCAACGTCCCAACGCTGTATTTCCAAATACTTATTTGCAGTTTCATTGTCTTTCAAATCAAGAACGGCGAGAACAAAGCCTTCGGGGGAGTTTGTGTTCCCTGCAGAGGGATCGGAGGTGTCTAGTACAATCGATTCAGGATATTGCTGAAATTCCATTGTACCTCTAACAACATCACCGTCTGTGTTGACAAATATGCCAACTCCAGGCTCAGTCTCTTGCGTTCCAGTAACCAGGAGAAACTCAGATGGCGTCGGAGAGACGATGTGCGGTTTCAAACGAGCAGCGACAAGCTTTGGAGCTGGAGGTAGCGGCTTTTGATTATCTTCTGTTGAGTCTGAAGGAGGGCTAGGCAGCTCTTTTGATGCATCTACATGCCGGTCCCTTGATATGGACCTTCGGGGCGAGTCACTCCCCAACGGACCGGGCGTGGAAGTATTAGAACGATCGTCTGGAGTAGACAGAAGACCATCTTTGTTACCATTCGAAGCGTCTGTGAATGTATTCAGGCTGGCACTTCTACTATGCTCACTCCTCCTATCAGCCCTTGAGTCGTGTGTTGTAGAAGACGAGCGTGTCAGAGCAGATGTCGATTGAGGAATATCCTCAACACGCCCAGATTCAAAAACCTCATTGACCGAGGATATAGGAAACAGGGGAATCTTTTGCTGGTGCTCGACTTCCAAGAGCGAGTATGAGTTTCCATCTGCGACACAAGCAATGGTATCGCGTCGTGCTCCGACTAGACACTTTTGAAACTCGATATACCTGAGTCTCTGCGCAATATCTCCAATCCGTACCAGCATCATCCGGTTCGAGGCCGCAATCATAATAACCGGCTTGTCATTCGTATTGCGATTCAGGTCAAGACCGCCAATCCATTGGCAGTTCACTTTGGTGTTTTCGAACGCGGGACTCAATTCGGGCAGTGTATAGAAGGTGACAACGCCGTTGGACAAGACACAAGCCTTGCTGACACTCGGAAGCAATACAATCTGCTGGATGCCATGTTTCTTATTTGGGTTTCCGGTGATTTGCAGTCGCGATGCGAGAATGAAGGTCGGCTCGTTGGCTTGGTCAGAGAGGTCAGGCGGTAACGACACGAAGTGTAGGATCTCGGCGGCAGAGGTGCCTATATACAGGTTGTCGTCTGTTGAACAAGCTATTAGCTGGGATCCTTCCAAAAAAGCTTCACACTCACTCAAGTATTCTACGCATGTTATATGGACGTCCGGCTCTCCGCTCTCCGGTTCTATCGGGACGTCATCAAGCAATTGGCGCAGGACATACGGTGCCCCGTCGGAGGCGGACAGCTTCCTCCTCTTGCGGGGTCCTGCGCTTTCATCCATCAAAGCGAGGAATATCTGTTAATTATAGACCGTCAGACACGGCGAGACAGGAAGGCGTCCTGTGTTGCGGTCATTTGAGGGGAGCGATCGTTCTTGATTGGGAAACAAGCTGCCGGCTTATCGTGGCTTAGTCATTGCTTGCGCAACGTGTTTCAAGGACGGCAGTTACTAGTTAGTACGTGTGCTCGACTGATCGTCTTCATAACAGCATCAGCAAATCGATAGAAGATCGCCTCTTCTCCGTCCGATTCCGAGCTGCAGCGGAGTAGTTATGCGAATTGTCTAATTGATCGCCTCGCACGTTCCAAACATCTCGAGCGGAGCAACATCGGCCCGCTACGCGCTCGTCCGCATCGATCGATATTCAACAAACGACTCGTGAGCTTGCGAGAGTGCAACGCTAAGAGACTTCGAGCTGGCGGGGATGTCATAGGATATAAATACACGGCCATATTTCTTCAAAATGGACGCCTTTGCGGTCAGCGAGGAGATGCTCCCGAAGCAGGAGCCAGATGTCAACAGCAACCCAAGCACGAACTCGGAGGAATCAAATAAATTCCAGCGTGCCATCTCTTCATGGCGAGGTACGCCAACTTTGAGACATTACTTGCCACATTGTTACTAATATATCTTCATTACAGGCATCGACCTAACCAATACCATCCCAAAACTCGACGCTACTGCATCCGAGATTGTCGCAAATCAACGTGATGCTCTCGTGCAAAGAAAGGATCTTGCGCAAAAGACAAAGGATTTCCGAAAGCTTGACGATGCGTCGAAGCTGACTGAATACAAGGGGCTGTTGAAAGGTGGGCGAACATACATGAATCTCTACTTCAGCTTTACTTCGAATCTAACAGAAATATAGCCTACCAAACCTTCATCGACCTCCTAACTAATCACGGCAAGACCTCGTCATCCGCTTTCTTGCAGCTGTACTCCTCCCTCTCCGAAGCCCCAGATCCATACCCTCTCCTCGAAGCGTCAGTCGACTCGCTTGTGGCATCCGAAGACACCGTTCCGAAACTCACGTCAGAAAAGGAGCATTTGCAAAAGTCGGTGGATCAGTTAACAGGCCAGTTGGAAAAGACCGAGAAACGGCTAGAAGAGGAAAGCGATGCCCGAAAGAAATTGGAGGACACACAGGAATCAAAGATCAAAGAAGTCGAATCGTCTTGGGAGGCCGTGCTTTCAGAGAAGAGTGACAACTGGGAGGCCAAAGAAAAGAGTCTGGAAGAAAAGATTGAAAACCAGGATCGACTAGTCAAAGAACTCAAGGCTTCTCTCGAAGTCTCCCAGAGACTCGACAGGGAAGAGGAGGTTGATTCGGCTCGTAATACCGCTACAGCAGCCGAGCTTGAGATTGTCGTCTCGGACCTGGAAAAGACTAGTCTAAGACTGGCCGAGGTTGAGGCACGCAATGAACAGATGCGGTTAGAGCTGGCTCAAGCTGTGTCTCATTCCCAAACCGAGCAGAAACCTGTCGAAGACGACCCCGCATATCTCAGACTGCAGTCAGAAAACTCGTCCTTGATTAGGAAGCTGGATTCTGCAAGATTTGACCGAGACACTGAAAGGCACGATTGGGAAAGCAAAGTCCGTCAGTTCGAACGGACAAACGCCAAACTCACTGCAGAGAAGGACGATTTCCGATCAAAACTCGACAAGTTTGCCGACTATGAAGAAATCAAGAGAGAACTCGAGGTTATTAAGGTGGGACACCCAAAATATCATCAATCTGATCTGTATCACTAACGATGTATATATGTAGTCCATCGAGTTTTCTACGGGTGATGACGACGACTCCGGTGATATCCCCGAGGAACTCACGAGCACAAATGGCACAGCTAAATCCAAGGAGAATACGCTGGAGCAATTATTGATGGCTCGTAACAAGAAGCTCACCAATGAACTCACGGTTCTACGAGTGTCTCATCGTGACCTCCAAAGCCAGATTGAGACGCTAAAAGAGGAATCGACAAATACAAAAGCTGAGCTAGAAAAGTCTCAGGCGCTCAGCGCAACACTAGAAAACGACCTGTTGCGGATGCAAAAAAGCACAAATGCTCTGCCTTCAGCTGCAATGTCTGTTGCAGGCACATATACATCTAGGTTTCATTCATCTCGACGGGGAGGTGGCGGCACGTCTCCTACGTCTTCAATTATATCAGGCTTCGATCAAGCCGCTGCCTCTTCTAATACAATGGAGGCCATCCGCGCCGGTGAAGCAGTGGGCGGTGGCTCTGGTATTTTGCCAATGATCCAAGCCCAGCGCGACAGATTCAAGCAAAAGAATGCCCAATTAGAAGAGGAACTGTCCAAAACATATGCCACAGTCAAAACCCTCCGACAAGAAGTCGCCTCTCTCCAAAAGGACAACCTCAATCTGTACGAAAAGACGCGATACGTGTCAACGTACAGCCGCGGTGGCCAAGGCTCCACGTCGGCATCTGCCTATGCCAACCGACCCAGTGCTGCTTCAGCATATGCCTCGGACGACTCGCCGTCCTCCGGCCTTTCACTGGACAAGTACCAATCCGCCTACGAAGCGCAAATATCGCCCTTTGCCGCGTTCCGGGGCCGCGAGGCAACAAGAGCGTACAAACGCATGAGTCTTCCTGAGCGGATGGTTTTCTCCATCACGCGAGTCGTCCTTGCGAACCGCGCAAGTCGAAATATATTCGCAATCTACTGCTTTGCGTTGCATGTACTACTCTTTGTCATGTTGTACTCGATGAGCGCCGTCGAGATCGAGAAGCATCATATCGATAATCTTGCCAATAGCGCTACTGTCGCCGGTGCTGGTGCCGGTGCTGCCGCTGGTGGTGCTGGAAATTTGCATGGAGACGATTGGCAGCAAGAAGGGTTTAACTGAAGTGGATTATTTTGGTTTTGTATATATATCTTTTCTTTCACCACATATGTTTCCGTTTTTTAGGCGTCTTGGTTCCTAACGGCATTATTAATATGTACTTCCCTAACATACAAGTCTATACTTCTTCACCTTCTCGCCTTCTAACCGTCTTCATGGTTATAGAGTTGGTTACTTCAGATGGAGGAGCAGGCTGCATTACTACATCATACTAAACTATCAAGAACTCCTCGTCCGGCTGCGCCAAAATTCTCACCAACGCCTCTTCCATGGCACTCAACATGCCAGCCATCCATTCCTCCGTTAAAAAGTCATAGCCCGGCCAGCGAGCATTATAAGTCGCCTTGAGCGTCATTTTACCGCTCCAATCAGGCCCATGGGACCCAAATGCCGGCCACAACTCCATCATGATGATGGATCCAACATCTACCTCCTTGTACGGAGGCAGAAGATTGTGCCAGTTGTTCCATCCGGGTAGATCCCGCGCAGTACCATCTACCGTGGAGCTCCTATACGCCTGCAGGTTCAAGACAGTGTCGAACCGACCATGGCCCATCTCAAACATGTCCACCGATGGACATGGCACGTCGATATGTGGCAAGGCGTCCGTGTTTTGAGCGGCCAGCAGGCGGCATACCTCGCGGTTGGTGAGACTTTTCTTGGGATTCACAGGCAAATATATTGGCACGGTGGTGAGCACCGGCGCGACACATCGCCACAAATCCTGCGTGGTTCTACCGTTTGCTATGCTTCCAAACTGGACGTGTAGCAAGTCGCTGGAGGCGTTAGTTTGGGCTAGCACGCTCATCCATGCTGCTTGAGCTACAGCGGCCATCGTGGTGCCCAAGTTCGACGTGGCGCCGCTCGAGAGCTCTTGCATAGAGAGAGTGCTGCTGAGGGCAGATCTGCGCATGTGTGTCGTCTCGTTGACTCCGCTCTGCGTGAGGGCTCTCTCTACCTGAGGAACGGGTCTCCTGGGTCCGACGCGGAAGGACGGCACGCCTGCGAAACGCCGCACCCAGTAGAACATGGTCTCGGTCCAGTCACTGCTGCGCTCAAGCAAAAACTCGACAGTTGCGCGCATGGGAAGGAGAGTGAGATTGGGGGCGTTGTCTGTAAGCCCTTGGATGCCCGATGGTGTGCTCCCAGGATTGGCATACTCAGCGGCAATCTCCTCGCGTATATGCGCCAGCATAACACCATCATAGATGGCGTGAGATAGCGACAGGATCATGATCTGGCGGGCACCATCGGGTGAACGGACCCAAGTCACCGTTACACCTGGCCGGTCTAGGCTCATGGAGTCTTCTGCAGCGCGTTGGGCCGAGACAATTGTGCTTTGCCAGAGACTAGTATCATTGCAAAGTATTTCGGCTGTTGGAATCTTTGCACGCTCTGAATCCTTGTTGAGGATGCACATGGCAAAGGGGAACAGCGGGTGGTTGACGCTACAGAAGACGGCGCGAAAGCAGTCATGTCTCCGGAGAACGACTTCGACAGCCCGCTCCAGACGGACCGGATCAAGCTTGTCTAGAGGCACATCGTACACAAAGTGTTCAATCTGCGGTCGACCGGAGTAGCGGGCAGGGTCAACAAAGATGGGACGCGTCGCGATGTACAAGATGCGGATCTGTGTATTGGTGGCGGGCAAGACCTGCTCAATGTCAGAGGGCGCAAGTGTCAAGGCCGAGGTGCACTGGTTTAGGCAGTGGTAAGAGAAGTGTCGCAGTTTGGCGGAATTTGGCAGCTCGTAGAGAGCGTCTTCGTCATCGAGGGGGATTACGGAAACATCCGCATTGTCAGCTTCACTCGCGTACGTCTCAAGCTTGTGCTGGAGTCCGTCACCGTTGGCAAAGTTCGAGGTTTTCCTGGTCCTCTCCGTATCTTCGGCGGTGGTTGACCTTCTAGACTGGACGAGATTTGTCAGGTCATGGACAGTCTTGGAGGAGAGAACCTCGCTCAAGCCCAATCCTTCTATCCCATCATCCCGCAAGCTCTGGAGGAGTACCATAGCCCGTAAACTGTCCAGTCCGAGGCTCAGAAGAGATGAGTTTGCATCTGAGCCAGCAGCATGCTCGCCAATGGCAGTAACGAGGCCACGGTTAACGATTGATGACGAGTCCATGGGCAGCTCCTTGGTGTCCGCACTCTTCTCCGGCTCTGAAGTTGCATTCGAACTGTGTCTCAGAGGAGCTTCTTCGTCGCCGGCAGCGAAGCGTACCAACGTCTTCCTATCCACCTTTCCGCTTGCTGTTCCCGGTAGTTGATTGAGGATGGTGTAAGTGCCCGGAGACATCCATTGGGGCAGCAATCTCACTGCTTCAGCGCGACACCTGGCCACAACGTCTCGTTCATCCTGATCCGGCCAAAGTGACACAAACGCTATCAGATGGGCGGTCCCCACACCAGGCTTCACAACAACAGCCACAGATGCCACCCCTTCAGCACCAGCCAACACATTCTCAATCTCTGTGAGTTCGACGCGGCGGCCGTTTAGCTTGACCTGACCAGAGTCTATGCGGCCCAAGAAATCGATGCTGGGTTTGCCATCAACAGACCAGACCACGCGAGACTTGTCACCCGTGCGATAGAGCATTGTTCCTAGAGGGAGATCTAGCGCTGGGAATCTTTCTGCAGGTATGAATGCCCGTGACGTTTCTTCTGCGCGGTTGAGATATCCCAGAGCAACCTGCGGTCCGCCGACGACGAGTTCACCCGCAAGCCCGAAGGGCATTTCTTTCAGTTTGCCTGCATCGAGCGAGTCTGGATCAACCACCAAACAAAAGGCCGAAGACAAGGCATCTCCAATAATGGAACTACGTGTCGCCTGCGTACAAGACTCGGCTGTCATGAAGATGGTGGTCTCTGTGGGACCGTACGCGTTGATGAGATACCTGTCGTCCTCTGCGTGCGTTGACCCTTGGGCTCGCGCAAATTTCTCAATCACCCGGCTATTGACCGATTCACCGCCCACAATTAACGTCTTTAGCTCAGGCATGTTCTCGGGGCGCATCAGCAGCGCCAGGCTGGCGACGGCGTACGAAGCTGTCGAACGAAGCTCACACGCGCAGGCTTCCGGATCTGTGAGGAGCAGGTCGCGTTCAGCAACGCAGATCACACCGCCCTTTGCAAGTGGCACAAAGGTGTCGATGATGACCGGGTCAAATGACGGCGCACTCAAACTGAGCCAGCGAAGCCGAGGGCCAGTAGGAAGATGTGACAGCGGGCCGTCCAGCGTTGATTCTACACAGGCAACGGCGGCGCGATGACTGCCCAGCACACCCTTTGGTTTGCCGGTGGAGCCACTTGTGTAGAAGAGATAACAGATTTCGTCTTCGCTCGGACATCGAATGCCAGGATTTGGCATGTTACTATCTAGAAGGCGATCAGTTCGCCAGCCGGAAGGCTTGGTGATGTCGACCCATACGATGTCCTCTAGTCCTTCAAGACCTCCCCAAGGCACCGGACCGACCCCAAACACAATTGGTGATCCAAGGTCGTCAACAATTGCTCGCAGTCGCTCGGCCGGTGCATCGGATGGAAGGGAGCTGAATGCATGGCCCGATTTGAGAATGGCCAGCATGGCTAAGAAAAATTCCGGGCTGGGTGATATGAAAAGGGGGACGGCGTATTGGTCGCCCAAGACCGGACGCCACCGGTCATGGAGCACTTGCAACATCAAGCCAAGTTCCAACGCCAGCTCGTTTGCTTGAGCGTTCAACTCGGCATACGTGACATCACGCCGGAGATATCTTCGCGCAGACGTTGGAGAGTTTCGACACAGATACTCGATTGCTATGTTGTCGGGATGTTGTCGAACGTTGTTCTCGAATGCGGTATGGAGCAGGCGTGGAGCGGCATGGCCGTTAGTCCCGTTGGCTTGATGGCTTTCTCGCAGAAAGGGCGTAAAGTTGACTCGAGACGGCTCGAGACCTGTCACACCACCTGTGGGATTCGGTGAATCGGACTTCAAGTACGCAGCAACCAAAACGGCCAGGTGTTGTGTAGCAATGTTCCCTCCGTAGTCACTGCGCAAGCTGAGGCTAATATCGACCTTGTCCTCCTCGTTGGTGTGCTCGATCAAGAGGATAAATGGCGTCTTTTGGGCGACTTTGGCTTCCGAGGAAGTACCATGTGTGTTGCGAGCGGTGATATATACACTAAATTCGACCCGTTCCGTCTGTTCCTGGTCGCATGCGAAAATGTGAAGCTCGGGTTCTGCTCGGACTGGAATTACGGCCTGAACCAAGGCACGTCCGACCTCAGGGGTGTCGGCGGAGAATGTGACATGGTCAGACTCGACAACATGGCTGACAAAGCGTCCAAAACGCTGAAGCAGGGCGCGGTCTCGCAATTCAGTGCTGCTGCAAATAGCTATCTCACGCAAGGTTACGGTGTGAGTCGTGACTCCGGCTAAATCCGTGGCAAGCCCAGTCACGCAGAAAGACGGGAGCCTGGACGGCGTAAAGTCTGACACCGACGTGGCATGCATTTTCAAGGAGCCCGAAGGCCTTGATTAAATGAGATGTGACTATTGCCAGTTGCCTGGACTGTTGATTGCAAGTCGGCCAGTGTAAGATGCTTTAACTATGTGCTATGAAGAGGTTAGTGCTATTACCTGATAAACGGGCTGCTGCAAGCTCCTTAGACATAATAATATGACCGCCATTTCTTTTAGTATATAGCTAGTTTCCTTTTCTTCTCTGTCCTTCCAATCCAGCATTGATCAACTAAGTTGGTTAATCTTCCTTATAAGCCTTCCTAATCAAGTAATTAGCAAGCCTCATACATTCTTCGGGCTGTATCTCACCATCTACGGGCTATACAGCCCAGATTTCCACATGTAAACTAGACTATCAAGGCAGGCTAACACACAAAGAACCTACACGCCAGCAGTCCCGTTCTGAATGAAATGAACGGTAAATCTTCGCTGGATGCGTGAGGGTGGTTGGCATCACGTGACTTGTCGCTGCCCTGATACCCTTTTGGGACTAGTCTCTTTCTTAAATTACCTTATTGAGACTAGCCTCCGTATTTCGATTTCGATTCATTTCCTTTCTTGGATTAGCGTAACTACATACATTACCCAGGTAGGTAGCTGGGCTAGTCTATTTTGGGTCATTGCTTAGGGCTAAGAATTTATTCTTAACGACGATCTCCAACTATAAGAGGCATAGACATCTACTAAATATAAAAAAATTTATCTGCCTAGTAGACTATTGAATCCTAGTCACAGATAGCATTTCATCTAGCTAGGTCTTAACCAGTCGGAGTACGCGCTGATAGCCTTTGGCCCTTTGTTGAGATAAACAATTTAAGATTGCCTGTTTAGGTAAGGCTAACTTCTATATCCGTACTAAGATCAAGTTAAAGTCTGCCTTGTTATTCGTCGATAGAATTTTGCTGCCTAGGTCTCATCTACACACACGGTGGGACCGTAGATCTGTGACGTGTCTTGGCAAATGCTTGTACGGATGATCATTCCTGGCATGGAAATACTTGGGCGTTAAATTGCGAGGGTCCTTGTTGTAGGGACTGCAATATACGAAATGCTTCTGCCTGGACGGCGCCAATTGCGCCATGGCCAATGGTGATCCTCTAGTCGCCCTCCGAAACAGCAGTCTTAGTCGAAACTCGCTTTAGCGCTTGTAACTACGGACTAATTCGGAAATCATTGCATGGTCTTTGTAGCAATGTAGCGTCACTAAGGTTCGAAAGGGGGTTCCCCGGGGCACGGTCCATTTTAAACCTGGACGCCTAATGGTACACAAACTAAGAGTGGGAGTACTTTAAATTAGTCCTCCTTCTATATAGTCCGTGCTGTACAAGTATTGCTTTTTCCCTTCGCTCTTCAGTAGCAAGTTTTCATCCGACAGACACTTCCAATTGCATCCCGTCTGGGGAAAACTTCGCCATACTCACATAACCTCGACGAGAGTATATCTTATTGTCACCAAAAAAAAGAGAACAATGTTGGATCCGCCTGGCGTCTTCACCTACCGCGACGGTGTTGCTGTGATTCAACTCGTCTTCTTCTCCGCATTCCTGGGCTTTGCCTTTGTTCTGTGTCAGCGCCACGGCTATCGACGCTCCGAAGGCTGGATCATCTTGATCACTTTTTCCCTCCTGCGATTGATTGGAGCCTCGTTCCAGCTCGCTTCCATCAACTATCAAACCGATTCGGTCTACGGTGGTGCGCTCATTTGCGAGGGTATTGGCTTAGCGCCGCTGACGCTGCTCAACATTGGCATCTTCGGGAGACTGTAAGTCTTGCGTCAACGAGCACAAAACAAAATAAAAAGGCTAACGGACAAAACCCCAGGAATAAATTCGTCAAAAAGATACACCACAAGGTCTTCTCCGTCATCTCTTTGGTCGCTATCGCGGGTCTCGTGGTGGGCATCTACGGCGGTATCGAATCTTCCGAGTCGGCCGATCTGGGAACCAACGCATTGCTCAAGGCCAGCGTCATCTGCTTCATAGTAGCGTATGCCGCTTTTATCGGGTTGTTCCTGCTTTTCCTGACGGGGTGGAGAGTGATCCCCGCAAACGAACGCCCGCTGCTTCTTGGCTTTGCCTACTGCGTGCCCTTCATGGTGGTTCGATTCATGTACACCATTCTGCCGTCATTTATATCAAGCATCAGGCCCAAGTACAATGTCATCTTTGGCAATGTCACAATATATCTGTGCATGGATGTCCTTGAAGAGATCTTCGTTGTCGCCTGTTACATCTTTATCGGCATGAGGTTGGACCTTCTCCCGCCTGAATTGAGGTCCCCGCCGTTGAGCTTCAAGAAGAAGGACAAGAAGAAGAAGAGGAGACAGGCGCCAAACGGACGCGATGGACACATGTTGTTAGGATCACGTTGAGCTATCTGGCTCTGGAGGAAAGGCTCTGGAAAGAATGTAATATATTACTCTATCTGGGGTGACCAACCCTCTATTAAAGCATGAAGATAATAAGCAGGGGAGAGCATGAAGAAGCTGGAAAGGAATGGGAAAATGATCTTCTCTCTATAACCAGGCTTGTCTTATATTTGGAATTACTAAGCGTTTTGTTTCAAGACGTCCACTTCATGAAGTTTCTCGTTATAGAATCCTAAATAATCTATTTCACTTTTGGAAGTTCTCCAAAATCCCTGGTGCTAGCCTCAGCTTGCATGGCACAGCCTTTTCCTTGGGGTTTGGGGTCCCTGGTGTAACAATGATGCTAAACCTCAGCCAATCCCTCTTTGTTCCATCGTAGTCGAGCCCCTCGATATCATCAAAATATTGCAACAATCTCACTATGACATACCCTACTTCTGTCAGCGCAAACTGCTGTCCGATACAGATACGCGGCCCTCCACTAAAGGGTGCAAAGTGCCAATTTGCTGGCCTCTTCTCTTCCCAACGCTCTGGTCTAAACTCGTCTGCATCTTCGCCCCAGAGGTCTTTCCGTCGATGTAGCACATATGTGCTATATGCAATTTCGGTGCCCTTGCGAATATAGATAGGTTTCGTGCCGTCGGAGCCGCCACCGGTGGGAAGCATAGTGTCCCGCACAGCACACTTACTGTTAAAGGGTACCACAGAATTCATACGCAGTGCCTCGTTCATGACATTCTGTAGATACTTGCAGGAACGCAGAGTCTCAAAGGTAATCCGGCTTGGTGCATCGCCATCAGCCGGGCCAAAGGTCTCCAGGACAATCGTGCGCAGCTTTTGGAACACCCTAGGGCTGCGGATCATGTGGTAAAATACAAATCCCATCAAGCTGGCAGTGGAATCTCGACCGGCAGCCAAGAGGCCAGCTATCTGTTCTGGAACCTCTGTTTGGTCGGGACACTGACTGCGTAACGTGTTGATAAAGTCATATTTGACGCGAACCTGACCCTGGTCCTTGGCCAGATCGGCGGCGTCTATGCAGTCGTTTATAAACTTGTAGAGAACTCGTTTACACTCCTTTAACTCTTTCTGGCCGTAGAAGGATGACAAGCTCCTGAGGCGTAGACGCATGTTCGCAATCTGTAACGAACGGTTGAAGGCCCAAGCAAAGTCTTTTTTCGGGCCAGTGTCCTCTTGAGTTTCGCCTGGGCGAATGCTGGTTTCCCTGCAAACCTCTTCCAGTCGGTCCTTGAGCGAATCCACGCTCCTACCGACAAAGATCTCCGTAGCACAGTCGATGGTGAAACACGGAAAGAAAGATGCGAGACTTGCTCTCCTGGTCCACTTTCTACTACTCTCGTCAACCTCAGTTCCTGGTTGAAGCAAACACTTCAACAGTGTTTGGAAATGTTCTTCAAACACAATAAGATCTGAGACGACGTTTTCGCGGCTGAAGAGAGGCCGCATTAACACCCGGGCGTTGTGCCATGCCTCTCCATCGGCAATGAAAATGCTTCTCCCAATCATTTGCTTCAAGCTCATAACCTTGGGCGCTCCAGTCTTGAAGTCGTCAAACTTGGTCGCCAACAACGCTTGAATGTTTGCTGGGTCCGCAGTCAAAAGGTTGCTACTTCCTAGGAGGTTCATGTACCATGTATGCCGTCCCATGCTTTCGAAACGCTGCAGAACAAATTCCATGACTCTCTGTTCACGAGATGCCCGTATGCCACGCACCACCATATCCAGACCTAGTGGCCATTTTGTCGGTTCCGTCGGCGCCGGCTCGCAACCAAGGCTGCGAGCCTTAGCTCTGTGTGTAGCGAATGAATAAAGAGCCCTGGCTGCGACTAGCCAAATGACAATGGCAAGCACATTCGAGTAAGTGAGCTGCGTTAACATCGTGTCTAAGCTGCTCTATCAAGCAGCATGTCTTTTCATTCATCAGCACCAAGTTCAGCAAACGCTAGGGGATATAAGCACATACCAAGCGTATATCTTCAAGTAGGGTCCGATTGGGGGGAACAATCTTTCTGCTAGGTCTATAAATTTTAATCCGCTTTGCTATAGTTTCGTGCCTCGCTATTGCTAAATACAAGATACAACTTTTACTGGCTTGTTTCCCAGGCGTCTTGGTGTCTACGGGTGGGGTTTATACCCTTTTGGGCGACTTTACCCGATTTTGGTAATACTGGATTTGGTAGCAAGAATGATAGCAAATCGGGTGAATAATTCTCACCTAAAATATCTAAGCTTACCTATTCTGGTACATATAGCAGATCGTCAGATATACCAGCCACAGGTCACCTAGATGTAAACACAATAGAAGATGACTCTCCCATACAAAGCCAAGACTCGCATCAGCACCAGAAAGCTATTTTCGATATAAACTTCATATCTGAAAATAAGCCTAGCTAAAGCTAACGGGGTGGGAAATGTCGGAACATTCTCGGCAGAAATCAGTTCTTATCACAGGGTAGGCGAGAGGGCTCGTTTGATGCGATAAATTTAGTAACATTAAGCAACGATAGTTGCACTCCCGGGGGCATCGGTCATGCTCTTTGTCACGAATTTCATAGAAGAGGTACGCATATATGTTGCTTAGGAGAAGTTATTTTTTGTTGCTGACTTGACCCGAGGCCTTCACGTAATTGCAACTGCTCGTGACTTTTCAGTGTTGGCCGATCTAGCTGCAGCGGGCATCAGCACCGTGCAATTAGACGTGACAGACCCTAACAGCATCAAAAGTTGCCACAAGATTGTTTCCGAGCTTACCGGCGGCCGCCTGGACATTCTTGTCAATAATGCGTGAGGACCGATATATCTCTGGCCCATTGGAATAAGTTGCTAATGCGCTCCCCCGTATAGTGGACGCACACACACGCACCCGGCATTAGATCTTTCTATGCCGGATGTGCGGTCTACCTTTGAGGTAAACGTGTTTGGCGTGATGGCCGTTATTGCTGCTTTTTCAGATCTTCTCATTACGGCCAAGGGTCTCATCATCAACATTTCGTCGCTGGCTGCGTTGACCCCATATGTCTTCGGTAGCGCCTATTGCGCAAGCAAAGGCGCAGTCGTAAGCTACAGTCGCACATTGCGTCAGGAGCTACGTCCATTTGGCGTGAGGGTCATGGTTTGCATGGTCGGCGTTGTGCGCTCCAACATCCACAATAGACAGCACAGGTCTCTGCCCCCGAGCTCCGTGTATTGGCCCGTCCATGATGTTTTCGAGAAGCGACTCGAATTTGCCAATAACAATGCCGCAGTCGACACACATGTCTTTGCAGAGACGCTGGTTTCGAACGCACTGAAGAGGGAGACACCGTGGTTTCTCAGGACCTGGGTAGGTCGACCGGATTGGTTATGGTGCGGCACAATGGCACGGCCGCTTTGGTGGGGGTATAGCTTTTTTGGAGAATGGCTTATAGACTATGTTTGTTCGAAAATGTTTGACCTTGGAAATCTAGTGGATAAAAAGCACTGTTGAAGTTGCGGAGAGCTCTGCAATAACGGCTTTGCACATGTCATCCTAGTACCTATGTACAATAAATCTAGTAAGCGCGGCGGAGCTTTCAGTTAGAACGTGAACCGCAAGTAAATGTCCCCAGCACATTAAGGAAGGCCAAGCTTAGCGTAATGATAATTTTGATTAGGCTACCTGATATGATGGCAAAAGGCTAGCCAGGTGACTTGCAGTACGGATAGAATAGGTTGGCCAAAAATGCCAAAAAAGGTTGATCGCGGATGAGAGGGCTAGTCGTGCCCTTCCTAATTTGGCAATACCTTTTCTGGCAATGCTACGCCACACACAAGATGTAGCATTAACTGATTGGCTCAACGTGCATTCATGCAAGCACCTACATCGTACGATACTCTGTACCGCCAGCGGCGAGAAGTGAAATATTTTGCGCGAGTCTCGCTCAGGCGGCCTTGAACTCTTAACTGCCGTCTATAAACCTTTGTTGCATATCACCATTTCACTCCAGTTTGGCTTCCAACTCTTGCTCTAGTCGAGCCCTTTCTTTAGGTTGCAGATACTAATATTTTTTGTACAGACCAGATTATCTTAGTAGCAATGGCAGTCGAAGAGTCCCAAGTAACTTTCAAGCCTCTTCATGCTACTTTCGGCGCAGAGTGTAATGGAATCGACTTCTCACAACCAGTGAAGGAAGACAATATCAACATTATCCGTAATGGCATGGCCAAATATGGCGTACTGGTATTCCGAGGTGCTCAACTCGATGATGCGAGGCACGTAGCCCTCGCACGTCAACTCGGTGAGCTTGATCGTTCGACCGTCTTCGTCATGCCTGGTCAAAAGTATCGGCTTGCGCCTTTCAATGAACTCACCGACGTGGCAAACATCGAACAGGACGGCTCGATCATCCAAAAAAATAGCTTGAGTTACCAGATTGGTCAAGGAAACAGCCTGTTCCATGTTGACTGCGCCTACAACCCCCGCAGAGCCGGATTCTCGGTGCTCCGCGCCCACAAGTTGCCCCCAAAAGGGAGCGGCGGTGGCACTGCTTTTGCTGATTCAAGGACGGCCTATGAGGATCTGGATGACGCCAAAAAGGAAGAGATCAAGGATTATGTCGTGTGGCACTCTCTCTGGCATAGCCGTCGGCTAGCCGCTCCCGATTGCGAGTTCCTGCAGTATATGGAGCCAGAGAAGAACTCCATGGCTCGCCACAAGCTGGTTCAAATGCACGAACCAAGCAAAAGAATGAACATGTACATCGCCGCGCACGCACACCACTTCGACGGCTGGACAAATAAAGAGAGCCAGCCAGTCGTAGACGATTTGATGCGGCACGTCACCCAGGAGAAGTATACATTGACCGTTAATTGGGAGAACGATGGAGACTTCGTCATATGGGTGAGTTGAAGCAGTGAAAGCGTGAAGCAAGTAAACTAGACTAAAATAAGTTACATAGGATAATACATGCGTTTTGCACAAAGCATGTGGAGGTGACTTTGAAGGGAAGTATGTTCGTGACATGAGAAGAGCGACTGTTCTTGACTCTTCTCCGACTGCTTGGGGACTAAATTCGACAGAGGATCAGTCGGGAGTGCTCTCAGATGTGGCACGGGTCCTTGGAACGTCTTAAGAAGTGTGAAGACAATTAACATCGATAGTTATATAGCATAGTTGAACTTGATAATCACTGTCTTTCAGCAAATCATAAACATAACTGAAAATATATAGCAGAAAATTAAACTCGCAAGGATTTCATGAGTATCGGTGATTTGACTTAAAAGGAAATGAGAGAAGGAAGATGCTTATCAAAGCTATGAACTGGATATATTGGGTGGCTAGCTAAAAAACTCCATGAAGAAGGAAGAATAACAAACTAACTAGTTAGGGATTAACTATTTCGAGGGGATAAACTTGACTACCTAGGTAATCAATATTGTTGCTTCAAAAAAATAAAAAACAATAAGAAAATTGAAAAAAAATGCGCGAAAATCTCCACGTTTATAATTGTTCTCTTGCCCTAACCTTTGACACTCTCTGGTGGCGTAGTGCCGGTGGACAGGGTAGCCTCAGACGGGCCAGAAGAACCGCTTTTCTGTGACTTTTCATCATCACTGCTGTCTTGAGTGCTTGAGCTCTCTTCGGCGTCACCCTCGGCTTCAATATCGGACGTTTTTGCAGCGGTTTGCTCACTCGCTGGCTCCGCTGCGGCCTCGGTCGCCGGTTTTGGCATGTCCTTGACATTGGGTATCAACGTGGGGGATAGCCTGGCTACGGCGTCCTCAACCATGTCCTCGATGGTAGCACCGCCGAGCAGTTTCAACACTGGCAAGTCGAGGTCTAGTTCGCGAGTGAACCAGAATCGCATGTCGACAGCGACGAGAGAGTCAATACCCAGCTCGATCAATGAAGTGCCGGGTGAGATGGCGCCGTCCTCGGGTTGCATGCCCAGCAGTTTGTACAAGGTGGCCACGAAGCCTGCCATAAGTACTTTGGTCACACCTTGCATCGTCGTCTGCTCCTTGAGATGTTCTCTCACCGAGAATGTAGCCCCGTCGTCTCTCTCGGATGCAGCTCCCCTGGCTCTCTTGTACCAAGAGAACCTCGGCGCCTGAAGCCATGGCGGCTGATTCTCAGCATCTGCGTCGACAGGCCTGATGGCAGACGATATCTCCCACACCTTGCTTACGGCTCTATCGTCGGGTGTGCCAGCCAGCACCGCCTCGGCGAAAAACTGGAGGAAATCCCACTCCGAAATATTGGAGTAGCCTAGTTTTTCAAGGCGGTCCATGAGGTTTGCTTCGCGGCGTGTGATGTACCCAATGCCATGAATACCGGCCATGTTCATCACGGAGCCAGCCAGGCCCCGTCGTCGACGACCTTCAGCCACACTCACCATGAAACCGTTGGCAGCCGCGTAGCTTGCTTGTCCGATATTTCCGGTAGTATACGCGAGCGACGAGAAGATGATGAAGAAGTCCAAATCAGGCTTTTGAAATAGAGCATCAAGGTACGTTGTGCCTTTAACCTTGGGCTCCAGCGTGCCGTTAAAGTCTTCGTACGACTGGTTGGCGATAAGTCCATCATTCAGCACCATGGCGCCATTGCAGACGCCAGCAACCGGTGGAAGCGTCTCTCTGATGATCTGGTACGTTTCAGAAACCTGTTTTTCGTCGGTAATATCCATGGGCAAGACAGTGACAGTGGCACCGTTGGCAGTCATACTCTCGAGCCACTTCTCGTCAACCTTAGGCTTGCGAGAAGTCAAAACAACGTATCGGGCCCCACGTTCGACCATCCAGCGAGTTAATGACAGCCCAAGGTCGCCTGTTAGACCAGCAAGCCAGTACGTTTTATCTGGGCGGAACTGAACCATATCCTCAGCTGGGCGGAGCGAAACCCAAGCCGAAGACTGAGTTGATAGGTCTACAACCTCGAGCACGAAGTGCGAGCTGTCCTGACTGTACCCTGGAATTTCGTCCAGGCTGAGCTCTCGCACACCTTCGTAAGTGTCGACCTCAGAATGCTCTTTGAAGAAATCCCGAGCCCGCTGGAGCAGCTTGAGGGCTGTCGCAGGGCTCGTATGCGACTTCACATGTGCGGAATCGACCGGGGCAAAAAACTCGCTGGGAGAAAGACGCTTCACGTGTGAGGGTAAGTGTGCCTCAATATGCGGGCCAGACTGAGTCGTTTCGTCAGCGCTCGAAAAGTATGTGAATGTGGATAGTTTGGGAGGGAGCAGAGCTGCGACTGTCCGGCGATGAGCACGGGCGTGAACGTATTGCAAGTCTGAGCGGCCGGAATCAGATGTTGTCAGACTGAGTCCTACATGCGAATCTCGCGCCAGCTCCTTTAGGGATGCTGCCAAAGCCGCTGTAGGAGGTTCATGTACCATAAGACAAGTGCCCTCAGCGGTCTGCGAGATGAGGTAGTGGCCCAAGAGGAAATTGGCGGCGGTGACGAGCAGCTCCAGGGCCTGATCCTCTGGCACATCGACGGGAAGCACCATGTCTTGGGGCACTGACATCCGTGATTGCAGTGTTTCAGAAAAGGCAAGGACTGTCTGTGCATTGCCTGCCACCTTTCCGATGTGGAGGTACAGAGAACCGACTGAGTGTATTTTTAACGGAGTCAAAGTCGACCGCAATGTCTCGACTTGTACTAAGTCTTCCCCTGACGGAACGATCCAGCTTGGTGTTATCACCTCGCGCAACTCATGGGTTTTGACTGCATTTTGGACGGCGATAACTGAGTCCTTGATCGATGACTGCTTGCGGATAGTTCTCCGGGACGAGTTAAATCTCGAATCCATTGCCTTGCAGGGCACCATTCGTGGGATAATGACCTGCCCGTTCACGACACGAATTTCCCTCTCCAGTAGCCATGTGGTAACGTACGGCTCCAGCCATCCATTCCAAACACCAGAAATATGCATTCTCATCAGTGTGCTAGCTATGTACGTAGCATCTACGGGCTCGTTGGCCGCAAAGTCAATCACTTGCAGCCTCAAGTCTGGCTTTTCGGGAACGAGGCATCTGGACACGCCAACCATCATATTACCGAATGGGTTCTCACCCGCACCTCCCCGTGTCACCCAGAGGATGTTAGAAGATTTCTCCGTCAAGAGCTGGATGGCCCTCCAACGCTCGGGCGTGAAGGGATCGAAGATATTTGTGTCCAGTTCCATCAAGCTAAGAACAAGCTGCCTGGGACCGAAGTTGCTCTCCTGCAAGTCCTCAATTCTAGAAATGACTTCAACGTCAGCAGAAAAAGGAGCAAGAGCCGAGAGGACTTCAGCTTGAACAGGAGCCATGACCGTGCCTTGGCCAGCGAGCACAAGGAGCTTAGGTAGCTTGACAGATTCCAAATTGCTGTGCTCTGTGTTGAGAGGTTCTCGGATGAGCTGCATCTGAGAATCGACGGCCTGAGTCAGCATGACGCTGAGTGGCACCATAAACATACCCGTTTCAGGCGTGGTCGTTTCAATGCCAGAGAAGCCCGATTTTCTCAATGCTGCATCCCAGCCGCGCTGGGAGAGCAAAGGATTGTGCACTCTACCGTCCTCCTCTCCTAACCACCAACCCGGCAATGAGCCAAAGAAGAATGATTGGCGCACGGGGTCGGTGTCAGTAATCTCAAGCAAAACTAGGTAGCCACCCGGCTTGAGAAGTTTTCGGACATTCTTTAAAGTCTTTTCGATAAACTTGGTTGCATGTAAAACGTTGGAGGCAACGATAAGATCATAGCGGCGCTCGCTGAAGCCCTGCTCTGTGGGTTCTCCCTCCACATCAAGTGTCTTATACATGAACTTTGAATCATGATCCTTGAATAGTTCTTGGGCATCTGGGAAGAAGGATCCAGAGATATCCGTATACGTGTAGGAGCCATAATTATCACCAACACGGCTCATGATAGCCTCTGTAGCGGACCCTGTGCCGGCACCTGTGAAAGTCGGTCAACGTTGCTACATGCCCACTTTTAAAGGAAAAGTACTCACCAATCTCAAGAATCTCTAGTTGTCTGTGTTTGTGAGTAAGTTGCTCAACCAGGCTTCCAAGGTAACTGTTGTATTCTGGAACACTGTATGTATGCTTATAAACGTGATCCAGGATGTCGGATCCACGGAAGAGTTCCAGAAGAGATACCTCTCCACGAATGAATGCAGTGAGATTGTCTCCAAGAATTGATAGGTAATGGAAATCTTCGTATTCTTCGGCGAATCTTTATATCCAACATTAGTACAGCAGAGCAGAGTCTCCAGGATGGCAGGACTTACTTTCGCATGGGCTCCTCCATTGTCTCGAATGTATCGTTCAACCATTCCTTCTTGATGGTTGGATGCGTGCCTGCGGCAGCAGCTTCAACAACCGCAGCAACCCAATTCAGATACTTCTTGGGATGCCACTCTAGACCGTCACGCTCTTCTAGTGGTATGGCGTCGTGCAACCTCTTCATGTAGAGAAAGCAAGATCGTTCGATAAAGTAGGACTTTTCATACTTTTCTGTTTCGGCGTCCCAGAACTCGGTGTATTCCTTGGCCGCATCAGGTTTTTCAGGGGCCCAGATGGTTTCCGAGAATTTTTGGGCGTCATCCTTGGCCGTGATTTGAACTACAGAAGTGACCTCCAGTCCCTCAATTTGTAGCATCGCGTTGCCTTCAGCATCGTACACATCGATGTCGCCAGAGACTTGCTGCGGTGACTCCCCAATCTGGACTTTGGCATCGAACAGCAGATCTGTTCCAAGGCAGGCGGTATGGTTACACGTGATAGGATTGACTTTAATGTTTCGAATCACAGTTGGCACCATCAATGTCCAGAGTTGACCGTCTCCTGGTGCACCGATCGCGCAAAATAAGCCCTGGAACGCGACATCCAGGGGCGCAGGATGTACGATCATGTCAGTCTCATACCCCGTCTCACCAATGCTGTTTATCTGCCCAGAGGCCGCCAGGCTCCGGCGACTAAGATTTGTGATGCTTTTGAACATATCGGAGTAGTTGTAACCCAATTTTGCCAACGAGCTGTAGAAGACTTCCGTGTCAACTTCCGTTACCCTGTATCCTTCTGGTGCTGGCTCTCTTGGAGGAAGTGTCTCTCGAGATCCTGGGCCAAGACGGAGCGTAATACGAGCTGTAGATACAGTAGTTGGAGTTGCATCCTTTGTTGGACAAGCTTCGCATACAAAGTTGCAGAGGACTAGACCAAATCTCCGCTCAATGTTGGAAAGCGTCACCAGGACCTCAGAGCCGAGGTTCTCATCTATGAATCCGAGTGCCCGGTGAATGGTCAGATCCTCGAGCTCAATGAGCTCCATCTCCTCTCCAGTATCAGCCACGAATGCTTTGGTGGCTTCAATGGCCATGACGGCAAAACCTGCTCCGGGGAAGATCGTCTGGCCCTGGATAGAATGTCCGCGAACCCACGGTATTTCGTTTGGCTTAAGGAAATTGCGCCAACGCAATTCGTGCTCTCCGCTATCCAGCCTAACACCAAGCAACTCATGGTGCCTATGCTGGCGCAAGCGCATTGACTTTGATAAACGCGACTCGGCCCAGAAAGATTGGGTGTGATCCCAGGCGTATTGCGGAACTGACCTCAAAAACTTGGGTCTATCGCAAGAGTCGTGGCTCGCAAATGCTTGATCGAGGCGCCCGAAATTCAATTTTGCGGAACCGACATTAGCCCACACGGCACCAATAGCATCGGAGAAGGCCTCAACGTCATTTACATTCCGTGCCAGTACACCTGAGTAGGGGACCGCTGTGCCCAGCTTCTCCTCCATGATCAAAGAAGCAGGACCCTTCAGTGCCGGATGAGGACCAACTTCTATGGCCAAAGCTGGCGTGGAGGTCTTTTCCAGGGCACTTTCGAGAGCTTGCGAGAACAAGACAGGCTGAAGCAGGTTGTCCCTCCAGTAGGAGCCTGCAAGCTGTTCTGCCATCTCAGATGTGACCAAGTCTCCCCCGAGAACAGAAGAATACCATCGGCAGGATTTTCGAGGCTCTTGGATTTCGATTTTAATTCGAGCCATGGCGTCCATGTACGGCTCGGAACAAGGTTGCATATGGTGTGAGTGGTAAGCAGTGTCAACCTTGAGCTGACGTACAAACTTGCGCTCGTCCTCAAAGATGAACTTGGCTCTTTCGATCGCCGTTTCGTCTCCGGACAACGTGACGCTCGCTGAAGAGTTACTAGCAGCCACGTTGAAGCGTCCGTACTTCTGCATCGTGGCTAGCTCGCAGAGCTCCTGGGCATCCTCCATAGAAGTGCCGACCGCCAGCATACTGCCAGCCTTGCCGTTTGGTCCACATGCCACTTTGCCATATAGTCCTCTGTAGTATGCTATTCTTATAGCATCCTGAGCACTCAAGAAACCTGCGGCGTAGGCAGCTCCGATTTCTCCACTAGAATGGCCCACTACCACATCAAACATGACGCCAACCTCTTGCAGTAAGTTGACCATGAGAATCTGAACGGCAGTGCACAGCGGCTGCGAGTAGGCGCCCTCCATAACGTGTGAAGAGTCTGCAGCCTTGCACAGCTCTTCTCGCAATGACCACTCTGGACGATCATTTTCTGGTAGACTTTGAAGAGACCTGTTCAAATCTTCTATCAATTGCGCGGCTGTGGGAGATAGTTCGATCAGCTGATGTCCCATCTGAGGCCACTGAGCTCCCTGGCCAGTGAAGATACCCAATATGGTGTGAGTCTTGTGGGAAGGCCGCACGCCATTGTCCTTGCCGTCTTTTTTCCTGGCATCAATTGCTGTTGTAATCTTGTTGCGCAGAGTTTCCAGGGTCAGCGCTGAGTAGGAAGTCCTCAGCGAGAAGGCAGATCTTCGAGACAGCGTCCAGGCAACGTCGCGTAAGTTGGCAGTCTCCTCGTTGAGATTGTTCAAGTAGGAAAGAAAACTTTCCAACTGGTTGGTCAAAGACTTTTCAGAGTTTGCCGACAACATAAACGGTATACCAGTACGGGAAGTGCGGTCTTCCGTGGTCGCTGTTATGCTGGGGGTTCTCGGCACGTAGCTCTCAATGATGGCGTGGGCATTGGCTCCTCCAAAGCCTGTATACAATCTCAAAGTTAGATTAATAAAAATGTGAATAAAGCAGAACTGTCACTGACCAAAGCTGTTGACGCTTGCTCGCCTTGGGGTCCCCGGAGGTAGCTCTGGCCACGGCGCAGCAGCCTTGAGAATCTGAAGCCGACCGTAATAGGGCTCGATATCTGGGTTCAACTCATCAAAGAGCAGGTTTGGTGGAATATAGCCGTGTTGCATTCCAAGAGATGCTCTGAGTAAGCCAGCAATACCAGCCGTCCCTTCTGTGTGTCCGATGACCGTCTTGATGGATCCAACATAGAGGCTATCATCCTCGGTAGCTTCGTTTAGCTTGTCTCCAAAAAAAGCCTTGTAGATTGCCGCAGCCTCTTGAGGATCTCCAGCCTTTGTGCCTGTGCCATGCGCTTCGAAATACTGGCATCGGTCTTTTTCAATGTCGAGTCCAGCTCGAGAGTATGTCTCTCGGATCAATTGTGCTTGTGATGTGCTACTCGGCATCTTTAGAAGTCGTCAGTATCTCTGGTCTTTGAACGACGCCGTGAAAAGAAATGGGACTTCGTACTGTTATTCCGGGAGTTCGTCCATCCTGGTTTGCACCAGTCTCACGAATAATGCAATCAATTGTATCACCATCCGCGATGGCATCACTTAACCGCTTAAGTATGATGGCTGCGACACCTTCGCCACGTGCATAGCCGTCCGCATTTTTGCTCCACATACGACTGCGGCCTGTGGGTGACAGCATGTTGACATTGCTTTCAGCCACATAGTTGGCTTGAGAGTAGGAAAGTTAGCAACTACCAAGTAAAAACACAGATAGAAGGTTTAGTACTTGGTCCGAATATGAGATTTGCTCCAGCTGCCACTGCGAGATTAGAGTGCCCTAGCCTCAAGGCCTGAACTGCTTGGTGTACTGCTATGAGACTAGATGAGCAGGCAGTATCAATTGTCATGGATGGCCCAGTCCTGCGAAATAACGATTAGCATCACTCTCCAACAGAACAGGTATTAAGACACCAACCAATTGAAGAAATAAGAAACTCGATTTGAAAGTATGCTGGACGCTGTGCCAGTAGCTGCGTACTTGGGCAGGGACTCCAAGTCGTGATAGGTTATGTGCGCATAGTCGTTGCACATCAAGCCAACGTACACAGCCGTTGGGGAACCAGACAATTCTTCAATTTTGTGACCTGAAGACTCGAGGGCCTCGTAAACGACTTCCATCAACATCCGTTGTTGGGGGTCGATCGCACTCGCCTCTGAACCCGGAATGTTGAAAAACTGCGCATCGAAGACGCTGGTGTCGTTCTCAAGAAAATAGGAGTGGAGTACATTGCTTGTGCCATGATGGCCCCCATCCTTGTGATAGAACCCGTCAGCACTGAAGCGTTCAATCTTGCTCGCAACGTCGCGAGGCTCTTTCATCAACTCCCATAGCCTGGATGGGGATGTTGCGTCGCCAGGAAAGCGGCAGCCACTGCCAATGACAGCAACTGGCTCGCTCGTGCAAGTCATCGAGGGAGGTGTTGCCGGACGGGTAAGTGGGTGGAGTTCAATTCAAACAGCGACTAGGCGATCAGCGAGCGTAGTTTTTATCTTACATTCGTGCATTGCATTGCATGTCATTATACATCTAACGAATTAAACTCGCATTTAACAGATCTATCACATATAGCACGTGGCAACCAGATAAGTGTCTCGCGTGTGCTGTAAAATTTCCCAATTGGGCAATACCGGATCGGGGCATGATTTCCCAAAACAGTAATGACCAAACTTGACTGTATGAATAGGGGCGGAAACGCCCAGGGTTCCTGAACTATGCCTTTTGTGACATTTTTGCTTGTTGAAGTATCAGCCTGTCAGAATATATGGAAGTTGAATTATTCGGCGCTATTGTCAACTTCTTACGGAAAAAGCTCCGCGTTAGTAACGTGAGGCGTACGCACAATCACTACCCAGTCGTTCCATAACACTTCCTCCTATTCATCCTCATCATCACCCCGTGCGTCCTCAGTATTGCCAGATCGAATTGCGTTGTGAATCTCCTTTTATCATGGCAGCGCCGCCTGAAGTCTCTGTCCACAACCTTAGCGGAAAATGGGAGCTCGTAAAATTGCCCTTACTATCATTGCCTCCTGCGCACTGCTAACCTGGACTTGGCCGCATAGAATTCAACACTGTCCGAAGATATCCTTCCTATACTAGAGCTCCAAGAGGTGGCCTTTCTTGTGCGAATCTTGGTGTCAAAGGCTCAAGTATCCGTCTCTCTCAAACAGACCGAAGACGGCAGTGTCTCTCGCATCGATTCGACTCAGACTTCACTCGGCCACACTCTTGAAGAGACGTGGCTTCTCAACTGGGAACCCCGCGACTCTATTCACACGGTATTCGGGAAAATGACAGTGCGGGCGCGTTTAGTTTCGCCCACAACTGTGCAGGAGACCGTGCTTCAAGGCCATTCGGAGAGATACAAGGCAGACTGGGAAGGGGACGTCATCGAGTTGGATGTCGAGAATGAAGGCTGGACAAGTACCCAGGTCTGGGGCTTCACCACAGTTGATGACTCTAGAAGATACGTGAGAAGGTCGGTGGTGAGGAAGGGCGATATTAGCAAGGTCGTTCAAGTAGTCTATGATTGGGTTGGCCCTAACGATGTCTAAAATATTATGACAGAACGCCACCACGTTCCCAGATAGACGAGCTCGGTGTCGGATTAGGCACCGCCCAGGGCTTGTGCCCTGCCCCTTAGTTAGTCTTCCATATAGGCGCACAATGCAGAGCTTGCTTCTAGCAAGCACCTTCCATCTCTAGGATTCAGCTTCCGTGATATCATCATGAGATGTTGAGGCTGATGCACAAAGCTATCAAGAGGAATTTCATGGGTAAGCTGAAGTAGTTAATTAAGCCTTGTAACCAAGATAAATGTTCCACACCACCAAGATCTTGAGGCAAAGATTTACTATCTCTGGTTTATTGTATCGCGGGTTCAGATGGCTCGCTGTTCAGTACCTCATCCCTAACAGGCTAACACGCCATCATGGTGCGAATACCCTTGTTAGACGGACGCCTGTGTTATTCGCTTTATTGGCCCGATGTAGAAACACAACATCGAAATTACCTAAAAGAGTAATCAAGCTCTACACGCCATGCCACATTTGCCAAATTAGAGAGATGAAATATTCATTAAATTCTAAGACACTAGTAAAACAATTCCCTTTTCAGTATTCTTTCTGGTTTCCCCTATTTTAGTTTAGGAGACGAATAAATTTGCGCTCCGATTGCCTGCTTGTCCCTCATACTACCAAATTAACTACATCCATATTAGGCAAGAAATCGGAGTATGCGACGCCAAAAGCCGTCCAAGAATAATCATTCCGAAAAGGGTAGAGAGGGAGGCAGAAAATGTCACCTCGAGCTGCGTACTTACAAGGCCCTGCAGATCTGCACTTTCAAGTGCTAGATAACAGTAGTCTTCTACAAATCGCTCATATTAGTCAACCCACGTCTGCGTAGAAACATTACCGAATAAAAATTTACTGTTTAAACAAACTAGCCTTGCATTGAACTCTCAAATTTCACCTTAGTCTCCGTATATCTGGAAGGTTCTGCGCGCCTTCAATTCCACAATGCGTACTCTAATGCTCCATGGCCATGCCACCAGTGCCTTCATCTTCAAGGCCCAAACACGTATGTAAAATGTTACGTCGGATACTTAATCAAATCTCTGACGGTATCCCTCTACAGTTCCATTCCAATCAAAGCTAGACGACAATTTCACCTTCGACTTCATCGATGGACCTTTTCGCTGTGCGCCTCCTGCAGGTCTTGGATCAGTCGTCTCGACAGCCTATATGTGGTATAAGGGCTCCGACGCCACTTCAATACGAAATTCCGCATCGTGGTTGTCCCAGTACATTGAGAAGAACGGTCCTTATGACTGCATTTGCTGCTTCTCCAAGGCATCGGGTGTGGTCCTTGCCATGCTAATGTACGAAGCCCGCCATGGGACTGCCGAGTCTCGAGAGCGGATAATGCCCAAGTGTCTTGTGTTTATCAACGGAGGTCTCGAGTACTCTTTTTTGGAGGATCTTGGGCTTCCCATTACCGAAGAGGCTCGACGAATCAAATTTAAGACGGAACAGCTGGTCAGGTCCAAAACCCATGCTTTGTCGAATCTCTCAAAAGCAACTGTGCGTCCCGGTGCAACAAATGGTCTTTGGGACGATACCAGCAGATTGCTACATAATCCTAGCAAGATGCCACCGCCGTCTAATTGCTTCGGCTTGAACTTGGCCTCTTTGCCGGAGGACCTCCTGATCCAACTACCGACTGTACACATTCTCGGTGGCAAGGATCCTATATGGCCCTCTGGCGTTCAGCTAGCAAATCTCTGCGACAAGGACACTCGGTCATTCTACGATCACCAAGGTGGACATGACCTGCCGAGGACGCCAAAAGTGGCTGGTGATATTGCGAAGATTTTCAATGGCCTGGCCGAGAGATTGCGCACGTAGTGCCTCTCTGCATTTAGAAAGTGATTATTTTGGATAAAACTATCCGCCACACTCTGTCCCATCACTAGTTTTGAAATAAGAATATTTGGAAACGGACCTCAGCAACGCTAGCATGACAACGCTGAAGGTTGTCTCCAGTTTTTGGAATTGCGAATCCACACACTTCCGCTCTATATACACGTATACACATATGTGCCAGGTAGCACCATTTGCACCAGCACTTATGTGTTGAAATCTGATTGCGTAAGATGGAAGCTACTTAGTATCCGTCACAAATATAGGAGATATTTACAGATCTAATTGCAGTGCCTGTACTTCATCAACGCTACTTACTCCATTTCCGCAAACCTGGCCTTGTTTTAGATGGTGTAGGAGTAGGCTGTTTTCTCGCAAGAATACATTGATTTGTTCCTAGATCGTATCCCTTTTTTCTCCCCAATTGTCCACATATCTGAATTTGACGTCAAGGCCATACAGCGGCCTCGCTGACAGGCTGCCTATGGCAATTTTCATTTTGCCCTCGTCTAACAGCTCGCGATCGACAAGGTCAAAGTTAAAGCGACCGACCCAAGCTCCGATGACGCACGCCATCTCGGCTTTGGAGTAACCTTGCGCGACACAACTACGGCTGCCCTGCATGAAAGTCAGGTTGAAAAACTTGTTCTTGCAGCCTCCGTTGGCGTTTAGGGAGCCGTCGGCATTGAGCCACCGCCGAGGATTGAACTGGTTGGCATCCGGCCCCCAGAAGCGCTCGTCCCGGTGGAAGCCCTTGATGGGAATGATAACCCAGGTACCCTTAGGAATAACCCTGCCGCCTATCACCGTGTCCTGTAGCGTCTCCCGCATCGTCTGTGGGATAGGAGGATACCAGCGCAGAACCTCGTTAATAAATGCCTGTGTCAAGGGCATATTGTCAACATCGGCACTCGTAGCCATTTGTTCCTGGTTTCCATTCTCATGGTCGGGGTTGGCGTTCGGGTCTGGCAAATGGGCACGAGCTTCTTCACGAAGCAGAGGCTGCCATTCCGGATACAGACAAAGCATGTATACGGCCCAGGTAATACCCACTGAGATGGTTTCGTGGCCGGCCGCCAAAAAGGTTGTCATCTGATCAATGACCTCCTCCTCGTTGGCTCTAGCAACCTCTTCGTAGTGGAAGCATAAACTCAGAAGATCTTTGCCGTGGCTAGACTTCTCTAGAGCTTGCTGACGTCGTTCTCGGAGCAGGCGTCGACACAAGCTCCGTAAAATAGGCACAGACTCGCCCATTGTACGATTCCATCTGTTTGGTAGCATGTGCACGAACCACGCCGGCAGCCATATCTCAAGCATTGCAAGAACAATATAGCCACGGGATGGCTCTATAGCCCGTCGGAAAGTCTTTGCCAAAGTTGCGTTCTCGTCCTGTATGGATCCAAAGTCTTCACCGAGAGTAGACATAGTAACTATGTCAAGAGCACCGCGGGACGCCCAGTGACCAATTTCAAAGACCGCTTCACCATGAGGTTGCCGGAGTGTTTCCTGGGTAATCTTCTGCGTCAGCTCACAGGTCTTGGCCCAGAAGATAGGATACATTTCGCGAATGTGCCGTGGGGCGAAAATGGGGAGGAAAATACGTCGCTGCTGTCTATGTTTTTCAAGTTCAGACAGAACGAGGCCTTCTCCCAGAATCCTCCCAGCAATTCCCTTTGCTATAACTGGTTTTATAAACTCGTCAACACGTGTGCAAACCTCTGCCACTATCGCAGGAGTCGTAATTACAACACGCGGTGAGTTTAAGAGGCTACGGTAGTATATGAAGCCGTCGTTGGCTATTTCGCGAATCCTGAAGAAATACTCAGTTCCGATTGCTAGACTAAGAGGCGGATCACTTATCTTACCAACTCTCAGATACGGCTGTGCCATTCTTGAACAATTGCCACCAGTGTCCCGTCAGCCAGCTACCACCCTACACTAGTAAGTTCATGCTTGTTCCTATCCTCGTTACTGGGAGCCAAACCTTCGGTTGAGGTAGTTTAGCAAGCGGACTGAGCCATATGGGCCAGAGGAACCTTGCCCAAATCAGGTGCAATGCGAGGGCGATTGAAGCGAGTATGTAGAAGCACCCAACGTAGCCAGCACGCGCGAGGAATCCAAGGAATCCCGATTGGGGTCCATATTGGACCAGGGCGTACGTGGTCGGCACTATGGCAAGTTGAACCAGGCGCCAGGAAATGGCGGCCATTGTTTTTATCGATTAATCGGTATAAAATCGATAAATATTCAAAACAAATATTGTTAGCGATAGGAAAGTTAGTTGCCCAGGGCCGGTTATTTTGTGTCACAAATAGGTGTAAATCATTGTGATGCACCAGATCAGATGGTGCGTACTCTGACTTCCATATTGGGGAATATTGCCGGAAATGGGGCTTGCCTAAATAGAGTTGTAGTAAACTTTGGGCCACGCAGGCTGCCACATATGCTAGCGCCGAAACCAGCAATTCCACAGCTGCAAGTGCTGCTATAATCAGGCTATATGGGGAGCAAACGGTGATGATAGATGGGGAATGGCTCTATCGGTGCTGAACAAGCACATGGTGTTTTATTAATTAACTACCACCACAAACAGCAACTATCAGGAAAGTCGCTACCTACAGAAGACTATGTGCGTTGTCCCAAATAGATCCATTTACATTCTTATCATGCTCTTTGTCGAGTAACTTACCTCCTAGTCACATAGTTGAAGCTCTAGCTGCGCTAGCGATTTTGGGTTCCTCGATGTTACGGTCAGGTAATACTTTAGCGAAATTATCTAGCTTTCTGTTTGTAGCAGGAAGTAGCGAACTGGTTATCTCTGCGCCACTGAAATCGCTACAGACGGTGAATTATATGACAAACGGGCTCCCACAGACCTCCTCATAGCTAACAAGCCAATGCGTTTCTTTTTCTTCTCCATCAAGTTTCAGCAATCTGACCAACTTATTGGTCTAACCACCTCCTTCGTCAAGAAGCTTCCCAATATAGTAGTTAGCAAAGTGTCATTCTTTCCCGCCATCATATATTTGTGATGACAAGAATATAAATAGAGGCATTCAGATAGCTAGCCATTCCGTGCTCAAGCCAGGGCATAAACGAGTTTCTGGCCACTGACCTCCCCTTTTCTGATCTTCTGTACTCCATCCAACACTCCTGGTAAGCCGCCACCCTCCACCTTGACGATATGAGGCTTTATCTTGCCATCGTTTAGCAGCCTCTGAATCCGCTCAAAAAGCGGACCTGCCATCTCCCGCAGCCGGGGCTCGGGCTCGCAAGCGTACGGAGCTGGCCAGCTGGAACCGTCGCCAGCAATACGTGTGGCCAGAATCCAGTCCGGGGTTATGACCTTACGAGTCGCCAACTGATCGTTATATGGGTTTAGTGCTGTGTAATTTCCTCCTGCCCGTCCCATAGCCGCGTAACAGAATCGCATCGACGAGTCCTCGGCGACACAGTCGATAACAAATTCCAGCAGGTTCTTGGTATCGGAGCGAATCTTTTGCGCGCAGTCGGGCGACTTGTAGTCATACACTTTGTCTGCGCCGTACGACTTGACAAGCTCGAAATTGTGCGGAGAACACGTGGTGATTGTGGGAAACCCACAGCTGAGAAGAAAAATCATTAACGTTGCTTTTGACCGCTGTTCCTACGAAGACCGTCGGCTTACATGTGCAGTAGCTGGAGAACCATGGTGCCAGTCGACGTGCTTCCGCCGTAGACTAGGACGGGAGGCAAAGGCTCTTCTCCTTTTGAGCTGTCCAGGAGATCTGGAGACCATCCTAGTGACCAGAACAGAACCATGCAAGCCGATGCTATGGCAGTGCCCAAAGCGGCTGCACTTTCAATAGCCATGTTGTCAGGCGCCTTAAAAGTCAGATCACCAACAAGCTTAACGTATTCTGCAAAGGCACCACCAAGAGGTTTCTCTTTGTTCACTACAAAAGCAATCAGGCAATGGTCAACTCAATCAAGGAAAGGGGTCTAACTTCCGCTGGCGCTTCCGCATACTCGATCTCCCACCTTCAGGTCCTTGCGCACACCGCTACCGATCGCAACAACGATGCCTGCACAGTCAAAGCCGAATATACACCCAGGCGTTACGAAAGTACCGACGAGCTTGGTATCGACAGGATTCAATGCCACCGCAGAGGTCTTGATGAGAATCTCGTCGGGCTCTAGGTCCGGTACTATCGTCGACTCAGAAACTGCAAAGTTGCCTGATGGGTCAGCGATAATTGCTGTTTGGTGCTGAGGTATAGCCTGATTCGCTGCCATTTCCAACTCTACGCTGCGAGATTATCCAATGCAATAATGTGTTGATTTGTTTGCCACAAGCTTTACGAGAAGTCTGGTGGCTCTGCATGTATTGTATCGGTATGGACTGTTTTATGATCTAGTGCAGCCGCTCGGTAGAGCAACCCGGAAGTGGGAAACACCCGTACAGGTAATACCTGACGACTTACCGGAATAGGAAGTCGAGTTTGCGCAACTACCAAGTCTTGTTTCGGCATCCTTAGTAGAGTGGCTACCTTGAATCGCATTTGCCTACGGCCATTTGTGCTCGTAAACGCACCGGTTCCACTATATTGATGGGTTTGCTGCATTGCATCTCTCAGTTTACTAGGTTTTTCCGTATACGGTAGATGCTTTTCAGACTAGCCAAATTGGGAAGTGGGAACGTCTGAGCCTTGTACTTGTAGTATGTAGTAGTATGTACACACTCCGATTTCGAGGTCGAGTAGATGGCTGCGGTTCTCATTTCACACCCGTCATTTCGAGCCTGTCAAATGGCCAACCGTTTGACCAAATCAACATGTCGAGCCGTATCAGTATCAAGCTGCCTGTCATGGAAACAACGAGTTTTTTGCTGCTTATCATCACTCTCAGCATCGTGATCATCTCCTACTTCCGCATCTGTCGATATTTAGAGGTTCTCAAGTTTAAGAAGACACACAACTGTCAACCCGCCATCCGCGCCCCCCAATCTGAACGTATCATCGGACTATCTGCATTTTTGAAAGTGCTGTCCTTCCGGCGGAACCATATCAGTTTGGAACAGACACTACTTAAGGGATTAGAGGTCGGCCGCACCAACACTGCTGTCCTCTTAGGGCAAAAGATTGTATTCACATGCGATCCCGAGAATCTCAAAACCGTCTTGGCCACGAATTTCCTGGACTATGGCATTGGTCCCAGAGTGCACTTCATGGGACCTTTGCTAGGAGAAGGCATTTTCACTTTGGACGACGTAGCGTGGCATCGTTCTCGGGTGAGTGCAAATACCTACTGTCGCGATCTAACATAAATACGGTAGTGATAACCTGACTTTATATGTGAAAAGGATTTGATCCGTCCATGTTTCACGCGTACCCAGATTGCCGATCTCGACAACCTTGAAGTCCATGTGCAAGCCCTTATCTCATGTTTGCCTACCGATGGGACGACAGTCGATCTACAGCCTTTATTCTTCAATTTTACCATTGACAGTGCCACGGAATTTCTAGTGGGACAATCTGTCGGCTGTCAGGGGAGCGGTCCGGGATCAGCCGGATGGGAGTTCTCTCAGGCTTTGGACTACGCCGAGGCGGCGATCGAAAAACGCAATGCATTGGGCAAGCATGCGTGGCTTCTACGTGACCCCAAGTTTCATGAATCCTGCAAAGTCGTACATCGGTTCACCGAAAACTTCATAAACGAGACACTCAAGGGCAACACTAAATCGGGTCGGTATAACTTGTTGGCTGAATTAGCAAATGAATGTCGTGATCCAATCCGGCTCCGTAACGAGCTGTTGAATGTTCTAGTGGCTGCTAGAGATACGACTGCTAGCCTGCTTGGTAGTATCTTTTATTTTCTGGCCCGCAACCCTCATACCTGGAACAAGCTGCGCGATGAGGTCCGAGAGCTGGACGGCCGGCTTCCCGATTATAAAACGCTGAAAGAAATGCGATATTTGAAGAGCGTCCTTAATGAAAGTAAGAATGCCGAATCTCGAGCCATCCTTGTACATGTGTAACTCCGGAAACTTACGAATAAACAGCTCTTCGTCTCATCCCTCCCGTCCCGCTGAACGAGCGCTTTGCACGAAACGACACCGTCCTTCCTCATGGGGGCGGCCCGGATGGGCAATCCCCGATATACGTCGCTAAAGGAAGTCGAGTGGTCTCTTCGGTCTGGGCTATGCATCGGCTTCCTGAGATCTGGGGAACTGATGCCCAGTTGTATCGTCCTGAGCGCTGGTTAGATGAAAAGCTAAGGCCGGGGTGGGGGTTTCTGGTGAGTCCGCCTAGCGCAATGTTTTACGAACCTACAAAGAGAAGAGTACTAACGTCATTTTACCAAGGCCTTTAATGGAGGACCTAGGACATGTCTTGGCCAACAAAAGGCTCTTATCGAAACCAGCTATACCGTGGTCCGGCTGTTACAAATCTTTGACCGCATAGAGCCCAGAGATGATCAGCCGTGGCTAGAGAAGTTGGCTATTTCCGTGACCAACTTACACGGCACAAAGGTTGCATTCTGGAGGAGTGCATAGCCCTGTCAACGGATCTCTTGTTGATATTAGTTGACACATTGTACTTATTCAAGCTGATCTCTTCATTGCGGACTAAAACGGACGGCAAGTTTTGACTTGAATACACGGCCGTACTTGAATATTTCACTTAATTTAACCCAGCTTGTAGTTAAATTCAATACCTGAGACATAGCTGCTGTAGATGTAGCTGCGGCTCAACAAAGCCAAAGACCAGCTCTGGGGCTATTGGCTTTCCCCGGTCCCATAACATGATTGTTTTCTGTTGATGAAATGTTCGCAATGAAATCTGACCTTATCATGTATTCTCACAGCCCTTAGTGTAGGGGCCTAAAGATATCCAAATGTGTCTGCATGGTGCATCCATCCATCGTAGTTGCGGCGTCGGAGACAGTGCCCTACCAAGATCACCACCTCACTCCTAGGGCTTTACCAACCTTGAACAGTCGTGACCAGTCGTTTTTCAAGGAAAAAACAACGGCAAGATCTATTATGGCTGCTTATTTCGAACGTTAAAGACATGAAACGGTTTTAACGGGGACAACTCGCGACGGCATAGGAGAAATGCTCACCCTTGGTTGAGCACTACTGCGGGGAAACGTATGCTTTTATGGATTTTGAAAACTCGGCTCCGTTTCAATTCTCATACTACCATCAATAGCTTAGTTAAGAATGGCCTTTCATTACTCATCAGTAGGTCGTGGCCCAAGATAGTCATACACCAGCGTCACCCTGGAAGCCTCCTCTCCCTTTCTCACTAGAATATGTCTTGTTTGGAACCTCTGCCCGTCGAACTCCGCAAAACCCCAAGTCTGGTGCGTCATCACACCATGATCCAGATGCTCCGTCATAATATGAACATACGACGGCTTAGCTTCCTCCGTCTCGAATCCGTCTGCTAAGAATCCATCCACCTCGTCCAACTCAGCGGTGCTAGCCCACCGCGCCTGGGAACGGACATTTCCGAATAGAGCGTGCGCGTACTCAACGCCCTCATAGTTAAGCACCCGATTTTCGGTTGTGGGTGGCAGACCGCCGTTTGGCCGGTTCTCGACGTCGATGTGCGTATGCCCGTCTTCTTCCCATTCCTTGATTATTACGGTCACAGTGGCCATGCCCAGTACCTTGCGCATAAGCCAATTTACGCCTTGGAGCTTAAGGACAGGGTCATAATTCTCCGAGAGTTGCCTGTTCTATGCACGGTAGGTGTTAACTTTTATGGCCGTGAAGCGAGCGGGTGGGAGTGTGTCGCATTGCGCCACCGGGAGAAAATACCATGAGCCACTGGCCATCGAGATTCTTGAGGGTGATAGTTGGTGGAGCGGCCATTTTCTGGAGCTTTTGGTATTGTTGTTTAAACTGTTACCGCTATTGCAGTCTGTATGATGTTGTAATTCTAGTTTGTATTGGAGCAAGTTCGGTTATTGAAGGTCGTGGTGTACACGAGTTGTGTTGAATAAAACCAAGATTTAGGCCCGTAGTTTCTTGAGCTAGGTTGTCTGCAGCACGAGTCTTATGAATCTGAAGACAGCTTAGCTTCTAAAACCAATTAACCCTTCTAGCTTACTTCGCCTGAAACGTCAAAACTAGAGTATACATGAGGAGAACAGTCAACCAATTTCTCCATGTGCCAACCTTTTTTTCCAGTTATCCTAAAACAAAAATGAAGAAACAGTGCCTGTGATCAATTGATAGGCTCTCATCCTCGTCCTTCGAAGAACCATTTCCTAAAACGGTAGGATTTCCAAAATAGGCAATTTCCAAAACGGGTAGTTTCCAGTCTGTATTGCGGGCCGACAGCCACACCCTACACTCTGGAAGCTTGTATACTGCAATCAAGAAGTGGTTGTGCTAAGTAATGGGTCCGAGCGAGCAAAGCCAGCAAGAAAGGGGGGAGGGGCGGTTAGGGCTCAGATATTCGAAATTCTGAATTTGAAGGCAAAGAAGGCACGCTAGTTCTTTGTGTGCCAACGATACCAATACGAATCATCGCAAGAAGTCACCCGAGGTATGGCTACGCACGAACATCTAGGAGCAGAGCGAGAGAATGAGTCGACAGCATCGCGTGCACAGTGGTGGCACCTATTCGAGCGCAATGTAGCGACGGTGCCTGAGGCGCGACAGATCTCTCCCGAGTCTGAAGCCGGATTCTTCAGCAAGTTGACCTTCAGTTGGGTGGGAACATTGATGGCTGTAAGTTAATAAATGCTCATAAAGGTCGTCGTCAGCTCTGATCAGCATTCCACCCAAATAGACGGGCTATCGCCGCCCACTTCAACTCAACGATATTCCGTCACTTAATTCTTCAAGAAGCGTCCAACGCCATACTGTGGCTTTTAATGAGAGTTTTGAGGACGCCGTTGCGTCGCACGATATTAAAAACCCTCTTTTTACTGCCCTTCACAGGGCCTTTCTCCGTGAATTCTGGATTGGGGGCATCTATCGTCTATTTGCTGACCTTTTAACCGTTGCAAGTCCTTATACACTTCGTTATCTTATCCAGTTCGCCGAGGACAGCTATTATGGTGCCCTCGATCCAAAATATGGTGCATCTCCGGCGGTCGGGAGAGGAATCGGATTGTTGATTGGCATTGTCGTTATGCAGGTTCTAGTGAGCTTGTTCCAGAACCATTTCTTGTATTCTGGACAGATGGTTGGAGGTCAAGTCCGGGCAGTTTTAACTGCCAAAATCCTAGAGAAGAGTATGAAGATCTCTGAGAGTGGTAGGGTTGGAGGGTCTGCCTCGGCTGCGGGAAACCAACAAGTTCATATCCCAAAAGATTCGCCTCGTGGCGACGAGAAAGAGATTGCCCATAGCATTGAAGAGAAACCTTCCACTAGACACAACAAAGCATCATCTACTTCTCTGTCCAGCGACACTGACCCCGAAATGGAGCAAGGCTGGTCCAATGGCCGCGTTATCAACCTTGTGTCTATGGATGCACATCGCATTGAGGAGAGCCTCAACATGGTCCACGTAGTGTGGACCTCGCCGATTATGGTCCTTGTCTGCCTGGCCCTGCTTATTGTCAATCTTTCTTATTCTGCACTCTCTGGCTTGGGATGTCTGATTTTTGCGATGGCCTTCCTCGTCGCTGGTGTCAAGGCAATCTACGCCAACCGCCAGGGTATAAACGCAACTACCGACGCCCGTGTCAGCCTGACCCAAGAAGTTCTGCAAGGTATTCGGCTGATCAAGTATTTTAGCTGGGAGAAAAGCTTTACTGAGCGTCTGATTCGGATTCGAGGTGAAGAAACACGCAAGCTGCAGGTTCATATGGCAATTTTCAATGCCGTCACGTCTCTTGGGCAGAGTCTACCCATGTTGATGGCAATGGTGAGCTTCGTGACATTTGCGCTAGGTAGTGGCAAAGAACTCAATGTGGCCGTTGTTTTCTCTAGTGTCGCGCTGTTTAGTGCTTTGCTCATACCAACTGCGTACTTGCCTGGATGTCTGGGCCAAGCAAGCGACGCATGGACAAGCTTGCAAAGAATTGAGGAGTACCTCCTCGCCGATGAAGTAGAGCCCTTTGAAATGGATATTGACTTGAAATATGCGATAGAAATCAAGGATGCCACATTCACTCGAGGCGGGATTTGTGCCACCGCAGACAAGAGCGCCTCCAACTTGAGCAAGTCGTCAACACTTGTGCCAGAAGCTAACTACGACGAGTCCGTTACGCAATTTTGTTTACCTTCCTTCTCTCTCGGCGTCCACAAAGGCGAGCTCCTGGCCGTGATTGGCAAAACTGGGTCTGGGAAGAGCTCTCTGCTATCCGCCATGACTGGTGACATCCACAAAGCACATGGATCGTTGAGATTCGCCTCCAAACTGGCCGTCTGCCCACAAACAGCCTGGATTCAAAATGCGACAGTACGCAACAACATCTTATTTGGGACACCTTATAAACAAGAAAGGTACCAAGCCGTCATCACCGCGTGTCAGCTCCGCCCTGATTTTGATTTACTTCCCAATGGAGATGCTACCGAAATCGGTGAGCGAGGTGTGAACTTGAGTGGTGGACAGAAGCAGAGAATAAGTTTGGCACGAGCTATCTACTCAGATCAGGAGATAGTGTTGTTAGATGATCCACTCTCTGCGGTGGATCCTTATGTTGGGCGAGCTATCTTCAACGAGTCAATCCTTTCGCTCCTGGATGGGAAAACAAGAATTCTGGCAACACATCAGATCCACGTTCTCAGTCGCTGTGATCGGATACTCTGGTTGGAAGAGGGAAGGATAAAAGCACTTGGCACCTACAAAAGTTTGATAGATCAATATCCAGAAATGCTTGGTGACCTGGTCTTTGAGACGGACGGAAACCAGGACCAAGTAACGCAGGGCCTGGAAGCTGACTACGCAACAATATCCGACGAGAAAGACAATGCGGTGTCGAAAGAAAATCTAGCCAGAGATGACACCTTCCCAGCGCTCGTAGAAGCCGAGGAGCAAGCTACGGCAACTATACCGTGGGCTGTGTACACCTCTTATATTTCAAGCGCTGGCAGCAAGCTGCTTATTGTCCTGTCCTTGCCACTACTTGTTCTGGCACAGGGAGGCAACCTCCTGTGCGGGCTCTGGCTAGCCTGGTGGACGCTCGATAGGTTTGGCTTGACCCGCAACACTTACATCGCCATCTATGTCACTCTCACTGTTACACAGGGCTGCCTACTCTACCTGTTCAGTCTTTGCATCTCCATATCTGGCACGAGCTCTAGCAAGGTGATGCTTAACAAAGCTATTGAAAGAGCTATACGTGCGCCAATTTGGTTTTTTGATACCACGCCGTTGGGACGGATAATTAATCGATTTTCCAAAGATATCGAAGTAATGGATGATGTCCTGCCAGAGGCGCTGAGGCTTTTCATGGTCTCAACTGCAATGATGTTAGGCATTCTTGGGCTCATCGTGGCTTACTTCCACTGGTTTGCGATCGCCATATTCCCCGGTCTCATAATCTTCCTTTTCGCTGCATCCTACTATCGCACCTCTGCGCGTGAGATCAAGCGCCACGAAGCAGTACTACGAGGCATCGTTGTCGCGCGGTTTTCCGAAACCCTTTCTGGGGTAACCACGATTCGCAAATACTCGATGCAGTCGCATTTCTCTCACTTGCTGAACCTTGCCATCGATGACCACAATAGTGCCGGCTTCTTGACATTCTCTAGCCAGAGATGGCTTGCCCTTCGGCTAGATACCGTGGGAGTCATCCTGATCGTCACGAGCGGAGTTCTGGTCGTGGTGGACAGATTTACTCAGCTCCCTGCCATCTCAGGTCTGGTCTTGACCTATACTCTAGGAGCGTTGCAGGTGCTTCAATTCATCGTCCGTCAATGGTCACGTGTGGAAGATTCAATGACTGCGACGGAGCGAATTTACGAGTACAGCTCTGGTAAACGTCTCCCAATTGAAGACAATAATGACCCGTCAGTTGCGTCCGCTCCCCCTTCATGGCCAGGGCGCGGCGCGATCACTTTCTCAGACGTGCGCATGCGCTATCGTCCTGGCCTTCCGGACGTCCTCTGCGGTTTTGACCTAACCGTCAACGCCGGTGAGCACGTTGCAATTGTTGGCCGCACGGGAGCTGGCAAATCGTCCCTCGTCAGCTCACTCTTTCAAGTTTGCAAGCTCTCGGGTGGTTGCATCTTAATCGACGGTGTTGACATCTCGCAAGTCCCACTCGAAGATCTACGCTCACGCTTGTCTATACAGCCACAAGAGTCTATCCTCTTCCGCGGCAGTGTCCGCTTTAATCTCGACCCGTTGTCCCAGTACACGGACGAAGAGCTCTGGCTCGCCCTGCGCGGAGCTTGTTTGGGTGATAGCGTGCACCTAGACGATTTTGTCCAGGAGGAAGGGTCGAATTTCTCTCATGGGCAACGCCAACAGCTCGGTCTGGCGCGAATTCTGGTTCGGGGTAGTAAAATTGTCGTATGCGACGAGGCAACATCAAGTGTGGACTTGGAGACAGACGACAAGATCCAGCAGACCCTGGTCGAGTCGTTCAAGGGCAAGACAGTGCTGACAGTGGCACATCGTATACGCACCATCATTCACTATGATAAGGTGTGTGTGATGGACCGAGGGAAGATCACAGAGCTGGGGACGCCAATGGAGCTGTGGGAGGCAGCCGGTGTATTTAGGTCGATGTGTGAGGAAAGTGGGATTTCACAAGAAGACCTTAAACGCACTGAATAATGGAATTGCTAAGGGCGCTCCGACTTATCCCAGGGCAAATTCTCATTGTTAACTTGGAGGGCGCGCGCTGGGGGTTTCCCCTAGCTAGCGCGCGCCGGCCTGGATGAAAAAAGAGCATCTAATGTGATAGTTAGTAAGCGTATAGTCATTTGTAGGCGTGCCTTTAGGCGTGCTCGTAGGATTCCTAGTAGATTTGCTTATTAGCGGCGAGTTCATCGTGCTTAGGGATAGTTTCTTTGAAATCCTAATGCCAAGCATAATAAACCTAGCCACTATTACCCGTGCGTTTGCGTCCCCACCCTGTCGGTGTGGCGGGTGGGGGCTGGGTATGTACATACGGAGTACGGAGTATTAAGTTAAGCTTTGTGTACGAGATAAAGTTTATAACTTAAGGGAAATGATACATCCACACCCCCCTTTTGTGCATCCACACCCCCCCTAACCCAATTAGGAAGGTTTCTTGGCAACTATTCCTAACTAGGATTATACAAAAGTTATATATTCATACCTCCCTTAGTCACGTGAATCAATCTCTATACTAAGCAAGTCCCTAAGTTTACTACTAAATGAAAATCTCTAGGCTACCTCTAAGTTAGCCCACCTCTAAGCTAGCCCCTAAGCTAGCCTATAAGCAAATTGATGAGCAAGTTAACAAGCACATTGATAAGCACATTAACAAGCACATTGACGAGCAAGTTGACAAGCACATTAACAAGCAAGTTGACAAACACATTAACGAGCAAGTTGACGAGCAAGTTAACAAGTAGACTAGTACTAGGGTTAGAGTTAGAGGATTGCTTAGTACTTACTAATAATATTATGAATTCTAAAATAGAAATAGTTGCCAAGAAACCATCCTAATCGGATTAGGGGGGGTGTGGATGCACAAAAGGGGGGTGTGGATGTATCATTTCCCTAACTTAATGAGAAAGACTATTCCTAAAGCAGTTATATTTCTTAAAAGAGTAATACTAATTAACCCAAATAGGTAAACATTCAATACTGTATTTTTTCCAGGGTGGGTCGAGAACGGAGACCATGTACCATCCAGGCACTAGTGTAATGTGGTATGTACCGCTTCCCCCCACCTGTTGGTTGGGGGGGAAGCGACGAGACGAGTACTGTACACCGTAAGTGAAAGCCGGATAATACAGCTATCCTACGGTTAGGATTAGTCCTCATCACCAACATCTAGGCAACGAGTCCTCAAATCAAAAGGATACTTAGAAGGCATACGGAGCAAACTATGAAGTTTCGTCTTTCTTCGTCTGAGTGTAACCGCTCGCAACGGACCCTACACACCAAACAGCTTCAGTTCGTTTTCTGTTTCAGGCGAGGTCACCTCCGGGGGGAATTTGGCAGAAATGCAAACTTGGCCAGGTATGGCTTTAGGGCTAGGCAGCGGGGTTACCGAGGGCAGATCGCAGGGATTGTATTTTAACTAGTTTGCCGATTTTCACCCTTAAGGCAACAACTTTACAACAATGAAGAGATTCATACTGCTTAAAACATAAAAGGAGGTAGAACCTGCTTCCTGGCATAGATCACAACAAGTTCCTCTCTATCTTCACAAGCATACCACCATACTCCTACGGTGTTACACTGCACTACCATTATTGCGACAATGGCTACTGTGACCTACCGTGACGGCATTGCTATCCTACAACTTATCGCTTTCCCAGTACTACTCCTCAGCGCACTTATCGTCTGGAAACGTACAGGCTGGAGAGCTGCGGGCAAGACCTGGCGATTCATCATCTCGCTCTCCCTCCTCCGAATCGCCGGCGGGATCTGTACGTTGTTAACAATCAGTAACAATACGGACAGTATATATGTCGCCGTAGCAGTGTGCGAACTGATTGGCGTTGCGCCTCTGATGCTGATCTACATCGGACTATTACGCCAAATGTGAGTTGATGAACCTGAGGTCTATTGCACCTGATGGGTATGAGACTAAGAGCGTTGGTTTTTTTGCTAGTGATACCGACCAAAAGCTACATCCCAAATTCCTCTCCGGGGTGGCCCTGACCTGCTTTATCGGCCTCATTCTCGGTATCGTCGGAATCAGTCTCACCAATGATAATACGAGCACATTCCACGCAAATGGAATCGTCAAGGCTGCCATGGCACTCTTCCTTGCTATATTCGCCGTCATCCTCCTCATAGCGGGTTGGCTCTTCGTCCAGGTTCAACCCAGCGTAAGCGTGATGCAGAAGAAGTATTTTTTTGCTATTTGCCTCTCTTGTCCCTTCGTAATAATCCGACTGGTTTACTCGGCAATAGGCGACTTCGCCAACGACCCTTCTTTTGCTATCCTAACTGGCAACCCGACGGTCTACTTATGTATGGATGTCCTGGAAGAGATTATAGCGGTGGCTATCTGTGTGGCCTTCGGGGTGTCGGCTGTGGTGGAGAATAAACGCAGACGACTGGATATGAGTGACAAGAGGCCGTGTCTGGCAAATGAGGAAGTTTGAGCTCGTGATCTGAGGTTTAATAGACTCGATATTTACTTGTAGAAATATTATATACTTCCTTCTTTTCCTATTGTCAGCCCTATATTACAGATCCAAGTCAATATTTCAGAGATCCTAACTAATTAAACACTGGCGTCAGATAGTAGATCGGCCATCACAACTTAAGCCTGCAGCCGGGAATCGAAGCGAAATGGGGCCATTCTTATTTTGGCACCCTGCATGTGTTATCTGGGTCTTTGGCTCTCTCCACCGTCTAGTGTCTCCTCAGTACGTACTCCGAAAGCGCTTAGTGAAGGCTCCAAGTGCGCGGTGAGCAGCTCAGCCAGATGTGAGATCCCCCCCAGGGCACTAAAACGGAAAGAGAAGGCCCAGGGTCGCCGCAGAACAGACAGGTATCCATAGACATATATTGATAAATATTAGAGGCTTTCTACATCTCTCTTTATGTAATGCTAGATTCGAGTGGTTCGGCCTCCCACTTCCCTTCCTCCTTCGCCGATGATCATCTCGCCGCTTCTACCGAATACGAATACTCGGTATATGCCTTGCAGACTTCGGCGTTGTGTCATCCTCAGTGGATAGGGAGGAGAGACGGACATAATGTAGGCTGTAAAACGTAGTAAAGTAGACCTCATTGAGTCGCTCTTCGCAAAGAGCGGTGTTCAAACTGTCTGGGATGAAGGTTGTCTGTAGGTCGCTATCGCCAGGGGATATATAGCCATGGTGAGATTATTATTGAAGTACGGAGCGGATTCTGCCAAAGGAAAGCTGCATTTACGAAGAATACCTAGGCAGGGAAGAATCCATCCAGCAAGAAAACAATGACTATGATAGTGTATGTAATATCCCGATGGTTTACAAAACTTGCCGATTTCATTCGGCAAGAAATATGAATACGAGACAATAATACCTGGCATCGCAATTTCATTCTCAAGAGTATTATCATATACTACCACCATCCCTACCTCTGTTTTGTTCTAGACACTGACAGTGAAGTAAATATATACCTAGGTAGTATAATACGAGCGGCTCCCAGCCAGTCTTCTTCCTCTTTAACCTTGGAAGGGTCCATATACAGCAAAACAAGAAGCTTTGCGTCCGTGCGCCTGGGCTAATACCGTAAACAAAATCTCGGGAGCGGATAAATTTATCTAATTCGCTCTTCTGCTGCAGGGTGGCAGGTAGGTTTTGTGATTTGATGTGTTTCGAACACTGGATAACATGACTAGTGCAATATAGAAACACACTAGAGGAAGGCAAAAGAAAAGCCATGGGCCAGCAGATAGGAGAAATAAATTATTGTCAAGTAGTATCCTAGAGAGGTAAAAAAAAACAATAGGTCTGAAATGACAATAGAAGAAATCGCGTTCGTGTACTGCCTCGCCTGCCATAGATCTTGATGCGCCGTTCATACCGAGAATAATAAGAAACGTGGCGTATACGCCCCATGCTGAAATTGAAGAGAATTATTGAGTGCCAGCAAAGCTAACATACCATCGACTACAGGGCGAGCGACGAGCGTTCTTCCAAACGGGAATCTAAAAGGAATTAGCCAAAGTATCTATCGTATCGGGGTATGGGGCTACTACTCACTGTGCTGTTTCTGTATTGTATAGATCAGTAAATGGTCTATCAGACGTGAACATCTGCTTTCTCTATGTAATACACCCCCCGACTATCCCATTGCATGGAACAGCAGAGTTCATTCGCTCCACACCATCTTTCATAGCGGAGCCAGGGCTTCACCCTAGGTCTTCTAGTCATCCACCGTATGATAGATAGACACAGCAAGCAATACAGCTTGCTGTACTGCACGGCCTAGTGCTGCTCAACAATATCAACCCCCCTGGGTGCAAACGGAACGCATAATGCAATATAGTTAAATAACCACGAATTCCATCCTCCAACTCCAATGTCGAACCCGCCAAGTGGTCACAGTCAATACCTCGTTTGAAGTTCAGACTGCTATTTTATTGTGTGTAAGTTTTCAGGCTGTTGTTTGGCCGCCAAGATGTTGTCCGGGCTTATGATGCCATTTAGAAAATTTGCTCTTTCAGCAGCTAATTTGCTGTCTCCACTTGTTTTGCCTATTGGCGTGCGTGGATCCGCGCCTTTTGCCAAAAATAGTTGAACGATCTGGTCACATCCCTGTAGAACCGCTTGATGCAGCGGAGTTTTGCCAGCAGAGTCGGCAAGCCGAATCATGGCTTGTCCGTTATGATCATCTAGCAGTAAATGTACGATGTCAAGGTGCTCCTTGCAAACAGCGATGTGTAAAACTGTGCGTCCGTCGACGTCTTGCAAGAGGGTATTGGCCCCTGAGCGGAGCAGCTCTACCATGACCTCGAAGCGACCCTCAGAGGCGGCGATGTGTAGCGGAGTTTCTGCGTCGCTGTTGGGGAGGTCCACTGCTTCGGGACAGGCCGAGAGTAGAAGACGAATGACTGAAGCTTTACCAAGGTAAGCGGCAAGATGGAGGGCACTGAATCCGTTCAGCCTGCTCGAGCTCGTGCTAGATTCGGCCCCCACGTGCATGTAGCTGTTGCCGTCTTCGGTGGAGTCGTCAGCCAACGTAGACATGAGACTGCCTAAATAGTTCTCCTCAACTTGCATTGAATAATGCTGTGGGTCCATTGATTGGGGTGTAGTTAACGAAGTAGCATCAAGAATGGAGGAGATGTCTTTGGGGGGGTTTGGGACAGCCGTAACGTCGTCGGCTATGTCGGATGTTCCTCCAAGGTCGAAGAGTTCTGTCTCATTCCAATCTAAGACATGCTTCGTGTGACCAGACGAGGCAAAGGGCCTTGTCATGGGCTGTCGCTGCTTGGGCTGCACTGAGGCCCTCCGTGCTTTATTATCCTTATTGGGCGGCTCCTGGGGCAATGTCGAGGCCTTCCCCGTTTGCTTGTGAAGAGAGGGTGAAATTGTTCGCGGCTGTGTCCATACCAATTTATTTGGCGCCCGACGCCGACGATGGGTCTCTGGAAACTGCATGGGCCAACCAAGATCGGCCGTCTCGATTAGCTAAACTCCGACTCGTGGTAGTTGGGAACGGATAGCTCTCTGAGCTCGTTGCGTGCTAGAGAGTACTCCGGGTGCAGTAAAATAGCTGGCCACTTTGCACCTTACCTTGGACTCAATCATGACAGATAGATGTGAGACTTGTCGGTTTTGCGCTTCAGGTTTGCGCGTCGGGTTTTTTGGCCTTTAAAAATCGTGAATAAATAGCAGTGCAGCAATTGAAGCAAGGCTGAGCTCGTCAACCGAAAGCAGAGAAGGGCGTGTGGTTACGGCGTCACAACTTTTGCCATTGGTGGCTCATCAGAGCTTGGAATTAATCATGACTTTATAGACGTCCGTCCAGACTAGGATGGAATGTTTTCAATTACGAGGTAGTTAACTTTAGCTTCTTTTGCGTCAAAGGACGCGCATCCCTGATCCTTTAGCTACAGGGATAAGAATTAATTTGGCAGGACTCATCGCACTAATGCGTGGGCGATACGAACGCATGGCAATGTCCTCGAGTTTCAGCCGCGACTTAGAAGGAAGACGGCAAGCTGAAGGATCCCATTTACGAGGTCATGGTTATTACGGTAGATTGGTTCCTAGGTAGCATCCCTAAGATCATTGTAGCCGGCGCCATTTTGGCTGGAGAAGTGCTCCAATCCTCGGACAGAGTAATTCACGTTGCAGACTGTATGGTCAATTAAACAAAACAGACCCCAACTTTATAAATTGCAAGGAGTCGGCATTCTTGCTAGTGCTGGGGTGAGCATTACTATTGGTTTATCTATATTGTCTGTTGTGACAATAATCTTTTTCAATTAAACAATTAGGTTTTTATTAATAAAAGTAGGCATAACCACTCTCACCGTCTTACATGATCGCACTATACCTAATTGGTAGACATAGCACTATACTATATTAAGTAAGTTTTGGTACTATATTTAAATTAGCCGTTTTTACACTATACCTAAGTTAGTAATTGCACACTTGGCAATTGCTTGTTTACATATACGGTACTAGCTTATACAGTAGCTTTACTCATATTAGCTTGTATAGTGGCTCATAGTAGCTTATATTACTTTAAGCCTTGTTTGTAAGATGGATAGCACTAACTAAAGTCTAACACACTTCCTCGTATACCGATTACATACAAAGACTTAAAATTTCCTGCGAAGACTTAGAATTTCCAATTTAGATATAGTGGAAGAATACGTAGGTACTTTTTAGGAATAGTGCTTACGGGCGGGCCCACTTTTGCCGTGCTGCAGTCTGGACCTACTTCTCGGCTAAACACCTTGTAATTGTTAATTGTCCCCACGAAGGAGACACTTTCGAGATAGAATTGGCACTAATCCTGAGACGTTGCAGAAGTGTATTTGAAAGCTACACTACATAGTACACAAAGGGAGAAGGAAGAACAGTTGACTGGTGGGTGCTACTAAACCTCTTCGTAGTAAGTGGTAATATAAAGCTTTCAACCTCCCTACTTATCAGTATGAGTTCTATCTCAGAAATAGTTATGTGGTAAAAAGTCAACTATGCTCAGAAACACCTTAACTCTAGTATTTCACAACGTAATTATTCGATATCATCTAATGGTTGAATCCGCTCGCTCCAATACACCCTAGCCTTATCAACACCTACATAGTATTGGCGGCGAGGCAATCCGTTAATCCAACAGATAAGCTATTTAGTTAGATTTAGTGTGTCGCACTGACTCGCACTGACTCGCACTTATATCCGTATTTAGATATTAGAGTCTAGACACTAATCATTAAATCTGCCCTCCCCCGGGGGCCGACACCCCACTTGCTATTTGGTCCACCAGGTTGAATCGTCCTTTAAGATCTGACAGGGTGCAAAAGACGATGTGCGCTAGAGATGAGCTCTTGGTTATATCCTCACTCGTTTTCTCTTTTGCTTAGACAAGGCCAGGCAGGATCCCTCTCAGCGCCTGTCTCACACAATGTCAGGATGTCTTCCGTGGGGCAATGAAGCAACAAAGCCATGTTGTCTAGTGACGCACTCCAGTACCAGTTGGACGGCGCCCATCCTTGTTCAGGATGCTCCAGAAATGAGCTCATCTAGGTCTAGTCTCTTTTCTATCAGTCATATTTAACGGCACTTTATCCATTGGTCAACGCATTACTGCAGGAGGGGCGAGCAGGGTCCGAATATAAAGTGTGACCAATAGCAAAAATACCGCAATATCTGAGCGAGCGTCTCCTGCAGGAGAGCTGAGAATTTGGCCCCAAAAGGCTTCATAAATTCACACGGCAAAGAAATAGCAATCAGCCATCTACAAACAGCAAAATGCCAATTTAGTCGACAAAATAGACTCAATTTTGGGACGAGAGGGGAAGTGGGCGTGAAGATAGACAGCCTCATATGCTACCAGGTCATTTCTCAATTGCGACCTCTTGGTTGATTGGACGTTGACTATTTCTTTTGTGTCAAGTCACTAGCGGACTAGCTAGATAGTGATCCAGTGACTGTCCGAATCCCAGTGGGATGGTTTGACTGAAGCACGGCGGCAGCTAGAATTGTTTTAGAGAAGCCGATATACCAGAGGCCGTCATCAGCATGGCCTCAGTAGACATGTTCCGCACCCGGGTGTAGGGGTTTTGTCTAACTATGTAATGCCAAAATGGGCTAGCGCTAGGTATTACTCAAGAGTCAAGAGTCAAACAACTCAAATTAAAACAAACCAGCGAACAAAATAACGCTAAACATAATACAGACAGTAGAATTCTGGTGAACAGGGCTAGAAGTTAGCATTGCACATATGGTTATGCCAAATTGACGTTAAAAATAAGGGTAGATTGGTTCACATAAGGCGTAGTCATTTTAGACAGATTTTTTTATATAAAATTTCAAGGTGGGAGGCCACGCAGTACTTACTGCTTGCACACTCTAGAATAACTTCCTTCTATAGAAGTTAGCGCGCCGTCCTATGTACATATGTATCATGGTTTAGTATCCACACCCTACCCCGACCCGCGTAAATCCCCTGCGGAACATTATTCGGTGGGACTTGTCATCACCTTGTTATCTTTCTCCTACGTTACCGTCGTTAACTCCGTACATCCCGTACCTAGGTAGGTATCTACTCCGTACAGTGTACACTCGAACTAAACCTGGTCCAGAAGCTCCACCCCGTAATCTATGCTTAACACGTGGACAGTGATCACAATCATCACATCACCCAACAGCAGCGCCACCAGTGTTGGGTAATAACCTCAACTCTTACCCTTTTAATAAAAGAAAAATCGAAAGAAAAAAAGATTTCTATCACGCTTCTTATATATTAATTTTGCTTAACTTCTTTTTCTGTTCGACTTTTGTTTTTATTAAAAGTATTAGTGAAATAATAGTAAATTATATACTACGTACCTAAAAATCGAGAAAATACGTGGATACGCTAGGAACAGGAACTAGTGTACGTGTACTTGTCTCGTCGCTTCCCCTCAGCCGGGTTAAGCGAGACGAGTACTATTACGTAGTGTAATATAAAAAGCTTAGCATACCCCATTAATATTGATCTATTTTCGATATACTGTACTCTTTCTTTTGTATTTTACTCTGCCATTTTAGGAGTAAATAGTATACAAAAAGACAGTAATCCTGTAGTATTATTAATAAATACTGTAACTAGATAATCAATTTTAAAGAAATTCTACTTACATTTAGATTAGAGTTGTGGCTACGGAGTACAGAGCATAATAGATAGAATTCGAGAAATTGCTTCCCAATTATAGTTAGCGGTGCGCTTGGCATAAGGTTACGGTTTAACGCGGTGGACCTACTCCCAAGGTTAGAGGCGTGTGGATGCAAAATTCGGGGGCGAAAACAAACGCAAGCAATACGCGGGTTACAATACGACACGAGTGATCCCAGCGACGACATTATTGTTCGACCCATAATGGGGGCGGCTAGCCTACGTATAGGAGGCCCCTAACTAGATCCAAAGACTGCTATGTCTTTACCTGTGCATGGTCATTCTCGGAATGTTGTAAGCTACCTTCCACAGGGCGCTGTACAACATACAGAATGTGTTCCCGTGCCGTAAGATCATTGTTACCTAAGAAAAACAATATGCATTATGAACCTATGTATTTCTCAGGTATAGACTCTTTAGTGACACAATCTGCAACGGTACCAGTATTTGCTACTGTATCTGGGTACACAAGGGTTGTTGTTCAATCTAGAAACGATTGAGATACTCCTCTTTCACCAGTCATAGTCACCGTATATATCAATCCGTAATCGAGATTGCTCAATACAATATAGAATCACATGCTGAGCTTTGTTAACTCTTTGGCATGTGAGGATACAATCTCGGACTAATGGAGTTAAACTTCGGGTAGAGCATATTTAAGAGGCGATATCTTGGTTCATTTTGCGTCAAGTTTTGACTATCCAGATATCTTCAAAGGCTGTCTGTCTACTATCAATCTAAACTTAAAGAAACCGACAAAATAACTGCGCTTCTTGCCCTATCCTGTGTATAACTCACAATGTTCCGAACTTCTATCATCTCTTTTCTTGCCTGTGGTGAGTGCTATACCCGAGAAGATGGGAATGGTATATGTATAAGACTACCTAGGTAACGCTGTGGTAGTCAGTTCCCTGGTTCTCCGTGGCCAGGTAAAGGCTAGCCCGTTCAATGGGACAATGATCAACAACTACACAAACGGAGGTCTTCGGGTTGGTGCAAGTAGCAACAGATACAGGTTCAAGGCATCATCTTCATCGTCATAACCATTCCTGCGAAGCATTCATGCAATAGCTTTTAATGGATTATTTGGCTTGGAATGTACGTCTGCTGATTTCAGTAGTGTCCGAATGTATGTGAGGCGGGTGTTTGTCCAATGTAGGACTTGCACTGCTTCGACTATACCACCCGTTGCGACGGTTCCCGTCCAACCCCTATTATTAGGGCTTCGATTCCGTTGCCCTAACGCCTGACCTGTGACCCTTTTGGAGTTCCAAGCTTCGAGCACCCATCGACTGATTTGGAATGTTCAAGTTCAATTTGCTTGTATTGGTTGGAAAAGCGATACAAGTGTTGCCCTCGCCTTTTCGGTGCTGTCTAGTTTCGATAAATTGCATGGAGACGATTGGCACAAGAAGGGTTTAACTAAAGGCAGATTATTTTGGGTTTTTATATATATCTTTTCTTTCTGCACATATGTTCCCGGGTTTATTTAGGCGTCTTGGTTCCAATGCAGCATTGTTCATATTGCTTCTATCTATGTATACTGTCTAACCCACTTCTATCTAATTAGTTGTTGGCTTGAAGTTTCTAATTATTCTATTCTCTCGACAGAGAAAGTCTTGGATCCCTACTATCTACATACTATGCTCACCGAGCCTTCTCTTAAAGGATGTCGTACGGAGCCAGTCCAAAGGTTAACTTACCACGTGAGTAATTTGGTTTGATTCCTCATGCAAGTCCTTGATATCTATGTAGTTCGATCTGCGTTTCTATGTAGAATTTCTGATAGGATCCCTTATACCCAATGAAAATACAGGCATTTAGTTAGATAGACAAAAAGCACGCTTTCCAAACCAACAACGCATCATCCCAGAGCTCATCTTGCCAGACTTCCACCTCTCCATTTGCCTTCAATCTCCTTGCCTCCCGGACGCCATTCGAGTCTACCTCACGACCCTGAGCCAATGCAATAAGCGGAGCTATGACAGCCTCTCTAACGACTTCCTTCTCCGTCTCCGTCATACGGTCCCCATTCCCCCAAAACCAGAGGTACAAGTCCGTGCCGTGCGTAACGCCCCATTCACGCGGAAACTTGTTATCAGCGCTCTGCAGACGGTACTCAATTCGATATCGATGGATAAGATGAGACGCTACGCCGCCTTGAGCAAGTGAATAGATCAGTCCGCGCTGCGTCTTGTGCACCTGCAGGTCGGCATAGATATGGCCAAACGCATCGTGGTCCCAGTTACGCAAATGAGACGGGAGCTGGCCGGATGGGTAGTATCGATTGATCAATGTGTCAACGATTGTAGGGGGATAGTCAGCAAGCAGGCGTCTTTTCAGCGCGGGCAGCGAGTTCTCGGTCGGAGGATACCAGAGGCTGTATAGATGATGTTCGTCTTGACATTCGCCGAGCAATACGCGTATCTTGCGGCGAGCCAGCATGCGACCGAATTCTCCGGAATGAAGCTCCGAAGAAAGCGCGGTGGAAACGAAATCCCCGTCTGCAATCGGTCTGAACTGATGTAACTCGATTTTGCTTATCGCGGCGAGCAAGGATGAGTATGACGCGGACCGCAGAAGGCGTACTTTTTCCGACCATGCTAGGTGAGATGGAATGTCAAGCGCAGCCAGCAGCTGATTAAATTGTAACCGAGCGTCATCAGTGCTCTTTAATGGCAAGCCCGGCCCGTTGGAAAACAGTGCAGCTTGTTTGATGATCGACAGGTCCTCATCGGGCAGATGGAGATCATAGGCAAGCTGATAGAATACCGAATATGCTCCTAACAACGGAGTAAGTTTCAGCCAACCCTCAAAGTTTCGCGTCATTGACATACCAGCTGAATATCCAGAAAGCGTGACATTATTTCGATTACCGCCAAAGAGAGAAATGTTATCTCTAACCCATTCCAGGGCCATTCGTTGGTCCCAGAATCCGACATTACTCACGATGTCACCCTTTTCTTCTGTCCGATTCTCGCTAGCAAATAAAAAGCCAAAAACATTCAACCGATAGGCAGGCATAACCACTATACATTTAAACTCGGTCTCACCTAGAAGTGAAGCAACCGAGTAACGATTCGGCGTCCCGAATTGTAGCCATCCGCCATCTGTATTCAGAGTTAGAAGTATGTATGACAATGACAATTCCTGGAATCAAATAACGCACGAAGAAAAACAAAAACAGGCCATCCTATTGACGAAATTAGCAACAGCCATAGCCTCATGGAATGGGAAATAATCCCTCATAGGAATTAGGAATGGGAAGAAATCGAATGACTTGCCTGCCGCCGGAGGCTCCCCAGTAGGTACCCAAACATTGCACTGAAAGCAATCCTCATCCCAGTTACTTTGATCAGGAATCTCCAAGAATCCCGGCTGAGGACATATTTTGGCGCCCGTTGGAAAGAGGCCCGGTGCTGGTGCCTCCTTGGTTCCATAAGTGAATCCCGCGGGCAACGGAGCAGCTTTCTGCCATCGCTCGGATGGAGGCAAGGCATATCGGATCCCTCCGTAGAAATAGCATAGAAGCTTTTCACTTTCATAAATAGCGCTGCCTTGGATATAGCCGCGATAGGCGAGAGAGAGCAGATGTGGGAGTGCCGAGTGCTGCATTTTTGTGCCAGGGGAGGGGGGACATAGGAAGCAAATTTCGAGGATGTTGGACGATTTGTGTGATGATAAATCTCAATTTGTAAGCCCGTCACCTGATATATACATGTATCCATTTGTCATGCACGGTTGGCCTAGGTATTTAATTTTGGGCTTTTCATTTCAGTTGAAGGAAGTAGATTTCTAATTGATACACGTTGTTGGATTGTTGGATGGAGTACGCCGTTCGTCTTACGATCTCTCCTATAGAAACTTTCGTGGATATTTTGCTTACGATGATCAATATCAAATTCTTGACAATACGAATGGAGCCTTTTAATCCTAAACCCGCGGATCTGAAGCCTCAAGCTCATCGGACGACGCGTCATATTGACTGGTCTTCCCAACCCTGGCCATTAAGAATTTGATAACCAGAACGAGCAAAATCTTGACCAACGGCGTCAGAAAATATAGAGATGTAAATTCACAGACGGAGACTCACCTGAGCAGCAGCCAGTACTGTCACCACGGTATATCCCATATGGAACAACGGTGCATATTTGCCCGTATTAAAGATCACAACAGGAACCCACGCAGAGAATGTAGCGCCTAAGGTTTGGCACGTTCCAATAAGAAAAGCGCGCAGATCAGGACGGTCACCATATGTTTCATTAATCCAAGACTGACAAATTGTTAGCGATCGTCGATATAGCCATGCTGAAGCGTCTTTTCTTACCAGAGCAACGGGCCCATAGCCCCAGCATGCGGCATTCAATAAATAACCGGCATAGATGACCGAGCGTGAAGAGGCCAGAGTCAGGAGCAAGCAGCTAAGGAAAGCGATCACTGAGATGCCCGCGGCAACTTCTAGTCTTCGTCCGAGTCGGTCGCTCAGCCAGCCATAGAAAATCACAGTGGTAAATCCAATGGCATATCCACCAGTTGGGATTCTGTCCATAGAGTTAACATACATTCGACTACCTGTTGAGACGTCTTACACATTGACTTCTTCTGTTGAATAGATGTTCAGCGCTTTGAGCCAGATTGCAAAGTAGCCCAAGGGGATGGTGTCGAGGCAAAAAAGGCTGTATCTATTAGCATTTAGGCCGTATTTGTATATTATCAATCAGACTCACATATATGCGACGACGACGAAATATGCAGGAACATCCGTCACCAGTTGTTTCAACACATTGAGGGTAAACCCTTGGAAGGGTTTGCGGTTTTGCTTGATCATGCGTGCTTTGGCAAGTTCCACCTGGGCTGGAGATAGCCATATTGCCTTGGTCGAATATGGAGAATCAGGCACGGCAAAGAAGCCATAGAAGGCACCGGGCACGGAGATAACGCCACACATGATGAATAGCCATCTCCATCCAGCAAGGCCATGGACACCGTCCAGGCCTTTGTAAACCGCAGCTTGAAGGTAGCCCGAGAACATGCTAGCAGCAAAAGATGCCGAGTAGAAAATGGCGGCTCTCTTTCCCAACTCTGAAAGAATTGGCTATTATTATCGGTTAAAAAGATGCGTGTCAATCAACAACGTACCTTTTGGGGTATACCAATTTCCCAACAGCGTCATCGCACCAACGTAGAAAGGAGACTCGGCAACACCGATCAGGAACCGAAGAGCATAGACTTGAGGGACACTGTTCACAGCAGCAAACGAAAAGGAGAAAACAGCCCACAGCACCTCCGCGCAGGGAATCCAGATTGATGGCCGGATTTTCGTAATTACTAATTGCGATGGAATTTGTCCAATGATGTAGCCACACGTCCACAAGGTGCTAAAGAGATTGTATTGATCTCCTTGAACATTAAGGTCCTCTTTTAGACCGCTCACATAGGCATTGGCCATGTTGGAATAGTCCAAGATGCGCACAAAGTATCCGAAACATGCCCAGCTGAGAATGAACACGTCCAAGCGCAGAAACAGGGCACGCTCCTGACGCTTTTGCTGGATATTGTCCGACTCATTGCCTGCGGTATCAACTTCCTTGACGTTGTCTTGGATAATTGGTGAGGATCCCATGGTGCTGGCTCAGTTGGTCAACGCTGTCGGATGCGTTTAGGATCGGACGTCGTCATGTTTATAAGACGAAGATAAAAAAGATTTAATGCTCAAAGTTTATTGCCTTCGTCTTGTAAACATTGAAATTCGTTTTCCATGAACGAATTAGTGGACCCGATCACGACAACCGAAGTAGAAAGTTACGGCCAATAAATCAGCACTACTCTGCCATTTCTGCTGACTGCGGGGAGTTTGCGGAGATAAGAAGTGTTAGATCTGTCTGAGATTGGACAGACGTGGATTCAAGGTTTATCAAGTAGATAACTTAATTCATATGCTGCCATTGCGGTATACAATGGCATCATGAATCCCCATTCGGCATGTTCTAGCGAGAGAGGGAGAGTCGAGTTTTCAAGTAAAGAAATCTCCGATGATCCAGTCTTAGTCGTAGTATTATACAGTATACACAGCACAGGAACATGGCAGCAGCCGATATCCTCCCATACGAGCTCTACTCGGATGCGCCAGGCATTCTGCTGAACAAACCTGAATGGGAACAAGCAAATGCTGCTCACCCGTCATCTTTTGACTTTGGATCAATCTCTGCAGGCTGGCCGGCGAAATTCACAGGGCCTGAAGTCTGGACGGGCGATTACTTGGAGAGCAGCCGTAATGATTCCATGATTATGCCCATGATTATTCGCCGGGTTGAAATAAATACAGGACGTACTGACAAAACTACGTAGCGGATCTCTATATTCGCACGCTTTCTCAGTCAGAGATAGCCGAGATTGAGAGCGCAATCGAAGTAAGCTGCCCTAATTAACCAACTTGACTTGGGACCGTTTCTAATCGCGAACAAATCACCAGGCTTGGAAGACTCTAGCTCTGCCAGTTGCCAGCATCAACCGTGACAATTTTGTGCTGCCGACTCTTGGACCTGTTCTGCGCCAGCTCTCACACAACCTCTACCATGGCGTCGGCGTCCAGATCCTACGTGGCTTCCCCATTCAGAAATACTCCAAGGTCGATCAAGTAATTGCCTTCATTGGAATAAACAGCTGGATTGGAGATCGTCGGCTGAACCAGGGTGCAAACCGTGGAATTTGTCATATCAAAGCAAGTCCTCCATCAGTTGAAAGGAGCGTTGTGCTAATAGATCCAAGAGCATCGCGCACATAGACCCCTCGGAGCGCGGCAAGATCTATGTGTCTGCTCAAGACACAAATGCGCAGATGTACCACAGCGATGCCGGGGGTGACATCGTCGGGCTCATGGCCGTGAGCCTTTCTGGCACAGGCGGCAGCTCGACGGTGGTGAGCGCCGGCCAGGTGTACAATCATCTCGCCCAGCACCGTCCTGACATTATCAGGCTGTTGGCCGAGAGGAAGTTTCGGTGGAGGGCGTTAGTTTTCTCTTTCTTTTTTTGGGCTTTGTTTTCTTTGGCTTTCTCCCAATATTAACTGATTCTCACCAGAAACGGAATCCCCGGCGAAGGCGTGAATCTGATCCATCACAAGGATGGCCGACTTTTCCTCAACTTCTCCACTAGAACCTTTATCGGCTATGGCGAGGTGAGTCACTTCCTTGTATATCTCTGCAGTCCTAATGCTAATAGATCCCCAGTTACCTGAACGAGACCGCGACTATCCAGCGCTGACCTTGGAGGAGCGCGAAGCATTTGGCGGCTGGCAATGGGTTGCCGATCAATACAGCCTCAAGACCGACCTTCAAGTCGGCGATATCGAATGGTGATTTCCCTCACACAAAGACACCACCAGATAATCTAATTCCTCGAACAGGGTAAACAATCTGCATCACCAACACGCCCGCCGTGGCTTCACCGAAGACCTCTCCAACCCACGCCATTTGTTGCGAGTCTGGCTGCAGGATACCGAGCATACTCCGAAGGGACTTCCATCAGACATCCGGAATAAATTCGATGCCATGTTTGCCGAGGAGCCTGAATTTTACCCTCTTGATGAAATAGAGGAGGACTCGCGGCGCCGTAACACGGGCGTTTTTACGGGCTCGTGCAAGACTGAGACGGCCGTGCAACGCTTGGAGAATGGCGGTATTGGCGCAGATAATGCGAAAATTGTGAGATAGATATAGCCGGCTCAATGTCTATTTCGTCTGATTGGATTTGAGTGCATACTTAGGTATTGCTGGCTTATAAAATACATGTAAGCTACATGTACCTAGGTACTAGGTAGTCAAGATTGACACGTCCGTCAACCTGGAAGTGATGATATAGGTAGATATATACATGTATAGATTATTTTCAATGATGATATAACTCATTGCTCATACCTAGGTACGAATCTGGACCTTAGTTTTTATTATTATCAAAACCCAAGCTTATGAGATTCTAGGAAGGATTTGTTCTGTCTATTTGCTAGGGATAGTCATGTGGCCTTCTGCTTATATAAGTTAAGAGGGTCAGTGCTAAAATGGAAAGGGAGGGAAATATAGCTAGCTACAATAGGACTATAAATACGAAAGATGAAAAGAAAAGATCACTGGTTACTGTGTATATAGATACGGATAATGAAGAGAATAACTCAAATATGCGCTACTAATACTCCCACAGAGCCCACATTCGTCTATGGATCTGTTCAACCTCACAATCTAACACGTGTTGTCTATGTAAATTTAAGCCGTCAACCACTACACTACGTACATCAAAAGGTAATACGAAGTAATTGGCTTGCCAGTTGCACGAAATATAAGCTTACCAGGGGCCTATCCCGCCCACCATAAAATAATCAAGTAAAAGTCTTCACAACTCAAAATACCCCTTATATGCTCATTCCAATGGGTCATGTAAAGAGTATAAGCCTGCTAATACATAGCCTAATAAGCATGCCAGGAATCATGCTAGTAAGCTGCTGCGTAAGCATGCCAGGAATCATACTGCATAGTAAGCTCCTGCGTAAGCATGCTGAATGCTAGGATTCTAGGGATTATGCGGAAGTTTACTAGGAATCATATAAGCAAGCATGCTTAGGAGGGATTATATATAATAGGTATGAGCAAGCATACTAGGCCTTCGCTTCGTGAAACACCAAACTACCCATGCCACCGCGCTCTCCTCACCTGTCAGTGTGGGAGCGCAGCGCGAAGGCATGGGTAATCCAACAGCTTGCTCCTCCGAGTGGCCGTGCAAGCCGGTCTTGGCAGAGTACCCACTAATAGGCTGAGTCCTGACAGATATGTCTAGACTCTACGGAGTAAGCTAAACACCCTGATCATCTAATCTCTAACCCACCCTAAATAAATAAATAAATAAAGTGGTGTGGATATAAGAAGTTGTGTGTACGGAGTACTCCGTACATGTACAGTTCCAGGCCACTTGTGTTAACACCCCCCTGCTTACTAATCTGCACCGCCTTCTCAGTATAGCTTTTACAAGGGATAATGTCTGGGTCTTGATTTATCCGGCAGAATAAGCAGTTAGCGCGAAATAAACACCTCTGGCCCCCACTGTATATGCCGAGGTAAAAGTCTTGAATCTGTGCCAATTTTCTAGGACCGGCTTGATAACTTGATATGCTCTCGCATACTAGTGTTGGGGGCCTTGGGGCTAGTGATGGTGTAATTACGTATTGGGCGACCAATTTACAGTAAATTTACATACCATAGTAATTTACAGCCAACACTTTACATACGCTAAGTTTACAATGCTTAGTCATGTCTTGGCGGTGAGGCTGCTTCAATCAATTATAAATCAGAGATCATCATTTTGCCATTTTTTCTTAAAAACCTTCCAAAATAGGAAAATTTCTTTCTGTGTGGAAAAATAAGCGGGGCTTTATAATTACAAAATCAGAAAAGATTTTAGATACAGAAGACCGATTTTACACTGACCTTACAATTTTGTAATTACGTACAAGACGCCAACACTACGCATCACTATCCTATATAGGCTTAAATGGGGTGCGCGGGGCGGGTACGTATCAACAATATTGGATGATGCAAATGAAAGCTGCAAAAGTCGTAGGCATAAGCACTAAAAGCGCCATGAATATACATTTGGGGGCTTCTTGTTGTTGTTGTTGCTGCTGCTGCTGTCGTGTATATCATGATCTAGATATCCGGTCTTGATTTAGTTCCAAACTCAAAACAAATATTGTTCTAGAAGGCGAAATGAGCTTGGAACGTCGTCGGATACAAAATCGCGAAGCGCAGAGAAGGTTTCGTAGTCAGTAGTCACTCCACCCTTCAGATCACAGCCCTAATTCAACCACTGACTCAAGGTTTCCAGGGCGGCACAGTCAGAGACAAGCGGACGCCGAGAAGCTGCCTTTAAACATAGCCTCCGACTCAGCATCGCCCGACGGCCCAACATGTGAGCTCGCAGCCAAAAACAACACCACGACTACTGCTCACTTCTCAGACTTGGCGGCCGTCGACTCAGACATTGGCCTGTATAGTGTGGATGAGATGGGCTTCTCCGGCGCAGACAGTAGCCGCTGGATACACGATCCAGATCCAGCTTTCTTCAACAACAACAGTCCGTTGTTGCTCCATGCACACACACCGCCCGACTCATCGAATATCGACCCTCTTCGCACCACCCTTGCTCGCCCGGCTGCTCCTCCTACTCCTCGTGAAGATATAAACAACAACAACACCATTCCTATCACTGACTTAATCACAAAGCCGGGTGAATACGGCCCCCCCAGAGCCGCCAACCCCAGCACGAAACCAGAAGGCTGGCAAAACCCCCTCCACATTGCCGTCGTCAAGGGCCACGACCGAATCGTCCGGGTCCTACTTCGACACAATATAGACTGCAACGAGAAAGACAGCGACGGCATCACGCCGCTCATCCATGCCACAATCGGGGGTTACGAGGACGTGGTGAATTCGCTGCTGTCGCACGGAGCGGCCATCGCGATTGTGGACAATTGCTACCATCGCTCGGCGCTGCACTGGGCGATTATACATCGGCGTGAGGGTTTGTTGAAGCTTTTCCTGGATCGGTGTGTGGGTGCGCCCACAGTCATAGATATTTATGACCGGGATGGGAGGACGCCGCTGCATACTGCGGTGGATACGGGGTATGAGGCTGGGGTGCAGCTATTGTTGCAGTTTGGTGCCAATGTGCATTACAGGGCGCGAAAGCCAGCTTCTCTCGATTTAAATGAACAATGAAACTTGAAAGAGTGCATGAATATATGTGTATGTCAATCGGCTATTTGATTACTATTTGAAAATGAAGAGAATGAAAAGCAAACACACACAAATTTAAAAATGGACAGTCTCAATTCCTGAATAATCCATCTTTTAGCTGGCATTTTATTTGCATCCAACCTTAAGAGGGCTCAGGTTCGAACCTTGACCTGAAGTCCAAGACTACCCTTCGCCGGCACGGGGATGATATAGTCACTGTTCGCGTCGATGTCCCTTGCACGCTGGGTCTGATACAGCTCAAGAGTCGGTCCGTCCTGACCACTGTACACATCGTATTGCAGAAAAAGACTTGCCAGAATGATGGCCATTTCGCGACGTGCGAGAGTCATTCTGTCAGATATGTTAGCACTCGTCACCATGCAAGAGTCAGGAAGAAGAAGAACACACCCAACACAATTGCGAGCTCCTCGCGAGAACCCATGGAAATACCGATTTAACTTTGGATTGTCGATCCATCGCTGCGGCTTGAATTCATACGCATCCTTGCCAAACGCATCGGGGTGCATGTGCGTGTCCAGCGGCGACATGCTGGTAACTGTCCCAGGTGGTACCGAGATCTGCTTGCCTGTATTCTTGTCCTGGTAAACGACCGAGATTTCTGGCGAAATACGCACTTGGCGAGCCATGACTCCTGGGTGTAGGCGGACGGCTTCCTGGATGATGGCGCTGAGGTACGGAAGGTTGTCGACCTGTGCGATGGAAGGGATTTGACCGCGCACCAAGCCGGATTCTTTGAGTTCCACTTGCAGCTTTGTTGCCTCGGCGGGTTGGTTGAGGAGATGGAAGAGAGCGCAGGTGAGTGAGTATGCTGTTTACCTATGTATCAGATGCTTGCTCCGACAACACCTGTCTACGCCCAGGTAGTTTGGAATAGGGGGAAAAGAGGGGTCCCACCTGTTGTTCCTTCGCCTGCAAACACGGTCAACTGTGCCTCGCTTGCTAGTCGCTTATCGGTCTTTTCCTCGGGTGGCAGATTGCTGCTCAGGATACCTTCGAAGATGGTGCTCTTGACTCGTTCCGGGTTGGGCGAGGCCTTGATCTCGCGCACTCTCTCAATCCACCACTTGATGACTATCAGCGAGGAGCTATTTTCCTTATAAAAGGATAAACGAAACTCACCTCCTGTCTATCCCGCAACTGTCCCAGATTAGGAATAAAAAGCTTGAGCAGCCACGTCGGCGCATTCTGCGCAAAGTCCACCAGCACGGGGACCAAGCCGAACACATGAGTCATATAGAAGAACACATCTGTCGACTCAAAGAAAGACCTTCCGTAATCCGGCTCATTCATAAACTCAAACGAGTCATTGAAGGCATATACCGTGATGACGTCGCTCGCACATGCTTTGAAGATGTGATGCATCTGCAGGATTTCCTGCGACTTGCCGGACACTTCCATGCGCGAGAGCATCTTTTGGAGATGCTCTTTGATAATGGGCTCGAGGCGGCGGATACTGGCCACAGAGAAGAAGGAGTTGAGCGCATTGCGGCGTTGGCGGTGCAGGTCATGGCTGGGAGTAGAGACGATGGAAAAGGGGGCTAGAGAACACGCATGTTATTCGATATCTACGCCTCGATAGACGATGAGAAGCCTTACTTCCAGTTCGGTTGGCAAACCACAGCGGCTTATCAGTCTTCCGGGCTGGACTGGGGTATACAGTGTCTAGAAACTCCGGGTCGTTGAAGTGCACCTCATTTGGGGTAATTCGGACGACAGGACCTCGTAGCAACTTAGATATGTCCTCCTTTTATAGTTATGCATAGAGAGACGAACCGTATTGTTCGTGTAGTTTAGCGACATGCTTGAAGTACTGCCCTCCGAGCCAGATCTCGTAGTAGGCCTCGTAGAGGTAGGTCAGCCCTAAGTGTTCGTTAGGTCGGTATGTAAAGATCGACAGCAGACGACAGAAAACACCCACCGGCTAATTTGGGTCCCGGAATATGCGCCAGAGGAGAAAAAAACACTGTATTCTAATAATTAAGCAACTGTTGAATCCTGCAGGCATAAGTAAATACATACACTGGTAAGTCAGCCAAGCGACGGCGAGAGCAACAATGCCCTCAATCGCAAGATAGAAGCTATCTCGCTGCACTGCGTCGAGTATCAAAGTCGCCATCGTCACGAACGCATAGGGAATAATAATATGGAGAGGGAAAGGTCGAGCTGGAATTAATTTAAATTCTCACCCTGGTATTATTACTCTAGACTGGCTGATTACGTTGCTTGTCATGACATTACTCTGCATAAAGCGAGGATAAGCATAAGCATGCCTACCCGAAGGACTTGGAACAACACGAAGCATTCTGCAGACTATTTTTATGGTACAGTAGTTAATAATGCTGCTGACATGCTCGCATCGATGGTGTGTAGATCAGTTGGCAAATTAACAGCAACGATGCCCTTCAATGTATCCTTTGCCCTCCTTGCAGTAGCGACCAGCACTGCATTGTATCTTCTCTATCGTCTTGCTCTCCCTAAGCCCATCGCTGGAATCCCCTACAATGAAGCCTCATCGTATAAACTCCTGGGCGACGTTCCCGGCATGGCCGCGCACATCAAAACCACCGACGGTACCTTCATCACATACATAATGGAGACGATGAAAACCCTCAACGCGCCCCTAATCCAAGTCTTCATCAAGCCCTTTAGCTTGCCACTGCTCATCCTCGCCGACTTCCGCGAAGCGCACGACATCTTGATACACCGAAAGGAGTTTGATCGCTCGCCGTCCCTGGGTGAACTGGTCAGGGGGCTTACTCCCGACCACCACATCCACTTGCAAACCAACGCGGCATGGAAAGCGCAGCGTCGACTGGTGCAGGATCTCATGACTCCTTCATTCTTGCATAATGTCGCCGGCCCAGCGATCCACCAGCATGTCAGCACCATGATCGAGCTGTGGCGCACCAAATGCATGGTTGCAGGTGGCAGGCCATGGGTCGGAAACGACGACATTAACCATGTGGCGCTCGACGCGGTCATGGCATTTGCGTTTGGGGAAGAGTTCAAGCACAACATGACAAGGCCAAATCTGGAGGCTGTCCAGACGCTCGATGCAGATGCCATTCAGAGGCTGAGGGGAACCGCAGACCGCGACACGCCCGTGACCTTTCCCATGGGCGACGTGGATGAGTGTATCCAGGCTACGTTGGAATTGACCGAAACAGTTGGCGACGTTCAGGGTAACCCGATGGTGTCCTTGACCTGGATGTATGTGAATGCGAAACCGAGGATTAGAAGAGCTACAAAGATCAAGGAAGACTACATTATGAAAGAATTGAAAGATGCCGTCAGCAGGTTGGAAGGAGATAAGAAACATGCAGTAATCAAGTCTGCGGTTGACCATCTAGTACAGAAAGAGAAGAATTCTGCGGAGAAAGATGGTCGCAAACCAGACTATTTCTCTCGCGTCATCATCGATGAAGCGAGTTCCCCCCCTAAGAAATATCTGCATAACTGACTTACTGACTGTATTATATACAGGTTTTTGGCTTCGTCTTCGCGGGCCACGAAACGACAAGCACGACTGTCTGCTGGGCCCTCAAGTTCCTAGCTGACCAGCCAGACGCACAAAGCAGCCTGCGAGCAGCTCTCCTAAGCGCATTTACTACCGCAAAGGAAGAAGGCCGTAACCCAACCATCCAAGAGATCACCAGCAAGCACATTCCCTATCTCGATGCCACTATGGAGGAAGTACTGCGCTGTGCTGGCACGGCCCCTGTAGTTGATCGTCAGGCTCTCTGCGACACCGAAATCCTGGGCCACCGTGTCCCCAAGGGCACTGTTGTGACTTGTCTAGTCACAGGGCCGAGCATGATGTCTCCCGGATTTGCCATTGACGAAGGACTGCGAAGTCCAACTAGTCAAACGGCCAAGAAAGAAGGGCGTGATCGAGCCTGGGACCCACAAGATATGACGCTCTTCAAGCCCGAACGCTGGATCACGAACGATGACTTTAATGCCACGGCCGGTCCGCAGTTGGCCTTTGGTCTTGGTACGCGTGGATGCTACGGAAAGAGGCTTGTATATGTGGAAATGAGGATTCTGTTGACGCTGATTGTGTGGAATTTTGAGCTTCTGCCGTGTCCGGCGAATTTGTCGAGTTACAAGTCTATTTTGATCACGACGAACGAGCCGCGGCAATGTTATGTGCGGTTGCGCGAGATATAGTAACTAGAAATAAGGAGTCCCTGGTTTATGAAAATTCGATTGTTCTAAATAGACTATCCTTGGTATGTGTTATAGCTCGCCATGAGCAAAAAAGGAAAGAAAAAGAAAGAAAACTACCATCTACATCGCAGTCAAGCGAATTCCTTCGTCTGCTCGTCACAATAGTCGAAGAACTCAGCAGCAAGACCTGTACCACCGGCCTCTTTTGTGCTCAAGCTGGCCACAACTTCCTTCTTCGGAGTCTCATGCCATCTCCCCCACGGGTTGATGAACTTCTGCCCGTCGCCCTTCTTGACCTCGGCATTGAGACAAGCCCATAGCCCCGTGTAGGCACCAAACTTGGGAGGGTAGAACAACGGCGCCATCATGATTCGCACAAGCTTGGGCGTTCCATCCCAGCCCTTGGTTTTCAGTGTTCCGGGACTCTGTACCACAGAAACAACGTCCGGAGTGCGTTTGTCGAATTCAGACGCTAAAAACCAGTTGCCGGCCTTGGACGCGCTGTAGTTGCGGTTCATGTCGCTGTGGAAGTGGCCGGGCTTGAGTTCCTCGAAGGAGAGACCACCTGGAGGACCCATGAGATCGACGATACCAGAAGAGGTAAAGATAACGCGCACGCTGTCTTTGGCAGCGGACTTGGTGGTTTCCTGGAGAATGGGGACAAGTAGTTTTGTCAACAGGTATGGTCCCAAGCAGTTGGTGCCCATGTGCATCTCGTGGCCTTGCTTTGTGGCCGAGCCCGCGGGCTGCCGAGTAATCCCTGCATTGTTGAAGAGCACATCCAGCCGGGATTCTTGAGCAAGGAATCCATCCACAGCTGGCTTGATGGTCGTTAGATCGCTGAGGTCGAGAACAAGGCTCTTGAGCTGGCCTGTCGGGTTTGGCGTGGCGGCCTTGATAGCTTCAATTTCTGCATCGATTTTAGGAGCTGACCGACCAGCCATGTAAACTGTGCCACCACGCGCGTATAGGATTTTAACAATTTCCAACCCAACACCCGAGTTTCCTCCAGTGACGATGAAGACTTTGCCTTCGAGGGAGGGGATTTCCTTCTCGGTGAAATGCGGCTTTGGGGGGAACAGTTGTCCCCAGACGTTACCCATGGTGATGATAGACGAAACGTTGGAAGAACCTTGTAATGCAGCGGACGCGTTGTTTTGTACTCGTACGTATTTATTTATTTTATCTTTTCTTTTCTTTTTTCACAAGAAAAGGTGGACGCTGCTTACGGCGTACGCTTACTTAGACATGCAGGGGTTGTCTTTGTTACCCAGAGCGCTAAGATGGACTATAATACGCACCGATAAGCGTCTGGCTGCGAATGAGAAACTAGTTAATTTAGTAATTCGGGCTTTAGCCGTATGCATAAATACAGTCCGAGACTTCCCTCTATTATGTACAAGTCGGGTTCTAGTTGAAACTAGTTAAATCTCAAGGCCTTGATTGGCTAGAGCCTCTCACCGCACGTTTTCCAAGGTTATTTTTGATGTGATTGGCTGTTAGCCTTGATACTGCTATTTTTTGCGCCGGGTATTTGAGCTTAGCGTCAATATTTACGGAGTAATTAAAATCTGTTTTATTTTTTCATTTTATTGTATGTATAATCTAGGATAAGAACTCTAATTGGTTATAAATTATATCTAACCCTCTTGCAAGCCCCTAAGCGTGTTACTTCTAATATTGTAAAACTTTGCCTTGGGTCGGGCTTGGAAGGTGAGTGGGCTTGTGATCATGTACTAACAATGTATTGACAAGTATAACTACATAATACCTAGGTATATTAATTGTAATTTGGGTGCCTAACCCTAACCCAACCCCTAACGGACTGTCGACTCTCACCAGTTGAGATTGAAAGCAAGTCGTTGGTATGGGCAGTAATATCTGTCTCAATTCATTAGAATTAACCCTAGGAATCGACAGGCAAAAATCAAGTCAAGCATCACACAGCCGTCCGTCTGCAACAACCGTCTTCAAATCGCCGCCCACGTTGACGCTTCCCCAAAGCATGTTCTCTGGGTCATACTTCTTCTTGATAGACAACAGCCGGTCATAGTACGAGCCATAGTAATCCTCCTTGAATGTGGGATCGTTGTATGTGGCTTCGTTGGGGTAGCTGCCGCTGCCGGGTGTCTGGTTTTTGAACGTCGACTGCCACTCATTAGCAATGTTCAAGTAGGCTTCCATCACGGGCCAGGTCGAGGTGGGAGGCTCCTCCATGCCGAAGTTGAACAGGAACGCTGCGTCGCGCCATGCAGGCAGCACCGAGTTCCAGTCCTCAGGGAGACCAACGCGAGCAAGTGAGACGTTGGTAGCAACCCAGACAAAGGCATAATAAGTGCTGTTGGGGCTGCTTGCGAGTTTCCGAACCGCACTGACGAATTCCGATAGCCGGTCGTCATCCTCAACCAACGAGGTTGGGATCAGGCGGTCGCCGACAGTCACATTATCCATGAACGCAGGCAAGAATTCTTCGTAATGAGCCACATACGTAGGCGACACAGTGGTAGTGTTGTCGACGATGCTCAGATTCAGGGACGCAAGCGTTTGGTAGAAGGGCTCAAGAGCAGCGTTGAGTTCGGTGGTTGTATTCGAGTCTGGCAAGGTGGCCCATGAGAGCTCGAAGAATTCGTTGTCGAAAGTGACGCTGGTCTTGAGAGTTGGGTAGTCACGTTCAATCGTTAGAATATACTTGGCCCATGCCTGAATCGCAGTCCAATATGCGTCATCGTCAGTATTGGCGAAAATCCACGAAGCACCGGCCACGGGCCCGTCAAGGTGCGCTTTCACGATGATTGAGAGGACGACGGCGTAGGTGCCACCACCTCCACCAGCGAGGGCCCAGTAAAGGTCCTGGTTCTCGACAGGTGAAGCCATTATATGGCGACCGTCAATAGTCACAACCTCGAATTCCAAGGCGTTGTCGGCACCCAGTCCGTAGGCTGATGTGAGCGGTCCATGACCACCACCGGGGAGCCAGCCTCCAGCGAGGCCGACGGTGGGACAGCTTCCTCCAGCCAATCTGTATCCATTTGCACTGGCTTTTTTGTATACTTCGTGGTCTTCGACACCGGCGCCTACACGTGCAGCAGGTCCAGTGTAGCTATCGCTGGTGTAGTTGAAGAAGGAAATGTCCTTCAGGTTGTGCGTCCAGAGTGCCAGAGAGCCCGCGCCGGAGGATCGTCCGAGAGCATCGTGGCCAGTGTTCTTGACAATGAGTCTGATATTCTTCTCACGGGCAAATTCGATTCCACCGATGACGCTGTCTGCGTCGGAAACGTTGATGGCGTACTGGGCTATGTTGCCCAAAACACAGGTTCCATTAGGCGCGTTGAAAGGACTGCAAGAATTGTTCTGGAAGAATTCTCCCATGACATTTACGGGGTCTGCGACACTGCAAGAGGGGGATTCGTTAGATATTTGTTTCTCAAAGACATATACACTATATGTTATGTGCCATGTGTGTATGAACACTCACTAGATGTCTTGAGTAGTCCAGTTTGCCGTGACCACATCACATCTCTCAGTGTTGATATCCGGTCCATAGCAAGGCCTCGCTAAAGGAACACCGCGAATTAGTTGTCCATTAACTGTCTCGTTCAATTTATCCCACTCCTGGGCCCCTGGCCATTCAGGGTCTGAAGGGAGATAATTGCAGCCAGGCTTCCACTGGGCAGTAACAAAGCCTGCGAGTACTATCACAGCCCCGGACAATACTGTTACTTGCATTGTGAGTGTCAGGCAAAGTAAAACTTATTCTATTTGGAAGTATACCTAGGTACTAAGGTACAATGTTTATGAGACGGGGCTAACATTTATATTACATTTGACACACCTTTAATCCTTTGGGGATGACTGAGTTATTTTTTGGCCCCATGCATTGTGTGTTCATAATTTCATACCCATTTTAAATATGCTTACGATTGCGCAAGCTGGCAAAGGAATACAGCTAGGCTAGAGTTGGAAGACGAGACGAGGTATCCTGGTGTAGAGATGGGGCAGTGTTAGATTGTGGACAACTTGGTACCACTGAAAAGAATCCACTATGTTAGATTTGCTTCCTTATTTGCAGGAATCAGAATGGTTTTAGGCAGAGTAGATGTCGGTGTCGTGATTATAGCATACGTACAATTTAATACAATGAGTGAATAATCAAACGAGACTATCAGTACTGCTTACTAGGTACTCAATTTACAGACGGCTATCGATTTTGACGCTTCCAGAAACCTGTCAGCCCAGGGCCAAAAGATATGGGGCTGTGTTGCAAAACTATAAAAGTTGCAGTTCTGTGGGAGGATTATCAGAGACTAATTAAGGAACTGATATAATATTCATCTACTACGATTAGAAAAGGCTGATATAAGCTAAAAAAAAAAACTTAAGTCGAAGCTTTTTTACAGCTAGAACTGGGGCTGCAAGGAAGGGAATTAAAATATTATGTTTCTCGCAATTTGCCCCTTGTCAGCAACCATACAGGGCAATTCAATGTAATCATACATAGTCAGCCCCGCAGTAATCATGCATAAACAACAAACAGCGCCTCGCACTGGATTAGGAAGAGTCACTGGGGGCGGTAATTATAAATGAAGCTTATGGTTAACAAAATGGGTGGCATGATAGAATGGCATTGATTACTTCAATGGTAGCCATCATCTTACAAACTAGTGTTTTTTTTAACTAGTTGTCGATGAAGCCTTAAATATTATTATAAATTAAATTTTTGATTTCCATTTTGAGTAGGGCACTATCTATCACAATCACTTATTCGAGAGCACTACCTAGGTATAGCTCGCAGGTATGGATATTCAAGTCGAAAAGCTACGCGAATATGTTCCTGGGGAGTATCTCCCTACCGTGGAGCAAATATCCGAGGGCCTTGAGCATATCAAAGCACAAGAACTAAACTCCGTTCTTTGGCTTCTATTTTCGAGTATTAGTCTTATATACCTCGTTTCTTGTACATTCAAAGTCATCTATCGTCTGACTCTGCATCCGCTTGCCCGTTTCCCGGGCCCTTTCCTCTGCCGCATAGGCTGGCTTCAGCAAGGGTATTACGAGGCTATTTTGAATGGTGAATTTATCCATGAGATTACAAAGTATCACAAACGATATGGTGAGCCATATTCAACTTTCTTCTTCCCTTTATTTCCATTCTGATTGCGTAATCAGGACCTGTTGTTAGAATCAACCCCAACGAGGTACATATCGATGACCCGTCTGTCTACCACGAGTAAGTGATACTTACTATATGACCTAGACAACCCAGAGGCTGATGCAGTTTAGAATTTATAAGCAAAGTTCTACATTCACAAAAGACCCAATTTCCTACTCACTGGGCATCAACCATGCCGTGGCTTTCACAATCCCAATCGAAACCCACAGGATGAGACGCCAGGCTCTCGATCCTAGTTATTCCAAACGACGCGTGAATATGATGGAAGATACCCTGTACGAGGAACTGGAACACATTTTTGCTAAAATCGCCGAGTATGCGAAACAAAACGAGATTGTTCCCATCGCAGAGCTATATTTCTGTTTCACCGTAAGTTTATTCATTGATGGTTTCTACGCCAGAAAATGCTCGAAATGCTAAAATGGAAGCCTAACCTAAGGGCGATATTATTTCGCGCTACCTGTTTGGCAAAAGCTTGGATCTCATCTCCCAGCCAGATTTCATGGAGCGCGCAGAGAAAATGCGAGCCTTCACCAAGGGAGCTTGGTTTTCGATGCACTTCCCGTTCGTGCGTAAAATGATGGTGAACGCACCGCGCTGGGTAATGTCCATAATCAACCATGCATGGGTCAACGTGTTTTGGTTTTGCGAGGATCTCGCTAAGCAGGCAATCGCCAACTTCGACCAGGACAAATTGACGGGAAAGCCAATGAATAAGGAGTCCATCTTTGACCGCATGCTCGCTGAGCATGCCCGGCGTACAGCAAAAGGCAAGAAGTCGAAGCCGCTTAACTTCCATGAGCTGGCAGATGAAGGTGTTTCGTCGCTCAATGCGGGTACGGAACCGACTGCTACTATGTTGACGTACGCTACATACTTCTTCCTGCGCTATCCTGAGGTGCAGGATAAGATTCTGGGGGAGCTTGGAACTGTCCATAGAGAAAATGGTCGTTTGCCATTGCAGCAAGTCGAGAATTTGCCATATTTTGTGAGCATCTCCCCCCACCTCCTTAAGGTTAGGTAAGGGATTGTACTAACTCTTCTTTCTTCTTGTAGACTGCCTTTGTCAAGGAATCTCTGCGTTTTATGGTCCTCGTTCCTGGTCGTCTACCACGTGTTGTACCCAAGGGCGGCCTTTACGTTCCTGCGATCAAGGACACAATCCCTCAGGGCACTGTCGTGGGCATGAGCCATTTTGCTCTTCACAACAATCCCGCCATATTCGAGAACCCTCAGAACTTTGAACCAAAGCGATGGCTGGGAGAAGATGGCAAGCAATTGAACCAATGGCTTCTGTCATTTTCAAAGGGCAGAACCGATTGCATTGGAAAGAAGTAAGTTGACCCAAACAAAAGCATTTGTCCATGACCCGCCCAAAAAAGAGCATGTCTGACCATTGACAGTCTTGCATTCGCCGAAATGCACCTTATGCTCTCTAACTTGTTCACACGCTACGAATTGGAATTGACTCCTGGCAGCCATGAAGGGATGCAGTGGAAGGACAGAGTCATTGTCCACCCCAAGAAGAACCTGCGTATCAAGGTGAAGGCTAAGCAGGTCAATTAAGCTGTTCTTCGTAATTCTCTGAGCAAGCTGAAATTAATGGAATATCATTGGCAGTCTCATGCCTATTGAAATTTCCATCTTAAGACCACCGTTCCTCGGGCACTGCACAGGTGGTGTTTTTACTTCTTTTTGTTCTGTCGTACAAAGCGAGACATACCGAGAGTGCTACTAATTTTATTTATACAACGTTCAATATAGATATACACCTGTATATTGCTAAGTATGCTAACGCATATAAAATTAATTATCGTGATGGTTCTTAACTCGCCGTCGGACATACTTTAGGTATCCCACGGTGGGTAGTTGCAACTTTTATCCTTGACACTTTGAAGAGCTTCGAGTGAAGTATATTGATCCATGTTTCAACGATACTACATGATGTATTTAATGAATACCCTTTCAATTTCAAAATGTCGCAAATATGAAATAAGTCTCACTCCACCAAACCAGCAAGAGCGTCCTCAAAAAACTTGGCCGTCGCCGCCACCATTTCCTTTGACCCATTCCCAGTAGCAATATTAAGATGCCCCTTACCCTCAGCGAAATATTCCCTTTTAGGGCTCCGAATCCTAGAAAAGGCCTCTCTCTGCTCATGTATAGGCGAGATGTCATCCAATTCAGGGATAATCATCATGACCGGCGCCTTTATCATATCCATATACTCCTTGGGCCGAAACATGGCCAGCTTCTGGTACGTCTGCAGTGTAATACGATCACGAAAGTCCGGATGTCCGATCTCGACCGCTGCCTTCATGAGATTGTATGCTTCGATTCCTCCAGGACCTCCAGCGCCGCCCATGCCAATTGGGTTGTCGCCCTTGGGCGTAAAGGGCACAATTTGGTGGGCCTCGTTACCTCGAAGCTGGGATACGCGATCCTTGATGAGCTGCGCATAGGCCTTATCGGCTTTGTGCGGCTGCACGTAGCTGAGGAGTGGGCAGACCATGACAACTGCCTTGGGTCGTCGGTCGACGGCTGCTGAGGTTGCGCTCACAACACCTCCAAAAGACATGCCCCAAAGCACAATTTGACCTGGGTCGACACTCGGTAAACTCGCGACGTACGTGTATATATCTAGCAGCCAGGATCAACTAATTAATTACCCCTCGCCAGCTGTCTGAATACTATACGCACCAGACAGGTCCTCGGCCATTTGCAATGGGTTCAACAGATTCCTGGGTTGACCACCGCTAGCACCAACCGAGCGAGCGTCGTAGAGGAGAACATTATATCCCAAGGAGTTGAATGCTTCGGCGACTTCGGGCAGAGTCATTTCTTTGACACAGTTGAACTATAGTTACACATAATTGTGAGTTTCTAGAACAGGCCTTCGTAGAAACTCGCAGCTATTCAACAGCGAAGAAGAAAAAGAAGAAGAAGAAGAAAATACCCCATGAGACATGATGATAGCAGGAGCTGGACCATCCACTGTGTAAAGCCATCCTGCGATATTGGTACCATCGACTGTCTTGCATTCAACAAGCTTGTGTCGCGGTTGATATGCCATTATGAAATAAATGATCACAATGAATATAAGTATAATAGTTATTCTCTAGCCACGAAAGAAAAGAAATTTAGAAGTTTGTAATTCTCAAAAGTAATTTGTTGTTGATCACTAGTCTAGGTGATTGAAATTCAGGAAATAAACCATAAATCAGCATACATTGATTGACACCAACACACATAGCCTGGGGCTGGGGATTATTCTGGAAGTGTACTATACTACTCTAATTTCGTCTAACCTATTATTCTGCTTCATTTTTAGCTGGTTTTTAGTGCATGGTGGCGTAAGCGTTACAACCCATATTATCATTATTATGCATTGTGTGTAGAAAGGACCACGGTAAGTAAGATTCTGGACTTACAGACGACTCTAGTCTAGTCATACGGAGTTCTACACGAAACGTAAGCGTAAGTCGTTGTTTTGAATGTCAAGTTCGCATGGCATCATTGCAGAAGTAATCGTAATGTGTGGAGGAGCCAAAGAATAATCATGCTAATCAATGATAATCAATGATAATCACAGATATGGAGTAAGACTAAACAAGAATGTAATCATGCCAACATGGTATTGTGGATAACCCTGATACCACCAAATAATTACCAGCAGCCGAAGGAAGAGCCATAATAAGTGAAAACGAAGCGTGAACTTGGGGAGCATAAGCCATAGTGTTAGCCTCGCTGACCAGATTAGTTGAGTTCAACTCGTCCCTACATATAGCGCAAGGCCACACGAAATTGGGACACGTCCACTTCCCCAGCGAGCTATTCAAGGTTCGCTTGATGTAATAATTTATCAGTCATGTCGAAACCATACAACCAAGAACCTGTTGCCATTGTGGGATTTGGGTGTCGGCTTCCGTATGTTTATCCTCTTGTTTCATATCCTTCCACGGGACCTGCGAATGAGTTTTATTATTCTATACCAGACCCCAGAGTGATAGACTAACTCCATAAATGCAGCGGTGGCAACCACTCGCCCCAGAAGCTATGGGACTTTTTGGAGCGAGGTAATATTGCTCCAAACGACGTACCGCAAACACGATTCAATATCCATGGGCACTATGATGGTTCCCACAAACCAGGAACCATGCGTCCCAAGGGAGGCATGTTTCTTGGGGATGTTGACTTGGCTGACTTTGATGCGGCATTCTTTGAAATCTCAGGTACGGAGGCCGTTGCCATGGATCCCAACCAGCGCCAGATGCTCGAAGTGGTCTACGAAGGACTGGAGAATGCAGGCATCCCGCTAGAAAAGCTCGATGGAGCACGGGTTGGCTGCTTTGTGGGCTCCTATGCGTCCGGTAATTTCTCAGCAACCTGTCTAACTCTGAAGGACAAGCAAGGCTGACGGTTGATAGACTATGGCGATATGCAAAACAGAGATGCTGAAGACCGGCCGCCTAACTGTGCCGTCGGTGTCGGCCGCACTATCATGGCCAATCGCCTCAGTTACTTCCTGAATATCAAGGGCCCCAGTATCACAATTGATACGGCCTGCTCGGGTGCTCTCGTGGGTCTAGATTTGGCCTGCCGCTCTCTTCACTCGGGAGAGTCTACCGCAGCCATTGTCGCAACAAGCAACTTCTACGTGAACCCAGATCATGTTATGGATTCTGGTATCGTAGGACAGACACATTCACCTACAGCCCTGTGTCATACATTTGACGCCGACGCTGACGGCTACTGCAAAGCAGAGGCTGTGAGCTGTCTTATTCTCAAGAGACTTTCCGATGCTATTCAGGATCGTGACCCTATCCGAGCCGTGATTCGAGGGACGTCATCCAACAGGTATGTTTTCGTCCCCCTTTAGGACAAAATGGATATACACAGGTCTGACCGGCGTGTAGCAATGGTCGAACTGGAGGAATTGCAAGCCCAAGCTCCGAAGCTCAGGCCGCTGCTATCAGGACTGCATATGCCAATGCAGGCATCACAAACTTTAACGAGACAGCCTACCTCGAGTGTCACGGCACCGGTACACAAGCTGGTGATCCCATCGAAATTAGAGGTATCGCTTCGGTCTTTGCAGAATCGCGAGCTGCCGATAAGCCACTACGTATTGGATCGATCAAGAGTAATGTGGGGCATTCGGAACCCGCAGCTGGTTTTTCGGGAGTCATGAAAGCTATTCTGTCCATGGAAAATGGAATCATCCCGGGAAATCCCACTTTTATCAAGCCAAGCCCCAAGATCGACTTTGTCGGATGTAAGGTCCAGCCATCGAGAACAGCAACTCCATGGCCCGATGACGGTTTCGCGGTTCGACGAGCCAGTGTCAACGCTTTCGGATACGGTGGTTCTAATGCCCATGCCATCCTTGAACAGCCCAGTGTTGCCGCGCGGAGCAACCAGATTTCTTCTTACAGGGCTATGGATGACGACGGGTTGGACGATGAGGAGGAAGCCGAAAGGCCACAAACTCTAGTTCTCTCTGCAAATGATGCCGCATCTCTCAAGGCCAATGTTAAAGCGCTCGTCAACCACCTTATCAACCCACGTGTCAAAGTCAATCTTTCTAACCTCGCCTACACCTTGTCGGAGCGCCGGACAAAGCTCTGGCACCGTGCCTTCGTGACCACACACACCACTGAACTCGAAGAGAACCAATTCGTCTTGGCCAAGAAGAGCCCGAATCCGCCCAAGATCGGCATGGTATTCACTGGCCAAGGAGCTCAATGGCCACAGATGGGCAAGGATTTGCTGAAGTTCTTCCCATGGACGCTATCAATTCTCGAAGAGCTTGATCAAATCTTGCAAGCCCAACCCCAGCCACCAAAATGGTCTCTGGTCACCGAGTTAACTGCGACCCGCACTGCTGAGCACTTGCGTCAGCCTGAGTTCTCGCAGCCGTTGGTTACTGCGCTCCAGTTGTGTATTGTGGCTGTTCTGGAGTCATGGGGTGTCAAGGCAAGCAGCGTTGTGGGACATTCGTCTGGAGAGATTGCCGCCGCATACACTGCTGGCTTCTTGGACCGTGCTGGAGCAATTAAAGCAGCATTCTACCGAGGTAGAGCTGCCTTGAACCGACAGGCTGAAGCTGATTCGAACGTTGGTATGCTTGCTGTTGGTTTGAGTGCCGAAGATGTTGCCCCCTTCCTGGAGAAGTATGCTGGCAGTTTATGGATTGCTTGCTTCAACAGCCCTAGTGCATTGACCATTTCCGGAAGGAAGCCTGCTCTCGAAGCTTTGTGTGAGGACGTGAAGGATGCGGGTCACTTTTCAAGACTGTTGATGGTTGATCTTGCTTACCACTCCGAACTTATGAACCCGATTGGCGAGGAGTATGATACTCTCCTGAACACGGACGACAAATTTAAACCCCTCACTGGTAAACCCGATGTGGCAATGTTCTCATCAGTCACTGCGTCCAAGAAGGATACACCTGCGGATGCCTCGTACTGGAAAACCAACATGGTCTCTCCTGTCCGATTCGATGAGGCTCTCAAGGAGCTGGTCACCCAAAGCTCACCCGATATCCTCATCGAAGTTGGTCCATCAGGCGCTCTTTCGGGCCCTGTTTCCCAGGTTCTCAAGGCTCTCTCCCATGGCAGCGATATTTTGTACGCCGCTGCGTGGTCACGAGGGGCCAATGCCGGCAAGTCTCTTTTCGATGTTGCTGGTCGCCTCTTCGTCACCGGTGCCCCGATTGACATGTCCCTTGTGAATGAGTACGATGTGAACACAGTCCGCACCTATGTTGACCTTCCCAACTACTCCTGGAATCACTCTATTAAATACTGGTATGAGAACGAGGCTAGCAAAGACTGGAGATACAAGAAGTATATCACCCATGACTTGCTCGGAGCCAAGATCCCAAGTACCTCCTGGGAAGCACCTACCTGGCGCAAGCATCTGAATCTTGCTGATGTTCCTTGGCTCGGCGATCACAGGGCAGGGCCTGACGTTGTTATTCCAGGTGCTGGTCTCTGTACGTTTGCTCTGGAAGCTATGTATCAGAAGTACTCTGCTCTCAACCCGGACGAAGGCATCACCTCACCCAACGAGCTAGCCTACCGCTTCCGAAACGTCAACTTCAAGCGTGCGCTAGTCGTTGAGGATAACAAGACAACAACAATTCTTGTAACTCTATCCAAGGTCCCTGGCAGCAAAGACTGGCACGACTTTCGCATCCGCACAAAGGCCGGAGACGTGATCTATGAACACAGCTACGGTCTCATTCGGGTGCAAGATCCTATCGGAGAGGAAGCTTCCATCAGCGGCACTGATCTAGAGCCCTTGAAACACCCCCAGCATCCTAGGCTGTGGTACAAGTTGCAGGATGAAGTCGGTATGAGCTTTGGCCCAGCATTCCAGAACCTCAAGGCCATCGAGTCCGTTAGTGGCAGCCGCAAATGCCGAACCATCCTGTCTCTGCAACCACCTCCATCTAAGTGGAACCCTCAGTCCTACTATCCCATCCACCCTGCTATATTTGATACGTTTGTTCAGACGGTGACCCCTGCAAACGCAGCTGGCGATCGCAGCTCACTCAAAGATGTCATGATTCCAGTTCTCATCGATGACATCGTTGTCAACACGGTTCCAAAGGAGTTGGATGAAGGTTTGTCTATCGCAGAGTCTTTATGGACGGGGCGTGGTCGTAAGGACGTGGCTAAGAGCTGGTATGCCAATATCGGCATTCATGATCCTCAGACCGGAAGACTTCTTGTGCGAATAAGTGGCCTGAACTACGTCCGACTGGACGTGGAAGAGAAGCCAGATCCTCATGTTTTCCAAGCTGTCACTTGGAAGCCTGACATTTCGTTGGTGACTCAAAGTCAATTGACTTATCTTCCTACTTCTGATCAGGCCTCGACCAAGCTTGACTATGTTATTGACCTCATCGCTCACAAGAAGCCGACGCTCAAGGTCCTTGAAGTTGATCTCGACAGCAAAAGCACAACTAGCTTGTGGTTCGAGGGCAATAATGTGTCCACTAGAGCAGCATACTCTCAGTATGACTTTGCGACTGTTGATGCTCAGAACCTCGTCACGATTCAGCAGGCGTATGAATCCAAGAGGAACTCTGGTTTCCTCCTAATTGCACCGGCTGAGGAATTCCTGGGCCTGCCCACTTCCGAGCCGACTTACGATCTGGCTATAATCAAGACCCCAGCACAGAAAGATATCGAGGTAGAAGACGTGATCAAGAAGGTAAAATCGCTTCTCGTCGCCGACTCTTTTGCAGTCGTGATACCACAGATGCCCCAGATCAGTGGCCTCTTGGAAGAATCTTTGGTCATTGATACCCCCGGCTCACCTTCGGAAAACTCATCAGAGACCTCCGAAAACACCACCCCTACGTCTTTCAGCTCAACACCTTTTGAGCTCAAGCCGACTGTGAACCAATTCAAGATTGATAGTGTTTTTGATACTATCAAGGAAGTGGCTGCTAAGCTTGGTGGCGGGCCTGCCTATCTATGCAGCAACACCAACAGCACTTTTGCCACAGGTCAATGGCATCTTACCGTGGCCAAATTCGATAAAAGCACACCCGTACTAGATTCCTCCATTCAGTCAACATTAGAGGCATCTGGATGGACAATCAGCACTTCGCAGGTTGAGAAACTTGCCGCCACGCCGAGCCAGGAGCCTAACTCCGTAGTCCTGGTCGTGGAAGAGCTTTCCAGACCAGTACTGACACAAATATCGGCAACGCAGTGGGACGCCCTTAAACAAGTCATTGCCACTGGCAAACCACTGCTCTGGGTAGCCAAGGGTGGACAGACTACGCGTATCACCGACCCTGACAATGCAATGGTGCAGGGTCTGTTCCGTGTGATCCGACGTGAAGATCCTCTCGCCAAACTGACTACCTTGGATGTCGAATCGGCCACCAGCCCTGCTTCGGCCTGGGCTATTGATAAGGTACTCAATAAATTGAAAGAACAAACCGACGGCGAGACAGAGTACGCGGAGCGTGATGGTGTCTTACTCGTTCAAAGAGTTGTACCAGACGTTCCTATCAATGACATCAAGGCCGCTGCAAGTGGAAAGGGTTTGGAGCTCGCTTCCAAGGGCTTGCATGAGACGAAGCCACAAGTGCGACTCCAGGCTGAGAAAATTGGCACGCTTCAAAGCTTGACATGGACCGAGACTGCTGTTGATGAAGTCCCAATTGCACCAGGCATGGTTGAGATTGAGGTGATGGCTGTGGGCGTAAATTTCAAGGTATAGATCTCAGAGAGTTGTCATTTCATGCTTATTAACTGTATATAGGATGTTGCAACCACGATGGGTATTGTACCCGAGAATGAGCACACTACCGGTTGCGAATGTGCCGGTTATGTCAAGCGCCTCGCCCCTGGAGTAACTAAATTCAAGATTGGTGACCGAGTTGCTTGTATGAGCCACGGAACTTATGTCAACCGACTGCAGTGTCCGGCTGAGCGTGTCCACATTATTCCACAAAAACTGAGCTTCGAGGAGGCTGCTTCTATTCCTCTGGTGTATCTGACAGCCATATACGGTCTGTATCATCTTGCCAACCTCAAAGAAGGCCAGTCAGTTCTCATCCACTCGGCCGCTGGTGGTGTCGGTATTGCCGCCATCCAGCTTTGTCAATACAAGAAATGCGATGTGAGTGAGCGAGCGGGGATACGAATCACAAGAAATTAAGCTAACCACAAGTAAACGCATAGATTTTTGTCACTGTTGGAACCGATGACAAGCGCAAATTCCTGGCAGAGAACTTTGGCATATCTGAAAACCGCATGTTCAACTCTCGCACAACCAAGTTTGCTGAAGACATTCGACGTGAAACTAATGGCCGCGGAGTGGACGTTATTCTCAACTCATTGGTAAGACATCTCAACAGCGATATTCCATATTCCTAGCGGACACTAAATTCTTCACAGATTGGGGAGTTGCTGGACGAGTCATGGAGACTCACTGCCGACGGCGGTATCATGGTCGAGATCGGAAAGAGGGACATTGTTGATCGCAACACGTTGGCTATGGAGCCATTTGACAGAAACTGCTCGTTCCGTGCTGTTGATCTCTCGTATACTCGGGAAATCACCAACGAGTTGATTGGAAGGTTGGTTGCTCATTTGCCCTAGTGACGTTGCCAAGGACTATCAAAGAAAATGCTAACTTTCAATTTTAGACTCCTGGACGAAGTATTTGATCTTGTCGAGGCCGGTCATGTCGGGCCCATTCGCCCTCTCACTGTATATCCATTTGAAAAGGTTGTCGAAGCCCTCACCTTTATGCGCCGTGGTCAGCACATTGGCAAGATCGTCATCTCTAGCGGCACCGACGGCGATGTACAGCTCCCAATACGACCGGCAATTCGTCAACTCAAACTGAAGGCTGATGCTTCTTACCTGATTGTGGGCGGTCTCAAGGGTCTTTGTGGCAGTGTTGCCATTCACCTAGCTCGCCACGGAGCTCGTAACGTCATAGTAATGAGTCGAAGTGGCACCAATGATGAGGCATCTTCTAGGGTTATTGCCCATTGCGCCGGATGGAATTGCAAGGTGGTAGAGGCCAAGGGTGATGCTGGTGACTTCGAGTTCGTTCGCAGTGTCTTCAGGTCTGCAACGCCCAAGATTGCTGGCGTAATCCAAGGAGCCATGGTTCTAAGGGTGGGTTTTCCAATTATCAAACCAGACTTTTGTTATTTAATTTGCTACTGACTTGAAAAAAAGGACAAACCATACGAGATGATGACCCACGATGACTATCATACTGCAATCCATGCAAAGGTTGCAGGTACCTGGAATCTGCACAACGCATCTTTACAAGAACAAACTCAGCCCATTGATTTCTTTACTGCGCTTTCTAGTATCTCGGGTGTCGTAGGTAACAAGGGTCAAGCCAACTACGCTGCGGCCAACACCTTCCTGGACGCCTTCGCAACTTACCGTCAAGGACTCGGCTTGAATGCCAACACAGTCGACCTCGGAGCCATTGAAGATGTCGGATATGTCGCAGAGGAGGGTGGGTCCCTGGAAGCCCGCTTTGACAAGCGCCAGTGGACACCAATCAACGAGGGCATGCTGCGCAAGATCATCAACCTCTCTGTTCTCCAGCAGGAAAGCAACCCCCTCAACCCCAGCACCACCTCCCAACTGATCACTGGTATCGCCTACCCACTCACAGCAGATGGTTCCGACTTGGCTGCAGAGCCCCGTTTCAGATACTTGTTCAGTAGCCATGGTGCTGATGTTGAAAGCTCCGATCTAGACGGTGGTAGTGATCAAGCAGACCAGGCTATCAAGGCCTTCCGACTCATGCACTCATCTGGAGCTGACGCAGTTACACTTTCCAAGGCAGCTGTTGGTTTGTTGCAGACCCAGGTGACTAAGCTGCTGCGCCTTGAAACGGAGATCGAGCCTGGTAAGCCACTGATGGCCTATGGCCTTGACTCGCTCTCAGCCGTTGAGTTGCGTGGATGGGTGCGGCAGAATCTGAACTCAGAGCTAAGTACACTCGATATCAACAACGCGAGCTCCCTCGTTGCCTTGTGCGAGAAGCTGGTTTCGAAGTTGTCTGCACCTGTCAGTAAATAGATAATGCTTTTAGTATATTATTTCAGCCTTTTGGATGCGTTTTGAACCTGAACCATTATAAATTTAGGTACACGTCTTACTCCTCCATCTGATAGTCAATGTATAGAGTATAGAGAATATAGCTGATACTCGTAGTCAATCTCTTGCAACCACATGTTAAAATATACTGGATTATTCAGGCTCTTTTTGGGTTTGATTTCACTGCTACCTTTTATTACAAATATCTAATATATAGACACCACGACCGAGGTGTAATGTAGGTGGCTTTTTTTTGAAAAAATATGTTGTACCTTATTACTACATTACCTAGGTAGGTAAACAAGTTCACACAAACAAGTTACCAAGTCCCACATTTCATTGAATAATTCGTAATTATTGCAATCAAATTTTCACATCTGAAATCTTGAATCCTCCAGGACACAGTTTCTGAAAGACTCCATCTGGGTCGTACTTGAATGCTGCATTCTTCATTCTCACAACATTTTGCAACCCATAACTGCGCAAGGGGTCCTGGCACGGATCCGCATAATTTATGAATATCCATTCCTGGTTTCCATCTTCGATAGTGGCTGCAAATGCCTGCAGGTCATGAAGCCAGCACTGCATTTTGGGGTACACAAATGCTTCCTGTTCTGCTGTCTTCACCATCACCACTGCAGTCCACATGAGCCCGTTGTGTTTTTGGTCTTCAACTCCCAATACCGTGCCACCTTTCTCTGCGGACAGCTGGCCAATGATCTTATTCAGAGGTTGGAATAGGCACTGTGTGATGAAATCTCCCTCCGGTATAAATACCTTGAGCTCTTCCACCAGTTTGTCATGTAGTTCCGAGGCTTTAACGACGATGCGAGTGTCGTTCTTGAAGTTTGCCGTCACAAAGGCATCGCTAGGGATGCAGGAATGTGGTTAATATGCAGTATTTTTCTATAATTTTAATTGGGGGGGGAGGAGGCCAGTCTAGCTTACTAGTGACCTAGCGGTGCAATGGCATATTCATTGACTAAATCTGATACAGATGTCATCTTGAGAGTATTGGTCGTCGATGGCAATTCAAGCCATTTCTTGTATGCAGGAGCCTTCTCGATGCCCGCAGTCTGTATGAATACAGCGCAAACAATGGTGTCCTTCACTCGAGGCTGTCATTTATCTAGTCAGTTCCCTGTTCAGTTCAATAATCATTAGAGTCGGGAACACACTAGCATACGAATTAGTATTTAAGCTTTGTCGGTAAAAACAAAAGGGACACTTCAAATACCATCGTAAGTGAAAAAACATAACAGACTGCTATCCCGATCACTTGGTATGTTTTCTGTAAAGTCGGTGAGTGCCACAGCAGCCTCGGTAATGAGCTCCTTGGAATAGAAAGCCAAGCCAGCCCAAGCATCGCCACACTCGAAAACCCTCATCTTGAAATTGGTGACGATTCCAAAATTGTTCATCCCGCCCTTGAGAGCGCGGAATAGGTCTTCGTGGCTATTCTCAGCATCAGCCGTAACAATACGCCCATCTGCAAGAACAACCTCGTAGGAAATCACATCATTACAAGCCCAGCCTCGACGAGCTGTGAAAAACGTCTTGCCACCTCCCAAGAGAAGGCCTGCGACCCCAACATGTCCGTCACGACCACCGGCAACCACGCGCCCATGCTTATGCAGTTCTTCATACACAGGACCCCAGCGACCCCCAGGTCCAATATCAACCGTCTCGGACGCATTGTCGTATCTCGTCCACTCCAGTAGACCCAGGTCGATGGTCACTCCACCCTCGATGTTGCTTGCACCGGCATATTGTGTATGGCCGCCGCTGCGGACGGCAAACTTCTGCTGGGTCTTTACAAGTGCCTGGATGGTGGAGGATACTTCCTGCGCCGATTTTGGGCGCACGATCAACGCCGGCTTGAGTTTTGTCGTGTTGGACCAGTAGCTATCTTGACGCGTGGCATACTCTGCGTCAGAAGGGAGTAGCGCTTGTGCTGTTAAAAGCGCTTGCAAAACGGGTACATCAATCGTCATCGCGAACTGTCTGAGCGTGGGTTAATTTTCTATAGATGGAAAAGTGTCACTTGGGCAGACCTGGAGCGGGCTGTATGCATTCCACAAATATCATTATTGCAAGAAACACCGGATTGGTTTATCATCAGTTCGCAGCATAAGCTCTTACGAGGGGTACTTTCTGTAAGCACCTCGAGTCTGCCATGGGCTGGATAAGCTGCTTACTTAACTGTTGGGGGCTTAAAAGATCACTCCTATTACACTATAGTCTGACAACCATTTTTTTGGCAGTGCGCCTGTCAGTGTAAATTACTCTATGCCTCAAATCTCTCTCCAGCAGCTTTTTGTAAACATGCGTAAGCGATGCAAGTAAGACTGAAAGTACTGGTCTAAATTTTTTTGAGGCAATTTCGCATAGAGAGCTACCGTAGACAGTGAATGAGTTTTTATATTGAATTTTCTAAAACTAAGCTCTCTCCCATCTCAGTTTCACCTTCTCGGGGTGTAGCATTTTCAGCGTGTTCATGACATTCGAATCTTCCACTACATCCAAAACCCGCTTCTTTGCCTCTCCCACTGATTCCCCTGGTAGCAGCACTGGCGAACATCGGTGTCGCCGAAACAATTGTGCAATCACAGCCACAAACTCGACCTGCGTAAACTTCTTGCCAGGGCAGACTCGCGGGCCGGCAGCGAAAGGAAGATAAATGCCGTCTCGGGGCTCGAAGAATTTCTCCCCATCTGAATCTTTGTCTTTGATAACCCAGCGCTTTGGTTTCCAATTCAATGAATCGGGGCCCCAATACTTCGGCCAGCTACTCAATGCCTGTGAATTTATCAAGACGATGGTCTTGGGCGGGACAGTAAATGCCTTTCCTTCAATGTCGATAGTTTGTTGCGAATCGCCTGTGTGTCTAGGGTGAGCGACGACCGGCCCGTAGAGTCGAAGTGTTTCATTCTAGCATCAATTAATTCGTATCTATTCTTTAGCTAAGAGAAGAGAGAGAAGAGAGATAAACTTACCATCAGTGTCAAGCAGCGCTTGAGCTTGGGAAAGGCCTTTTCATATTCGCAGTCGATGACCTCGCTTTCAATATCAAACACCGACTGTATCTCTTCTCTGATCCAGTCCTGTATTTCAGGATCAACAGATAGTAGATATAGTGTATATGTAAGTGTATTCGCGGTGGTATCGTGTCCCACGAAATTATAGATGAAAAGATTCCCGAGAATCTCTTCATGGGAAAGTGCATTTCTTTCATGGTCACCCTCCACGTCCGATGCTTTTAGAAGTACCGTCATGAGGTTATCTTTCACAACTGCCTCGGGGGTATTATGCGAAGACTCTCTGTCTTCCTCCATCATTTCATTCATATAATCTTTAAATTCCTTGACCGAGGTTTTGACCTTGTTCACACTGGCGGGAAGAATAGCACTTGGCAGAGAATATGAATTGGCCAGCAACGCGACCAGAAGGTTTTCGAGGATGATCTGCAATGCATCGCGGTAGGAAATTGTATGGTTTCGATCAAGCTTTTTCGTGCCTCCATCAAATTCGTAGCTCCTCCCCAAACCAACAGCAATCAATACATGTAACGTCAAAGTCATTATGTCCGGCGAAGAGTTCTCCACGCCATCTGACGACGACCCTATCGACGTCCAAATCCGTGACATGCCGGCCGATTGGAAAAGAGCCTCTCGCCATACCGAGCTACTATTAGTTTCCTTGAATGGTGGCGTAGTGAGTCGACGATGTCGCGCCCAGGTGTCGTTGCCGGCAGTCACCACATTGGGGCCGAAGATGTCTAGAAATGGGCGCACCGTTTCGAAGTCCTTGGGGAATTCTTTTCGCTTTGCAAGAATGCTACTCGCCGCCTGAGGGTCTGCCACAATGACTTGGATTTCGGCCGGAGTTGCAATGGCAAAAGCTGGCCCCAGGCGATCATGGCGCCGGTAGCGATCCGGGAAGAACCATGTTAATGAACTGATGTCCACGAAGCTTCCAAGCCCAAACGGTAACCATTTTAGCAAGGGGCCCAGCACTTCATACGCCGTCAACCAAACAGGATTGAATAGACCGATTGGCGTGATGAGGACTGGAAGCCCAATTTTCCGGGCTGCAACATAGTTCTTAGCTAGACTGTAACATGGCCAGGAGAATAGAACCAAGATGAGTGTCGAGACGATCGTCCAGAATTGTATTGCTTCCATGTCTACAGAAAATTATGTATACCTAATTTCAGATGCTGCGTATGTGCAAGGCAGCCATGATGGCCACTTCTATCAATTTTAGGCGAAGGCTTTGCTTATTCGATTATATGTCATGGCCGTAACCCCGCGCTGCAGTCTTACAATCTTACAGTAAGCGATACCTAGGTTTTACAGGGGGCGTGCAGAATTTGCTGTGAAAGGATTAACTATCAAGCCTACCTCAAAAACATAATAGTTCGAAGGCTCGTTTAGAAATTTTTGATTTTTGATTTTTGATTTTTTTTATTCAAGGCCGAGGAGGACATTTCAAGCAGCCATGGCTTCAGAAACCACCCACGTCACTCTTACTCCCATAGACCATGCACCGCCCGGGAACTATACTTGCTCGATATATTACCTTCCTCTCAAGCCAAGTGTAAGCAATGCGCAGGCATACGAGGTTCTACAAAAAGGTCTGCATGCAACGCTCGTCCAGTTGCCTTGGCTTAGCGGCCGAGTATGGCCTCAGTCTCCCGACACCCCAGGCTGGCGCCCCGGGCAGCGAGAAATTCGGTACAATAAAGTAGACGTCAACGGGCCATCACCACACCAACTCAAGTACAATGAGCTTGAATCGGACCTCAGTTATAGTGAGATCAAGGAACTTGCATTCCCTCTAGACGCCTTCGACGATGAGGCGCTAATCTCGGTCCCTTTCATGCCTGATATCAACACTGGTCCCGACGTCTTCGTGGCCCAGGCCAACTTCATTCCGGGTGCCTGTCTCCTTACTGGAGGTGCGCATCATCAAGCAACTGATGGCGGAGGTGTAACTACTATTTTCAAATTATGGGGAGATAATTGCGCCGCGTTGCAGTCAGGCAAGCCGGAGCACACGGTCATCCCACCAGGCCCAGAAACCTACGATCGCACTGTCCTAGAACGGATATGGATGAAAGAGTGGAAGGGGACACATCCTGTGGACCAAGAAAGTTGGCGGGTTCTAGGCCTCGATCCTCCAGATAAAAAGTCAGAAAAGGACGAGCTCCCATTGCAATGTCAGGAATCCAAGGACGGCCAAATATCGAAATCAGCTCTCTTCTATGTACCGCCAGAAAACTTTTCTGCCTTGCAAAAAGATTGTAGGCAGAGTCTTGAGCCTGCTTTAACAACGGAATCGGAAATATCTGCAGTCGATGCCATTTGTGCTCTCATTTGGCGCTCTCTCTTGAAAGTTCGGTTAGCAGCAGCCAAAAAGCTTGACTATTCCCTAGATAAGAACGGGAAAGAGGATGCCCTGGTCAGATTAGACCTGCTTGCGGATGGCAGATTTGACTTCTCACCATCTCTGCCAATGCCCTACCTTGGAAACCTCACTGTGGTCAACCAGTGCTTCATGTCGTGCTCACAGCTAACATCCCCACAAGTCAGCATCGGTACTGTAGCACGCACAATTCGCAGTCACGCCAAGGCCATCAACCCCGATAGCTTACTGGATGCGTATACTCTAGCGCGGAGCCTACCAGACTTTGGAAAATTGATCCTGCGAAATTCGGATATCGACGGCTCAGCGATGGTGGTCTCACCATTGCTTATGTTTCAGCCTGCATCATTTGGCGAGGGCGTGTTTGATAATGGCGGGGCGCCAGACGCAATTCGCATGCTGACGAGAGCTATGAATGTGTTTACTCGCACGGGCTTCGTCCTACCGAAACTAGCTAATGGCGGCGTAGAGTTTGTGGTGAATGTGTTTGAGGAGGAGATGGAACTGTTATTAGACGACGAGGAGTTTGGAAAATATGCCTTACATCTCTCGTAAGCTCGACTTCTATAAATGGAAGAACGTATATTATGAATGCACTGCATGGTATAATATTTACAAACTGTCCGATTGAATGCTTGAACATATCGCATGCGAAGTTGCAAAAACCTATTGTTTCTTTTTGAGGACTTACTTAGTGTTGCGAAAGGCTTATGAACTGCAACGTGCGATGATCCAGCATGACTTTGATTCAGACATAGCCCTCTTTGAAAGCCATCATCCACTGTCAAAAACCCCGCATATGTGTCGCGACCTCGCATGAACATAGATATTTATACAATCAAGGGATAGAGATATATCATCAAATAGAATTTCATTGCAAATGCTCCTCTAGAGTCTCAGGGAATAATTCATTAGAGTTATGATAGGGCTAGAAAAGTCACGTGCGTCATCCTCACAAGGAATTATTACCGCCTTACCGAATTCGATATATTACTATGCACTAGTATACAGATTACAATATTTTCGATACTAGTCAATACAGTGCTCCACCTCATCTACATGGGATGTAATCTGTTGAGTGCAGAGTAAGCATGGGCTCTTACGATAATATATTAACTTACTTTACAAAAAAAAAAAAGGGAATAATCAAGCTACCTACTAATCAGTAATAGTAATCGCTCAGCAAGCCAAGTCGATGACTAATAATCAAATCAGTCACCATTACAGGTATCAATATTATATCGCTAAATAACAACAAGAATAGCTATGTTGGTTCGGGCCCTCTCTCATCCATCAGGTCAGCTGTTCGCGGGGGCCGTTAGATTGCTTGACTTTATTACTTACCTATAGTATTGTTATATCGTTTGTCTTTTCTTTTACTGCATGGTGTCCATGAATTTCTAAAGCAAACCTACAACATGACAGTTCAAACAAACGGCTCTGCGAGGCTTAACGGTTCCATGCCAACCTCCAATGGAGCCAACCATGAAGTATCTTCCAGATCTTCTGTCCCAATTGCTATCATCGGCATGAGCTGCAAACTCGGTGGAGATGCCTCAAGCCCGTCTAAACTATGGGACCTCTGTGCTTCGGGAAAGGACGGCTGGTCTCCAATTCCCGAGGACCGTTGGAATATCAAGTCCATGTATCATCCTGATAATCAAAGACTCGATAGGGTAGGTCGATGACGGTCAAAAAGTTTTCAATAACGCACTAACCCATAAATTCTCGTGTAGCACCACGTGAAAGGTGGATATTTCGTCAAGGATGATGTGGCTTTGTTCGATGCAGGCTTTTTCGGATTAACGCCAGAGGGTGCTACTGTAATTCAACTGTCTAAGTTACCTAACCTTAGGTTTCTCAAACTAATACCGAATTTATAGACCTTGGATCCTCAATTAAGACTGCTTCTGGAATCAGTTTATGAAGGATTAGAAAATGGTCCGTCCTAAATCATTCCATCCAACTCGATAATTTACTGACTATTATGACCAGCTGGATTACCCATCGAGAAATTGACGGGCACAAACACTTCAGTATTTTCCGGAGTGTTCGGCAAAGATTATTTTGATTTGCTCCTTAAAGATTCTGAATGCCTGCCGAATGCCTTCATCACAAGCAACGGCACAGCCATGTACTCGAATCGGATATCTCATTTTTTCGACCTCACAGGAGCTAGTATGAGTATTGACACCGGTTGCTCCGGTGGTATGGTAGCTCTTAATCAAGCATGTCGAAGCATTCAGCTTGGCGAATCTGATATAGCTATTGCCGGAGGCACCAGTGTCCTGTTGAATCCTGATATGTTTATCGCCTTATCTAATGTGAGAGTTCTCAGTGAGGACGGCAGATGTTACTCGTGGGATAACCGTGCAAGTGGGTATGGCCGAGGTGAGGGCGTTGCGACGCTCATTCTGAAACGTCTTGATGCGGCTTTGGCAGATGGGGATTTTGTCCACGCGGTGATTCGAGAGTCGGCGTTGAACCAAGATGGAAGGACGCCAACGATTACTTCTCCATCCCTAGAGGCACAACAAAAACTCATCGAAGAGTGTTACAGAAGAGCAGGACTCGACATTTCAGAAACTGCCTATGTAGAGGCACATATGACAGGAACTCCAACTGGAGACCCAATTGAAGCTGAGGCTATTACACGCACATTTGGGAAGCATCGGGCTCATAACGACGCCGTCTATGTTGGCTCGGTCAAAACCAATATCGGCCACGCAGAAGCTGTCAGCGGCCTTGCCTCGGTTATCAAAACGGCGTTTGCACTCAAGAATAGACTCATTCCGCCGAATCTCAACTATCAGTCGCCAAACCCGAAAATCCCACTCGAGGAATGGAACCTGCAGGTGCCTCTGAGTCTCACTCCATGGCCTAAAAACAAGGCTCTACGGGCTTCGATTAATAATTTTGGCTATGGAGGAGCCAATGCACACATTATCCTCGAGGCCGCTCCCAACGCATCCTCACCCATATCACAGGGCAATGTTGACCCATCGTCCCTACCTCGATCGCTGGTCTTTATTCTCAGTTCAAAAGATTCGACGGTCACCTCAAACATGAGCAAGAATTTGGCCTCTTATATCCGCGAGGCCCCGTCAACACTTTCGCCTGCTGACTTGGCCTATACACTGGCCGAGCGACGGTCCCGCTTCCCCTGGGCTACAGCAGTGAGAGCAAGCAGTCTGAAGGAATTAGCCAAGAAGCTGGATGAGAATGATCGCAAGCCCACGCGTTCCACACAGATTCCTCGCCTAGGATTCGTGTTCAATGGCCAAGGTGCTCAGTGGCACGCAATGGGCCGGGGGCTCCTCAGCGCATACCCTGTCTTTGGATCTGCTGTGAAGGAAGCTACTCAGATACTCAAGAGTTACGGTGCAACCTGGTCATTGGAAGGTGTGTAAATTTAAGCTTCTGTGTTTAAAAGATATGGTACAAGAGTCAGATCGAAGGCCAACTAACATTCACCAGAGGAGCTCCTCCGAGACGAGAAATCCACGCGAGTTCATCAGACTGACCTTAGCCAGCCTATTACCGTCGCTCTCCAATTATGTCTAGTCGACCTACTTAAATCTTGGGGTATAACACCATCAGCTGTAACCAGCCATTCAAGCGGAGAGATTTCTGCCGCCTACGCAGTTGGAGCACTCTCATTTAAGGAGGCCCTTGGAGTCGTGTACATCCGTGGTAAACTCGCACTCAAGTACCAGAAGCTTTCTTCTCTGTCCGGAGGAATGCTTGCCGCTGGATTGAGCGCTGAAGCGGCCTCGGAGTATCTCAAAGATATCGCCGGTGTCGTGGTTGCCTGCGTTAACAGTCCGCAGAGCGTCACTCTTTCAGGCGATCTCTCTGCCATTGATGACGTTGCATCGCGTCTCGCGGAGGACGGCATTTTTGCCAGGAAGTTGAAAGTTCCGATGGCGTATCACTCTCACCATATGCAGCACATGGCTCAAGAGTACACAGATAGCCTGAAAGCCTTTCTTCCTGTAACACGTACTTGGAGCGGCGCTCTTTTTGCCTCTCCAGTAAGTGGTGATATCATAACCCACCCTAAGTCTCTAACTCCTGAGCATTGGGTCCGCAACCTGACTAGCCCTGTTCTTTTTTCCCAAGCGCTTGAAAATATGGTTTTCAGCTCGAAGAGGTCCGATGGATCGCTGGGTTCGGAATCTTCTCCAAAGACCAACGTCGATGTCCTTGTCGAGATTGGTCCACACAGTACTCTGTCCGGCCCCATCAGACAGATACTCAAGGAGCAAAACCTTCCTTACGTCTCTTGTCTCAAGAGATCTGTAGATGCAGTTGAAACCATGCAAGATGCAGCTGCTGACATCCTCGCTCGCGGTTATCTCGTGTCGCTGGAAGCAGTGAACTTCCCTCTCGGAAACGAAACCCACGCCTATGTCCATGATCTTCCAAAATACGCCTGGAATCATAACATGCGGTATTGGGCCGAGCCAAGGATCACTAAAGAGTATCGATTCCCACGTTTCCAGCCCCATGAGCTTATTGGAACTCTTATTCCGGGCTCTAACAAACTCACTCCCACTTGGCGCAACTTCTTGCGTATCTCGGACATTCCGTGGTTAGAGGACCACCAGCTTGATTCCAATATTGTACTTCCGGGTGCTGCCTATGTTACCATGGCCATCGAGGCTGTGCGATTGCTTACTGATCCTTCTGAGGACACCATCCGAGGATACAAGATGCGCGATGTCAGCATAATGAACGCCTTGGTCATTCCTCGTTCTTCGGCAGGAGTTGAAATCCAGCTCAGTCTGCGTGCATGTAGCGAGAAGGAGCTTGACTACAAAGGCTGGTATGAGTACGAGCTTTACTCTGTTAGCTCCCAAGACTTCTGGATCCAGCATGGCCGAGGCTATATTACAGCGGAGACGATTAAAAACAAGGAAAACGCGACTGAGGCCAAGTTCAATGAAATAAAAGAAATCGATGCAAACAAATTCTTTGATCCTAGTGCCAAGGTGGAAAATTTCGATCCAGAAGCAGTGTACTCGATCTTGCGCGCAATGAACTTTTACCATGGGCCATCATTCCAAAACCTGGTCCACAGCCGTGTTTCGACGCATAAAGCTATCACAGAGATCGTTGTAGGACCAGCGGCATCCCAGCCGGAGGAGACTTACGTTCTTCACCCGACAACCTTGGATTCGATCATTCAAGCATGTTTCGCCTCTGTCGTCAAGTCTCGGGACGACGATTCACCTGTTGTTCCCCGATCCATAGGCCACATGTTCGTGGGTCGAGGTCTTAATAGAAAGCCTGGGAATAAGTTACAAATCTTAACCCGGCTTCTCAAGTCCGACGGACGAGGTGCCACCAGCAGTGCCACTGTTTCCAATCACAACGATGGCCAATCACAGGAATATTCCCTCCACATGGAAGACTTTCGACTCCAGGCAATAGCTCGAGATGAAGGAGAAAACACTGCCGACTCCAAAGCACTTCGGCTATGCGCCACGGGTGCCTGGGAGTTGGACGTTCTCCACGACATTCCGGCGTCGCTCAAGGCCTCTATGGGCATTATCCTCGACAGGAAAGCAGCCGATTTTGAGAGGAGCATCAGTCGAGCATGTTTCTGGTATATTCACGATGCCGTCAAACAGCTTGAAGGAGAAAGCCAGGAAAACTGGGCATGGCACCACAAGGTTTTCTATAGCTGGATGAAAACCGTTACTGAAATGAGCAAAGCAGAAAAATTGCCTGCGGGTACTGATAGGTGGTTGAAGATGAGCAAGGGTATTAGACAGAGGTCTATCGACAGTCTGTCAGTAGAGAACTCAGCCGGCCGGATGACAGTTCGTGTCGGCCAGAAGCTTGCAAGCATTGTGCGTGGTGACATCACGCCCCTCGAGCTGATGATGGAAGACAACCTCCTCAACCAGTTCTATCAAGAATGGCCCAGGTTGAAAGATCGTTCCTTCAAGCACATCAGAGAAATTGCAGAACTTTATGCTGTCAAGCAGCCAGGTGCCAACGTGCTTGAAATAGGGGCTGGTACCGGAGGAGCTACAACTATTATCCTTGAAGCATTCGGTGCAAAAGCTGAAGGCGGGTCTGGGTCTCTGCTGGGCCATTACGACTTTACTGATATATCTGCCGGTTTCTTTGGGTCAGCACAACAGAAGTTTGCGGCCTGGGGAGATATGATGGACTACAAGAAGCTGGATATTGAAACAAATCCAGTCGAACAAGGATTTACTGCTGCCAGCTATGATCTAGTCGTTGCAGCTCTTGTCTTGCATGCGACCAAGAACCTCACAAATACTTTAACTAATGTTCGAAAACTGCTAAAACCAGGTGGTAAACTGATATTGATCGAAAACACTCAAGATACGCTCGACTTACAGCTAATCTTCGGAATCCTTCCTGGATGGTGGTTGAGTGAGGAACCAGAGCGCAAAATGAGTCCGAGTGCTTCGGTAGAAGGTTGGGATAACCTTCTAAGGGCTACCAACTTTACAGGAATTGACTTCGATATTCATGACTGCGAGGATCCTGATCTCCGATCCACAAGCATTATTGTTGCCACTGCGAAGCCTGAAACAGTGTCCTACCCGTCATCGCTATCTGTTGTCTACAGTCAAGACTATGATATTCCTCCTCAGGCATGGTTCGATGAGCTAAAGAAATCAATCCAAGCCAATATCGGCATCTTACCTGAGGTTGAGGCACTAGAAAATGCTCGTATTGCAGAAGACACGGTCTATATCTTTACACCAGAACTAACACGGCCATTTGTGGACAATATTGATAGCAGCATGTTTGACAAGCTCAAGAACCTCCTGATGAACAGTCAGGGTGTTCTTTGGCTTACCAGCAGTAGCACCATCGACGCAAAAAAACCCATATACGCCCAGGCCCAAGGCATGTTGAGAACGTTGAAGCAAGAATATGCCAACAAGCGGTTTATTCAACTTGATTTTGAATTAACCCCAAACCCCTGGACAGCTGATAAGATCCCGCACATCATCCATGTGCTCCAGCAAAGCTACAACTACGCCGTTGGTCCTAACAACATTGAATGGGAATATGCCGTGAAAGACTCTTCACTATACGTTCCGAGGTTCTACCCCAGCCAAACTCAAGATAAACTGGCTAGCGGGATCAAAGTCGAACAGACCCCGCAGTTTGAGCCCTTCTGGCAGCCCGGTCGACCACTCGTATGGCAAACTTCGAAATCCGGTTTACTGAGCGATTTGCGCTTCACGGACTGCACCAGTGTTTCCAATGACGTGCCGAGCGGAATGGTCGAGATTGAGCCGAAAGCATTTGGGCTCAACTTCCGAGACGTCCTAGTTGGGTTGGGCCAGCTGGATGAAACGCTCATGTGCCACGATGGCGCCGGTATAATCACTCGCGTGGGACCAAACGTGGAGGGTCTCAAAGTCGGTGATAGAGTGTGCGGTATCTTCCATGGCTTCTTCGCGAGCACCACGCGGGCGTACTGCACGGGCGTTGCCAAAATTCCGGACACCATGTCATGGGAAGAGGGAGCCTCGATTTCGTTCGTATACGGCACAGCATATATTGCATTATATGACATTGCGAGACTCCAGAAGGGCGAAAGTATCTTGATCCATGCTGCTGCTGGTGGCTTGGGGCAGGCATTGGTCAATCTAGCCCAGCACATTGGCGCCGAGATATTCGTAACGTGTGGCACAGAGGCTAAGCACCAGCTGCTTGTCAATCAATACCATATTGATCCTGATCACATATTTTCCAGCAGAGATGCGTCTTTTGCGAAGGGGATCATGGCCAAGACTGGCGGAAAGGGTGTCGATGTTGTAAGTTTCCCATTCTTTCATTTTCCTTTCATTTTCCCACAGAGAATTTTTTTTTTTTTTTTCATATTCAGTCATCGGCCATCTGCTTACTTTACAGGTTGTCAACTCTCTCGCTGGACCTCTGCTCAAAGCGACGTGGGACTGCATTGCCCAATTCGGCCGCTTCGTGGAGACCGGAAAAACCGACATTGAAGCCTCGAGATTCCTAGACTTGTCGCCATTCGGCCGCTCTGCTGCCTTTACTGGTATTGACCTCCTGCAATACAACAAGTCCAGACCGAAGATCACACAAAACGCGCTATCAAGCATTATCCGTCTCTTCGTCGAGGGAGGCATCAAGCCTGTCTACCCTATCACTGCATACTCGATCACAGACATGGAGAAAGCAATGCGGCAGATGCAGAGCGGTTTGCATATGGGCAAGCTTGTTTTAGTTCCTGGCGCGCATGATCAGGTCAAGGTCTTCACTCGCCTACGCTCGCTCGGTCTCGATGGCCCGAATAGCATGTATCTGCTTACTGGTGGCTTGGGTGGTGTTGGCCGGGCTATTGCCCTGTGGATGATTGAGAAGGGGGCCAAGAATATTCTGATCATCTCTCGTAGCGCGGAATCCCATCCAGAGGGATCGCCGCTCATTCAACTTGCCAAAGAAAAGGGATGCAATGTCTACATTCGAAACTGCGACGTCTCGGATGAGAAGAGCCTCCTGGAACTTCTCAGCACCATGCCCCCAATCAAGGGCGTGATTCAGGGAGCTATGGCGCTAGAGGTAGGTCATCGTGTACAAATGATCCTAAAAGAAATGGCTAACAAAGTACAACAGGACAGCGTGTTGGAAAACATGACCCACGAGCAATGGCGACGAGCCACGCTCCCCAAAGTGGCTGGATCTCTGAATCTGCACAAACATCTACCCAATCTTGACTTCTTTATCATGCTCTCTTCCATGACAGGCACATTGGGCAATGTCTCGCAGTCAAACTACGGAGCCGGCAACAGCTTCCAAGATGCTCTCGCCCGCCATCGTACCGCGAATGGCCTGCCCGCTGTCACCATCGACCTTGGGCCCATCACCGAAGTTGGCTGGGTGGCTGAAAACGAAGACACGCAAGGAGTGCTGAGCCGCATCAAGAAGACTCTCGGCGCCGGGCCCATCACCATCAGCCAGGTCCTCGGACTGGTTGAGGCAGCAATTCGAGATCCGCTGCGCGAGAGTCAGCACGAGAGCCAGGTCGTAACATGCATCGCACAATACGAAGGCATTAGCGAAGACGCGAGTGTCAAGCGAGACCGACGCTTTGGTACGCTACGTCTCGGCAACGTGGGAGCAGTGACGGCCAGAGTCGCCACAGAGAAGAAGAGTCGACTAGACCAGCTGGTGCAGGCCTTGACGTCTGCGCATGGTACGGCCACACCAGCTGAGGCGACGGACTTGGTCACAGAGACACTGGTGCACAAACTTGCGGAGCTATTCGAAACTCCCGCGGCTGAAATCGACGTTGCCCGGCCCCTGTCGCACCACGGCGTCGACTCGCTGGTTGCTGTTGAGTTGAGGAACTGGCTTAGCAGTGTGTTCAAGGCCAAGGTGACTATCTATGACATTATGCAGTCTGCCTCGGTGTCTGCTTTTGCTGAGGCGTTGTCGAAGAGAAGTGGGCTGGTCAAAGAATAGAATTGCAAATTTACCTAGGTAGAATTAGATGCATTTCAATTATGACAAGCAATAACCTAGCTATTCAATTCAGCTTTCAACAGTCACTTTCCAAGGTTGATATTCACCAATACCTTGGGTACGTAATAGTCTACCTATATTATATAGAGCTAACAACCCTGGAACCTTGGAAGCTAGCTATCCAGGGCGAACTTAAAACGCCGAACAGTCTCGGTTTAGATTTAGGATGTATCTACATTTACGGAATGTGAGATGAAAAAAGAAAAGACAGTTGATTTACTGTACAGATAGATATAGATAACAAAGGGAACAATCAAGTATGCGCTATAACACTACTAATACTGTCACAGAGCCCACATTCGTCTATTGATCAATGGAAAAGGTAAAATGGCAAGCTCTAGATGAGAGTTTTTCGTTTGTTTTCGAGTTTTCGAGGACGAGAAACGAGTTCCTGTCCAGGTGTCCATGTGTCCACGGAGAGAGGTTTAAGCCAAGTTGCGGCTCATGTCGTTGGTGATACGCTGGTAGTCGAGCAGACCCTCGATGGAACCGTAGGCACTGATGGCGAGGTCCTTGTCCCAGAGCTTGAGGTTGGCAAAGTCCATAACGTCCTTGGCGGTGATTTGTCCGATTGTCCTCTCAACGTCCTCCGCGTTCAGACGGCGGCCGGTTGTGATGATCTGGCGACCAATGTCCTCGGCAACGGCGGTGGTGCCGTCAAGAGACAGAAGGATGGATGCCTTCAGTTGAGCCTTGGCGCGCTCGACCTCAGCCTCGGTGACGTTGAAGGACAGACGGGACCACTCGCGGAGAGTGAAGTGGACGAGGTCATCGAGCTGAGTAAGGTTCTCGCTGACGAGGTAGATACCCCAGAGACTAAATAATGTAAGCGAGGCACACAAAGTGGAGAGTAACCTGGAACTCACCCAGTGTCACTGTAGCTGGTGGAGAAGCTCATGAAGCTGTTGGCAAGGTTGTGGTGGGAAACCAGGCTGCTAAGCTTGCTGCCGAGGAAACCAGCGTTGCCCATGGTACGGTCCCAGTTGCCCTATGATAGTTAGCAGGTGTGCATAGACAAACAGCAATAAAATACATACAACAATAGCCTGGGCAAGAAGACCGGTGAAGTAGTTGTCGTCGTTCCAGCTGACACCCTCAACTGCTAGAGCAATGTGTGCAGTTGGGATGGTGTCGTCACGCAGACGAACCTCAGAGCCGATAAACTCGGGCTTGCGCTTCTGCTCAGCAGCAATGGCAGCGGCAGCAGAGGATGGGGGAGCAGATGGCAAGTTGCCGAAGCTTTGTTCAGCGAGCTTGACAAGAGCATCGTGCTCGATACCACCGGCACCAACAAGGACGGTCTTTTCGGCGAGGTAGTTGGTCTTGATGTAGTTGACAAGGTCGTCACGCTGGATGCTCTGGATGTTTTCCTTGGGTCCGAGGATGGTACGGCCAAGAGGCTGGCCTTGGAAGGCAGTGGCGTGGAGGTGGTCAAAGACAACTTCCTCACTGACAAAAATTAGCTCTCGGTCTACATCAGACTGAGAAAATAGGAATATAAAAAAAACTCACCTGATTTTCTCAACTTCTTCGGCTTCCCGCAGAATGACATCACGCTCGCGTTCGATGGCAGAAGCCTCGAGCTTCGAGTTTTGCAAAATATCAGCAAGGATATCGACAGCCTTGGGCACATCGGCGTTGAATGACTTGGCGTAGTAGACAGTGTTCTCCCTCTAGACGAGCAATGAGCAATTAGTACAACATAATAGGACAGCGCCGGATCATCGTACCGATGTGTAAGCGTTCAAGTGACCGCCCATGTTCTCAATTTCCAGCTCGAGCTGGCCCTGGGTGCGCTTGTTGGTGCCCTTGAAGGCCAAGTGCTCAAGGAAGTGAGCAGTTCCATTGGTCTTATCGGTCTCTGCGCGGGAACCGGCGTCGACGTACACGCCGACAGTGCTGGTGGCAGCGTAGGGGTTGTGTTCGGTAGCGATGGTAAGACCGTTGGACAACTATTCAAAACAGCAATTAGCCTCAATTCCAATTGGAAGGACCGACAGAGGGACGACGTACGGTGGTCGACTGGGTTCGAGATGGCAGGCCAACGGGCGAAGCAAAGCCGCGCTTCGCGGGCTGGACGGCGTTCAGGGCAGCGCGGGTGCGCAGAGCCTGGTTGAATTGATATGCAAGCCGTCGGGAAGCCATTGTGCGTGTGGCTGATATGAATATCGGGGGAGAAGGGACAATTGGGGTGGGAGGACGACAGGCAAGGATGGTCGTTGAGGTTGAGGTTCGACTTGAATTCGGGAAGTCAAATTGTTCGCCAGCTCGGCCAGCCAATCACATGACCCGATTTGTAACCCGCGTCCCGGTGCTCCGGCCTTTCCCTACCGTCACACCCTGCAACTACCACTACCACAACGTTATGCCTGCAGAGCACTACAGAATCGCAGCAACACATCATTGTCATCTGATTTATGAACCTCCCATAAGAGCATTCTGAATCTTATTCTGGAGAGATTTTTACTTTCAACAGCTTGCGTGTTGACTGTCGCCTCACAACGTGGCAAGCAGCAACAACGATCCTGTTTATTCTGGTATATCTGGCTAACATGTACACACTGATCATCAAGCCAACGACTCTGCAAACCTCTTGATATTCTCAACCAACGGAATATCATCCGCAAAGCCCAGCTCCCTCGCACGCGCACTGTCAAACAGCGGCGACCAACTCTGCACGATCCTATCGACATCAGCGTCATATTTCTCTTCCACCAGCGCCCTCTTCTCAGCACCGCCGATCTGCTCTAGTGCGTCGAGCATCTCCTGCACGGTGATGAGCAGACCCGGCAAGTTGACCGAGCGCGAGTCACCAAAGGCCTCCTTGGGCACGTCACGCGCATGCAATATGTTTTTCACAATGGTGTACGGCGAGCAGATCCAGACCGGTGTGTCCTTTGCGACCGGCAAGATGGCCTTTTTGCCATGGAACGGCTCGCGGATAATATCGCTCACAAAGCTGCTGGCTGCCTGCGTGGGTTTGCCCGCGCGCACAGTGACGGTTGGCAAGCGCACGGCGCGACCGTCCAGGAATCCCCTTCGCGAGTAATCGTTCAACAGGATCTCAATAATGAGTTTCTGTGATCCGTACGACGAGAGAGGGACAGGCGGTAGATTAGATTCACTAATGACAAACCCAGGCTTCGTAGGACCGTAGACGGCCAAGGAAGACGTAAACACGACCTTTACACCAGGCATGGTCGCCTTGAGGCGGTCGAGGATGTATCTCGTCGCGTCAAGATTGACCGTGATTCCGAGGTTGAAGTTTGCCTCGGAGCCGCTGGACATGATGCCATGTAGCAAGAAGACGGTTTCGTAAGGCGCGGATGCGCTGATGAGCTCATCGACGGCCTGGGGAGAGGTCAGGTCGGCTGCCACCGTCTTTAATCGGGATGCTGCATCCCCAGATGCCACCGACGACGGTACTGGCGGTGCCTGTACATCCGTGATGGTCACCGTGGTGTCTGGTGAGGATGTGCGCAGCAGTTCCGTAGCCAGCTCTTGACCGACGTAGCCGCCGGCGCCTGTGATAAGTATAGAAGGCATTTTAATATTAGAAAATAGAAAATAGAAAGTATTTCGTTATATGTGTCTGGCAGGTATTATCCAGGCATCCAGGTTTAATGTGGCCTCTGAAGAGTCTGTGGGGGCTCGCACGTCTTTATATATTTCAATGCGCGGGGAGTGGGAGCATCGCCGACTCTCCGAGGACCAAGAGTACCTAGGTATCGCACCATTCATACATATTGCACAGAGTCACAGACTGACACGGCCGACGCTCGAATTGATGGCAATTGATCTCCGTTTGTGAGTGGTGGAGAATACTCCGAGTACGCTGGACACGGCGTGAAGACCGACCTGTGAACTGCAGGCTGGTGTGCACTCGGAGAAAGGCCGATGCCATATTGTGCGCCCAGGTGTATGTGGACAGTATCCACGACTATGGTAATTACCTAGGTACCATGGATATCTACCGAATTAAAACATATGGAAGAGTTTACAGAAGACTACGTAATGGATATCCAGTTTTGAAATATGCATATTGCGGTGGATCGCTCTCCTATGTAACTATGTAACTGCGCGATCATATAATATATCTATGTACAAACGTCAACGGGCATGCTTTACATGCCATGATCACCATATAATGCGGTACATTTCTTCATCGAAACATAAACACGCGAAGATGACATCAATCAAAATAGTGAACAAAAATCGTCATCATAATCAGAGGTGGCCGTTGGTTCCGTTAGCATTGCCGTTAACAACGGGAGGCTCAGCCTCCGGCGCAAGACCGTTGAAAATCTCATCAAAGTGAATCTCAGTCTCCTTGGTGGGATCAAACGAGTAGAGAATCCTCTGCACATCGGCATCGGCCCACTTGTCAGGGACCTTGCCGGTGCCCGCCTTGAGGGCGGCGAACTGCTTGTTGCGCTCCTCCTGTGCCTCACCCTCACCCAAATGCAGGGTGCGGCCGGAAGCAGCGGCGGTCTCGACGAGAGCATATGCACGATCCTTGCGGATCGCCTCGTACACGCGGAGACCCTTGTTGATGGATTCGGGGGTTGTGTCGGGGAGACGGACGAGCGCGGCGGCGATGGCGGCGGCGTCCTCGATGGCCTGGGCAGCACCCTGCGCCAAATGAGGCAGGGTTGGGTGGCAGGCGTCGCCAACCAAAGCGACGCTCTTGTGCACCCAGGTGGGCAGCGGGGCGTGGACGCGGAGCTTCCACTCGCAGACCTCACCCTCGGGGACATAGTTCAGGATACGCTGGATCTTGGGGCAGAAGTCCGCGAAGACACCCAGCATCGCCTCCTTTGATCCCTTGGTGGTGTATGTGGCGTCGAGCGCGGCGGCGAAGTTGGTGTCTGGCTGTGTGGTGGAGAGGTTGTAGATGTTCTTGTTGTCGACGGAGTAGGCGATGATGTGTCGCTTGGGGCCGATCCAGCGGGTGACGGTGTCGCCGTCGAGGAGCGCCAGCAGCTCGGGGTCGTCCTTGATCTGGTCGCGATGGATCATGATACGGTAGGCGGCCTGGTTGGTGTCGATGATCTTGGCGTCGACGTTGAGGATCTTGAGCATCTCGACGCGGATGTTGCTCTTGATGCCGTCGGCGGCGAGCAGGACATCGGGCTCGACCTTGAAGGGCTCGGAGCCATCGCGAGGGGCAGCGTAGATGACGGGCTTGGGGCCAAACGACTCAATCGACTTGATGGGCACGTTGAAGTGGAATTTGATGGCGCTCTCCTTCTTGCAGCCCTCGAACAGGTAGTTGGCGAGCGAGAAGCGGTGCCCTACCATGTGCGGGTAGTCGTATTGCTCTTGCACGTACCCCAGTTCCACGTGAGCCAGTTCCTCGTCGCTCGAGCCCTCTGCAGTGAGTTGCGTTAGCCTTGTTTCTTTGCTTTTTTTTCTTCGCTTCTAGCCTTCGGCAGAGAATACTTACGTCGGATGCTGGTGTCTTTAATGTTTGTCGCCTCCTTGGCAATAGGGTCCCACACACCGAGCCTGTCGAGCACGCGGGCCATGTTAGGCGCCAACTGGATGCCAGCGCCCACGAAGCCCAAGTCGGCGGCATATTCATAGACATCGATGCTTGTGAAGCCCTCCTTGGCGAGCGCCAGAGCGGACGACAGGCCGCCCATGCCTGGTTGCGGTCAGCATTTAACCACACGGTGAAACACGGGGAACCACAGGAGGAAGAAAAATGGAGGGGAAGACATGGACATACCAGCGCCGATAATGGCGATTTTCAGGTCCTTGACTGCTGTGGCCATTGTGAATTGTGCACACACAAGTGCTGCAGAATGTGAAGTGTGGTGTCTGTTCTCGTGGAGGCGACTGTACAGGCGGCGATGCCGGGTATATAAGACAGAGCAGAAGGAAGGAGAGGACTTATACAAAACTTGAACTGTTTGGAATTTAAAACCAGGGAGCTAACTAATCATATATATACGTCTATATATATGTCACCTAAAACGTAATTGTCTGGTACGACACTACGTACTCTCCAGAGAATTGCACGGCACAGCCGGATAAGCATTCATCAGCCAGGCGCGCAGTGCTAAAGTCTTATCCGGCTTATTTCCCCGCACTTTGCCGTTGCCGGTGGCTGCACGTGACCGCCCTCGCTGGAGGACCGGGGGAGCACGGCTCAAGCCTTATCCGTCCCCAGGCAATATTCTGATACGGGCAGTCTCTTTGCCGATGGTCGTTACTCCATGCTGGAACAGTGGAACAGTGGAACTGAAGCAATCGTGATATTTCCTATCCAACATGTACACTAACGAGACCTCTAGGAGGGATCCAGTGTCCAGTCTCGAGGGAACGGAAACACAGTCAAAACTTGAAAGAAAAGACCAACAAAGGAATACTCAAAATATTTTGCAGCCAGAAAAACAAACAAAAGAAAACATCACATATTACATACACACAACGCCGGGGAAATGTCACTGGACCTTAGAATATCAAGAAAAGATTTGCGTCGTTTGTTGTGAATCAACCATCCCATATACTTTTTTCACGCGGTGCGAGTGTAAAGACCAGCCACGATACAGTGGTCACGTTCGAAGGGTTCTGCGAGTGGGTTAGTAAGAGCTTCTTCTCAAAGAAGACGTCGACAGGAGTTGTCCTCGACTTACCAAGTGTGAGTTCTGTCGACACAAGTTAGCACGGTTATTCATACACTTCTTCGTTGGATGGTAGGGTGACAACTTACGTTCTTTGGGCTTAATCTTCTCGGCTCGGAGACGCTCAACTTCGTGAGCAAAGACAACCTCCGGCTTGGCCGTGCTGTCGATACAGCTGGCCTTGATACTGATCAGGACACCACCCTCGTTCTTGAGGAACATGTGTGCGTTCAGGCCGACGATACGAGCCTGGTCGGGCTGGGCAACGTCGGCGAAGATAACGTCGACCATGGGGACGAGCAAACGGTATTTCATGGGGTGCTAGCCAGTTGTCAGTATTTCCCATCCCAGCATACACTAAGAAAGAAAACTTACACGAGCGTCCTCAACAATGGGGATGACGTTTGTGCGTTTGCTGTCATTGGATTAGTTGCCTGCGCGCATAACTTCGAGTGGTATGGTGGAAAGCGACTTACGTAGCCATGCCGATCAAGTCACGACCAGAGCGGTGGGAGAATTCAACAGCGTAAACAGTTCCGGTAGGACCAACCAGATCAGCCACGTGGGAGACAGAGGTACCGGAGGCTGAGGCGCATCAGTAACTAGAATTGCGAAATAGTGAAAGGATTCTAATCCATACCAGCACCCAAGTAGAGAACCTTTGAGCCGGGCTTGATGTAGATCTTATCGAGACCACCGAGGACACCAGCGGCAAGCTTAGAACTGCATTGAGAATGGTATTAGCGTGGTTCATAAACCTTGTAGAGAAGAATGGACTAACCGGAAAGGATTCCAGACACGGTATTCGGTCTTCACAGCAGGGCCATCACCCTCAGCCGGGGCCTCAACAGCAATGCGCTTCTCGCCGTAGACAGAGTCGCCGGGGGTCAAGTTCTTGGTGACGAGCAAATCCTCCTTGGCTCCGCGAGCGACGAAGATACCGGCGTGACGGTGAGGCTCAACAACAACCTTCTGACCACCGCGGGCACCACCACCGCCTCGGGGACCACCACGTCCACGGGGGGCACCACGACCACCTTGAATTGTCATTTCATTAGTTCCTATACACCAAAAAGAAAACCATTCTTGTTAATGGCTTGCACACCTCTAGGACCGCCGCGGCCACGCGCAGGACCACCTCTGCCACCGCCGCCTGTTAAAAAGAACAGTGTTAGCCAAGTGAGCTTTATGAATGAACGACGATTAAAGCATACCACCACGACCACCAAAGCCACCACCACGACCGCCAAAGCCACCACGGCCTCCTCCTGGAGCGCCGCCGCGTCCACCTCGGGGAGGTCCTCCTCGTCCACGGGGTGTGAATGCCATCGGAATGTTTTAGGTAATAATTTGTTGGGATATGAGTTGAAGATAAAAAAACGATATGGAGCACCTGCGCGGAACGATCGAAGTGGTAAAAACGATTCTGAAAATCTGGAAAATATTAATTAACGATTCAAAAAAGTGGAAACATCAACGGGATTGAAAATCTTACCGTATTGCGCGCTGTGTTGCTGACAATCAGGTGCGTGTGAATGTAAGTTGCTATCGACTTTTGCAGTGAAGCTTTTTTTTTCTTCGAATTGCGGACCTGCGAGCTAGTATATTATTGGCTTAGCGCGGCTGGTCGAATTTTGTGGATGCTTATCATCACATGACCTTATCGATAGCGAGGTCACGGGACTTTATCTGCCCTAGTTGACTTACTTCGACACTTCAATCACTTTGACAACTTCTTATTTCTCGATCGCACAATTCAATTTTTATATTAGAAAAAAAAAAGCAGCTGTGTTTTAGCTACAGCTCGAAAAGCTCTCCCCAATCTGGAATCTTGCAAAACAAACACCCGACCCATTGAAAAGGAAAAAGAAGAAAGAAAGAAAATAAAAAGAAAAACAAGAATCAACTAGACATAGAAATAATATTGCGCAGAGTATTGAATCTCAACGTTAGCTGCCTGGCCGGAGCAGTTGGACGGCGCATTGCCACCTGCAGTGTTGACTCGGTACACCTCCTTGTAGTCGCCCACAGTGCCCGCGATGGTGGTAAGGTACAGCCACGTGGTAGCGCCGTATCCCTCGTTGTTCTGCCCAACAATCGAGCCAGCAGGGGCATCCATTGCGTCAGCTTTCTTTGCCATGACGATTCCGTACTGCTTCTCAGGTGTGGTGTCGAGGTTGAAGGTAGGCGTGGTGCTGTTGGTGAAGTAGTGGTGGCCCAACAAGTCAATGTTTGCGGGAGCCAGTGGGGTCTGCACGTTGGTCGAAGGAAGTGCGAAGTCGATGACAATGTCGGTGATGAGATCGAGCAGATCCGAGAAGTTGGCGGCAATGCAGGAGGCATCGTACAGGTTTGCAACGGCTCCGATTTGGACCGGCACGGTGTCTTCTGTGGAGTCGGCGCAGGTGTAGTTCTAGCAATATTGTAAGCTAAAGTCAAGCATCAGAAAGAGAGTTTTTCTTACCTGTGTTCCACGACCAATTGCGACGTATTTCAACGTTCCACTGGGTGAAGGGAGGCCACTTGCTGCAGAGGGCAATTCCACTTTGGACAAATCACAAGTAGCGTCGGCAACATCGCCTGCAAATTGCGAGATGTAGCTGCTGACCTTGGAGTAGAAATCCTCCAAGTTCGAGTTGTAGTCGTAGACATTGTTGAAGACATTGTTGGCGGGCGCAGCAGCGGCAAGAGTGGCCACCGAAGTGAGAAGAACGGCACTGAAATGCATCGTGAATATATATATAGAAAGAGTATATAGATATGATAGTTTCGAGTGTCGATGAGGATATCGAAGCGGAACAATGGGTAAATAAGGGTTCTTTAGTTCTTTGTCTCGCAAAGAACAGATGCTTAGTCGAAGATGAGTCAGAGCACCAGGCCCGTACAAAGAAGTCAATTGAATAAAGGAAAGACAGGAACAAAGCAGGTATAAGAAGTAAATAGAGTGGAAAGATATACTAGAAAACAATGAATAAGAACCGAAACAGGATACGAATGGAAAGAAATTGGTGGAGAGGGAGTTCGGAAGGAAGGAACAATGGTTAAAGGACTATGAGACGAAGAAGGAAAAACAGACGAGCATCTGCCGGCATAAGATGCATTTTATGTCTGGAAACTTTGAAAGCACCTGCATGCAGCAGCAGAAATACGAGAAGCAATTAGCGTTGATAGTGGCTGGTTGGGTGTTACAAAAATAACCTTGAGAGAAGGCCGGGCCGCTGATTGGCTTGGCAGTTCTGGCCACTCAGAGCGCACAGCGGAGCTCCCCACCGGGCGCCACAGCGACGTCCCCGGCGCGTGATTGGCCGGGGCCCCTCACTCGCGCGTAGCGAAACAAACTGGGGACCATGGGCTGGGCGGTTAACCGTCTGACAAGTTGCTGTACATAATACATATTCTACGGACCACGGTACTCACTGCTAGCTGCGTCCGATCTGTTCTAAATATACTTGCCCTTGTCCGATTAGTTTCTTCAGGCTAAATCGCCGCCACGTTGTGTAGGCTCGGGCTGCTCGGAGGCCCAAGAGTCGTGCTCTGTACTTACTACGTATTGCTTTGGCCATTGGAGCGTCTACAATTCTCTCAAACCCCGTACTCAAATCGAACAGTCTACCGCTTTCAGAAGCCAATTTCGTTTTTAAACAGATACAAGCACAAGTACCCATGTTCCTTCATTCAATTCTCGTCTGTACTGACTCCAGCGGAACTTGCCGTCGTTGATACGAGAGTATCACGTTTTAGCGTCCCGTCCTCATGTGCAGCACCTGCAGATTCTTCACAAAACTCGGTGCTACTGCGTCCTACATCGTTTAAACTTACTTTAAGCTAACTTAGTCTGCATATTTACGTAGGACTAGAGTATATACGTTGGACTAGATAATAGTCTAGCAGTAGCTAGGGTGCACAGTACATCCCCCATACGGAGTAGCATATAGTTAATATCGTCAATTAAACTTCCAGCATGTTAGCGTCGGAGGAATGCAAGCATCGACGGCTGAGAGCCAATCGGCTGGATTTCTGACGTGAATCTGAGGATGTCTCCGTGATCCATAAATAGCACAAGAGCTTCCGATTGGACTGTCCAAAAATAACCTTAGTCTCTATATCTTCATAGTACATATTGTTACTACATAGTACCATGGCTACTACTACTATGATATGCTCCAATAACGGTCAATGTGATATAGAACGGCAATGTGATTTAGTACATGAAGGCTTGCTAGGTACAGAGACTACGTACTCCAGATCGGCCAGCCAGCCAACAGACTCGCTTAAATGCGCGTGGAAGCCCGCTTGCAAGGTTATTATACTAGCATCACGACTCGTGGAGTATAGTACTGGCTCATTATTGAAGTGAATTGGAGCTAAAACAAGTTTTTCAAGGTACCTAGGTATACGATAGCGTCTGCCACCGATGATGCGTGCTTCTATCTCCATCCGGCCAGAGTGGCAATACGAACTACGATTGGATTTGACTACCATGGGAGTCTAATTTAACCGACCTAGCGAGGACCCAGGATCAAAATCACTCAGCCTAGCTCGTGTTCTCTGGATATGGCTCGTGTGTAAGCAGCCACATGCTGGACCGAATCTTGTGACGATGCAAACGGAGAGCTCGAAATAGAAACATGCCTTTCTTCACCAACATCTGCACGCCATGTCACAATGTCGTATCTGCTATCAGTGAGTAGAATGGGTATGGAGTCAGCTTAGAGTAAGTGTCTGCTGTCTTTGACCATTGACATGGCAGACGTCATGGTACCTAAGCCGTATCGAGAATGTTTGAGCATGTTTGATCAACTGTCTGGAGAATGGGAACGAAGGAAGGCACAAGTCCGTACGAAAGCTTGCGTATGCAACCTTGGAAGTATTCTGCGGAGAATTGGCCGTTGCATCCGTGTCCGTCTTGTGATTCAATTTGATAGTCCAAGACGTTAGGCGAGGTGGTGTGATGAATTTTCGGTGAGAGAATAATCTATGCACGAGTCGGAGCATGCAAATCCCGAACTGGCTTGAGCATTTCTTTGTTTGTGCTCTCGCCCATTCTCCGGTCAATCTGTCACATTCATTGAGATTCTGGGACTGATGACACGAGATCGTGACTGGTCCTGCTGGTAGGACAGTGCCAACAGAATGACTGCACCGGCAGTGGCCGACATTCTTGATTTCACGTGTCAAGAGTCTTCTCGTGATGTGTTAATACGACTTTGTGTTTTGGCCAAGTCAAACCGCAAGGGATTATCAACAAGTCGAAGCTGTTTGCCATGGCCAAGAAGATATGTGTATCAAATAGCTGCACACATGACGGTAACTATCCCATGATTCTTGTCGACGAACGTGCTGAAACGTGATAAGTTTCGAGATGGAGTATTGACTCTTGATCTGCAGATCGGCACCACGAAAATGAAAGATTATTTCTTTCATTCATGAAAAGAAACAAAGAAAGATATCGAGGCAAACCATTCGATCCTCGACGAGTCTCAGACGTGAACAAACAAATATACATTTCCAATCTGAAAGATATTCTTGTCCTTTGAGAGCTTGAATACTTCCTTACCTCTCTGCTGTGATAGTCGGGTTTGCCTTCTGCACCCCAGTTACACACTGCGTCCGACAATTCCCAGACAACATTGCCAAAATACGTCTCCAGAGGGTTGTACGGTATGTATGACTGCATATTCAGTCTACTCAGATGAATGAAAATATCTAAACCACAACTTTTATAACGGTGGGCCATGGTTGAGATTCGAGATCGGCAACCAACTTCGCCGTTACCTCATCTCCTTCAATAGAGGTACGCAATTGTGCTTAGGCGTCAATCTGGCTCGCACTGAACCTTATCTCATCTCAACTGTGTTCAGACATCGGCTTGACCTTCTGCTGTGGGATGTTGATTTTGGTGGTTTATTCCTGGTCCTGGGTAAGTAATACCCCTCGATGAGATAGCTAACGTTGGCCATTAAATGGTCTTTTCCTTCAAGCCGCTTGTACTGAGTGCTTTACGACGTGACCACGTAAGGCCCCTGTCGCCAACAGCCTGGGTGTATCACCGCAACCACAACCAAGCGCGTACTAATGTCCACCAAGTAGTTTCCCACGGTGCAATAGTTCGTTCGCATGTGTCATATGATCTGATGGGATATCATTTCCTAAAGGCTGAGTCAATTCACCAACCAGTGACCACTCACTTGGTCGAGTCAAGAGTAACGTTAGAATTTATCGGCGAGAGCGAAAGCGAAGGATAAAAAGGTGGAGGCTAAACCGTTTTTGATCACCTGCGGGAGCCCTACAACCCTGCCACAGTATACTGGCCAACACCCTGACCGAAAAAACGCCTGACAGCGGACTGACGCCATGTTGTATGTAGTGTTAAATCTATTAGCTTATCGATTGGTGCCTAGTATCGTTATGGTGGATATCTTTTTCTTTCTTTTTTTCTTCGTCTCCTCCTAGCGGGATGGCATGAATGCGTTTAATGCATTATAGTACTAGTCTCCAACTCCCTGGTCTTAATCTCCAGGGTTAGCTTCACATTTCTTTGTTTGGCGAATCGGTTTTGTTGGGTTTATTGTGTGTGGCGTTCTGCCAACCTTCTGGGCTTTTGATAACTGTCAAGGTCCAATGATGGTTGTAGTTTGCGCGGGAGTTTGCGACAATATGACTACAATTCGAAAGAAGCGCTAGAAATTAGAACATTTGACAGGACCAGGGACAAGGTTTAGGAGAGTGGCATGATGCTTTGCCCCACGACGCTTTGTCTATGGACTGATGGATAAGATCGGTTCAGTCCTTTGTCATATAAATGGGGATGCCTGGGGCAGAGTTCGGCTAGAACCTTAACATTTTTTATCATTCCCCAACGCATATTTGACCACTGTCAATTCAACCCAGGACCATGGAGAACAGGGCTGTCGTATTCAAGCGCATACCCTTGGGGCTCCCTAGTAAAGGAGAGCACCTCACTATTGAGGCCGTGCCATACCCCGACGCTCCCAACGATGGCATCGTTGTCCAGAACCTGTACGGCAGTCTGGATCCTTACCTGCGAGGCCGCATGAGCTGTAAGCTAACCTTACCTCTTTGTCTTCTTCCTTTGAAAAAAGAAAAAAAGAGCATGCCTGACTGTTGCAGCACCGGACACATCATACTATAACCCCCCGTTTGAGCTCGGCAAACCCATCGAGAACAGACACATTGCCAAGGTCATAAAGTCGAACAATGCAAATTTCAAACAAGGCGACACAGTAGTCGGACGACTGCCGTTTCAAGAATTCGTCGCCGTCGATGGCGATGATCTGGCTGACCTCGAACACCTCCAGAACCCACTCGGCCTCGAAGACGTTCGCGCGTTCCTCGGTGCTCTAGGCATGCCCGGTCTCACAGCCTATTCTTCGCTGTACGAGATCGGCAAGCCTCAAAAGGGCGAGACCATCTTTGTGTCCTCTGCCAGCGGCGCGGTGGGACAGCTGGTCGGCCAGCTCGCAAAGCACGAGGGCCTGAAGGTCATTGGCAGCGTTGGCTCTGACCAGAAGCTGGATTTCATCATTAACGAACTGGGCTTTGATGGAGGCTTTAATTACAAGAAAGAAAGCCCCGCGCAAGCACTGAAACGCCTGGCGCCGGAAGGACTGGACATCTACTATGAGAATGTCGGCGGAGAGCATCTGGACGCGTCTCTCGACGTGATGAAAATGTACGGTCGCATTGTTGTGTGTGGTTTGATTGCGGGTTACAACCTCAGTCCGGCAGAAGAGTTTCCTTTGCAGAATTATAGGCAGATCCTCTGGAAGCGACTGACGGTGCGTGGCTTTCTGGTCGGGGACAAGGGCATGGGCGACAAGTATGCCGACGAGCATAGAGAACGCATGTCGAAATGGATACACGAGGGCACCTTTAAGACGGTCAACTGGGAGGTTGAGGGCATTGAGAATGCGGGTGATGGTATAATAGGTCTCTTCCTCGGCCACAATTTCGGCAAGGCTGTGCTGAAGTACTGATAGATCGTATATTAGACCATGCTGTTAATCATAGAATAATCACATAATTATCCTGAGATCTCGCCGTTGTATCGCAGTATGCCATATGGCATAGAGGGAGTTGATGTCGGAAGAGGTCTCGGCTGTATGCTCCTCCACGCCGGGCCAATTCGGCTACCGCCAGCCAATCACAGGCCGGATAATTGAATGACCGCATTCTTTCCCGAGGACCAGCGACGACGACGAACTTGCTCCAGCTCAACCAACACGCACGGCACAGTGAATCACGTCGCATCACCACCGCTGACTGTCGCTCGTGGAGGTCCTCGTTTCGCTACGCTTTGAATCGATCTACGGGAAATAATTAACTGCTGCACGCACTCACCATGGCAGCCTTCGTCCGCCCCTCCTCCGGTGCGATCCTGGGCCAGATGATGCGAGTCCCAGCGACCCAGTCGATGGCCTACTCGACCCCTCTGGCCATTACTATGGCTCGCCAGGCGCAATTGAAGAGTGCCGTGTCGTCGCAGACTACCCTTTTTCACAGCTCGGCCAGGAGGGATATCCTCAAGCCTTTGCCACGTGAGTGATCCGCCTTCGGCCTGTGTCCGGGCTAGTAAAAGGGAATTATTTTCGTTCTTGAAACTAATAATTGGATTGTTACAGAGGTTGTCAATGGAACAAGTACGTTAAATGCTTCTCTTTCGATTTCTCCATGAATTCGGTTTCGACGGATCTGCCGACTACATACACGGACAATATTGCCGGAGTAATACTTCGCACGTGCATCGAAAACATGCTAATCAGTTGATTTCTAGTGAACGATGCTGCTGCTATCCCACACCACTCTCCTAGCCACGGCAGCTACCACTGGACCTTTGAGCGGTATGTCTCTAAATCAGGATACATTCGATATTGTGGACCTTGACTAATGACTGCAGCTTGATTTCCGTTGCTCTGATCCCTCTCACCATCGCTCCCTTCACGGCTGGCTCTCTCAACCCCGTCACGGACTCTATTCTCGCCGCCACCATTGTCGTTCACTCTCACATCGGATTCCAGTACGTTGCGCTTTAACTATATTTCATAGACAAGACAAGACGAGACATCCACTGACAATAACAGGGCCCTTATTGCCGACTACCTCCCCGAAAAGCGCGTGCCCAAGACCCTTTCTTTCTTCACCTGGGGCCTGCGTGCTGCCACCCTCACCGTGGCTGTGGGCCTGTACGAGTTTGAGACCAACGATGTCGGCATTACCGAGGCTTTGAAGAGGATTTGGACGGCATAGATGTGAAAATAGATATATTGTTGACTGACAGATATTCAATTTCTTTTGTCGTTTGCGAAGGCTACTACTGTACATGGTTTTCTTTTTGTAAAGAGTATTCGGCTCTGCGCCCGGTTAGAGGCATGTTTTGTTTTCATATATGTAGGATTTGAGAACAAATACTACTGAACCTATATATTTGGATCCACTGTATTTGGATGTTAGGAAAACGGCCTGCGCATTCCAAAGAACCCTAGCCTGATCATGACTTAGACAGATGAAAAGATATTCGGATCACGAAAGATAAATCTACTCCTCCAAATCTTCATCTTCTCCCTCTTCCTCAGGCAAAAAGTCGTCATCATCAGCCTTCACCACCGCCTTTTGAATGACCTGCAGAGTCGCCTTCAACGGCAAGCCAATGACATTATCATAGCTGCCATTGATCTTGTTCACTAATATCGACCCGAGCCCCTGCAGCCCATAGCCCCCCGCCTTGTCAGCACCTTCTCTCGTCTTCACATACGCCACAATCAACTCGTCCGTAACGTCAGGATCAAACTGCACATGCGTCTCCTCAACATGCGACTCAAGCGCATAACCAGGCATGCGCGCACTCGCCAACGGCACCATGGCCACAATCGCAGTATACACCATATGGCTCCCCGCGGCGCGCAAATCTTTCAGCATAGCGACATGGTGTGCCTCTGACTTTGGCTTTTCGAGAATCGCGCCGTGTACGGGGTCCACGACAATTGTATCAGCAGCAAGGATCAGCCCCGGCTCGCCCTTTTCCTCATTATCAACCTCCTGCTTGTAAACCGTCTGCGCCTTTTTCGTGGCTGTCGCAAGCACATATTCAAACGGGCCCAGCGATTTGGGCAGATCCTCGGGCTCGGTGCTGGGGATGATTTCGATGTCGGGCAGGCCGAGGTAGGACATTATTTGCTTCCGCCGCGGCGACTGCGAGGCCAATATCACACGTTTGGAGCGCAGTTGTTGCAGGATTGGGAGGGAGAGGGGGAATGGAGGGCGGGGTTGGGAAGCGGTTGGTCGCACTGCGGTGGCTACTTCGTAGGTTGGGGGGTCGGGAGGAGCGCCGCCGGGGAGGAGGCTGCTTTTTTCTGACATGGTGATGGTGTTTATTGCAGAGTGCGAAGCACGGAGCTGTCAACAAGTTCTCTCTGGCCTGTCGAGATGTGGTATTAATCGATGGTGTTGGTGAAAGCTTGATGTCTCCGTTTATCTTCCGCGGCGGTTTCGAGGGCAAACAATTGATGAGATAGATGTGGTCGTTCTTCTGAAACTGTTGGATTTCACTTTGGAGTTTTCACTCTCGATGTAGTTGGAGTAAGCAGTCGCTGAGCCACACGCATGCCGCAATGCACAGGGTCACGTGATGATAGGCGCTGTATCTGATTCTGTAGAGATCGTCCCGACTGCGCTATCTTGCTGACAAGTTACAACAGTCTATTCTTGAGGCGTACGGGCATGAACCAGAAACGCCATATGAAAATGTTGTCATCTATCATTAAATTTACAGTCGACGAATTCCTTGACTCTTGTTTTCAGCAATCCATCCATCCGTATTCGTCTCCTTCTCAATTACCCGATAGAACTGGTCTAACCCGTGTCCATATCACCGGCTTTCCTCTTTCCATTCCCAGCAGGAGTGAGCACTCCCATCGGCTTCCTGCCCGTGTCACTGCTACCATGCCACTCGCTAATCTCCCATTCGAAAGCGGTCGATTGATCTTCGCTGACGCCAATGCCTCGCCGACTGCTCATGATTCGACCCAGTCTACTGCCTTCGATCATTTCCTCGAACCACGGCACGCCTGCGAGTGTCCCGTGTCGATAAGACGTCGTGACCGCTGGGTTCGACGAAGTCACGGCAGATGATATCGATGTCGAGGCATTGTCCGTTGCCGTCTCGTCGCTGAATCCTTCATCTGTCGCGTCTTCCGGCAACAAGTCCAGGTCCTCCAGCAATCGTAGGTCGTCGCCGAACAGACTGCCCAACGAGACAGACATAAAATCAGCCTCTTCCTGCGGCGACTCGGTCCAGAAGGTCATTGGCGTGCCACAATATCCACAGAAATTGCGCTGCGTGTGAGGCGCGTGCAAAGGAGTGAAGGTACGTCGGATCGTGGCATGTGTTTCATCCGGATAGTAGGAATATGTTTGCGATTGGAACCATGTGAGCGGCACGCGCAGCCATGCTGTCAGGGGGACTCCTTGTGCGCGTCCTACCGACTGAGTCAGTGACAGCAACAGCAAAAACAGTAGAGGAAGGACTGACGATGGTCTTGATGGCCCGAGAAGACTACCTCGGCTTGATTCATAGCGTGGCTAGGGATGGCGATGGCATACCGGTTTCTGCCGCAGGAGCAGCCTCCCCGCAGGCATGGTTGGTTGGGGTCCATGTTAGACGTAGTGGTAATAAGTAGACCGAATTCGTAGATTTGTAGGGAGAATTACAGCACGTGTCAATGGGAAGCCATTGGCTAGCTTGGAAGTGAAACAGAAGATCATACATGGTGAAGCTTTTCCAGCAAGGACGAATCTCATGAGGTGTTGCGATGACGTCGAGACATAGGATGGGATGCCTTCTTTCTCAGGCAGCCAGGCGCCCGCAGCCTCGGCGGGATGCTCGTGCCAAGAGTTGATTCATTGTCCACCTCACGAGTCACGATCCTAGGTACGAGGTACGAGGTCTACTTCTTCGTGCTCGCTGTACAGTCTACACTAGTACACAGGGACTAGACTTGCTCGTGCTCATCTTGACTCGATTCCAGGTCCACTGCCCGGATATATCCCGGGCTTGACCCGCTGCACAGTGCATACCCGGTGCTACGCCGTCAGCTGCACTTGTGACTTCAGTTGATCGCGTGCACATCAGCTTTAATCTCTTGATTCTCTATCCTCTCATCGTTGCATTCTCGTCGCATAACTCAGGGTCTACTCTGCCACCAAGCTCAGCTTAATACAGCTCAACACCATGTCGTCCGACTCAAGCCGCAACGCCGATCACAACCGCGACTCCGTGAGCTCCAACAACGGGACACCCGGCCACGGAAGCCTGGGCGCAGATTCGCAGGACAAGCCTCGCCTGACCGACCAGGAGAAGAAGAACAACCACATTGCATCCGAGCAAAAACGTCGAGCCGCGATCCGCGAGGGCTTCGACCGGCTCACCGAGCTGGTGCCGGGCCTGGAGGGACAGGGGCGCAGCGAAAGCGTGGTGCTGAAGAAAACTGTTGATTTCCTGCGCTCGCAGCTGGACGAGAGGCGCGAGCTTGTGGCGGAGATTGAGCGGGTTGGAGGGCATGTTGATGATTCGTTTCGCCCGCGGTGATGATGGCTACGGGTAGAATCACATGTCAATTCTGCGGCAGCATATCATCAGGAATGCAACAATGTGTCTTGCTTGATGTACCTGCTGGATCCGCGAATCCAAGAACCGAGATGGAATGATGCTATGGCTGTTGCTTATTCATAGTATTAGCTACTGCGCTGCGACAATGCTCGAGGCTGTCGTTCATCACGTGTTTCTTGCTATCGCGGCTGGAACTGGAGGACCTTCGACAGTAGGGCTTGTGAATTATGTGACTTGACATGACAAACAAACGACATGACCTTAGCACAAGATACGCTGCATTTGCGTACCTAGATAGTGGTTCCCTTGAGTACAGACACTGCAAAAAAGCAAGGTTATCATGGCTGGCAGTTGTCGACTCTCGAGGAGTGAAGAACCCGGAAACCCCCGATCTTCAAAGAGGAGGAAACGCTTCGTTAGCAGAAGATCAAAGAGCTGCTTTGTGGCCGAAACGTGCCCAGTCTTTCACATGAGTCGGTTCTTTGTCTGTCTCATATCGAACCTCACATAATTCAATACAATACAATTTCAACTGACAATTCTTTATGATTGGATACTTTATGCATTTTATATCATTGATTGCTTTAATGCAATTGGTATTATTGAATAGCTTGTTAGTCTTTCCATACGTCAGTAACTCGAATAAACAAACACTCGTAGCACTGACCGGATAACCCTCACCGGGACCCTCTTTCTTCAGTCAACACAAACAAACCTGTCACCCCGCTACTTTAAGCCTTGCTTAGGCTTCTTCACGGACATGGACCTCGTCAAGACAAGGGACAAGGTAAGCATGATACCACCCATCAAATCCCGAAGTCACTGAACGGTTTGTTGACATTCACAACAGGGCGCCGCCCAACCTCTGTCTACGTCCAACATCAAAATGCCCGTCACAAGCATCCAACCCTTCAACACACCTGTGGCCATTCGAGAAGACACAAAAACGCATGCTATCCCAACACACCATCGACAGAAATCGCAGACACCAGCACCCGGTGACTCGATCACTGTAAAAAAGAGAAAGCAGAGAAGCAAAAAACAGAAGACGACTAGCTCCCAGACACCCGTTGAGCCTGCCACAGAAATCCCACGGCCTGGAGGAGACGCTGCTCGACGTGCTGAGAAGGAGAAGTATCGACCACATCCAACTGTCAGGGGCCCGCGATATGGCGCGCCAGCTCCGTTGGGATATCCAGGCGTGTATGCTATGAACCCTGCTCACTATTATCCTCCTGGCGGGATCTCCAGTGCCATGGGATATGGGTATGGGTACGGTTATGGGTATGCCTATGGATGGTGGAATCAGAACTTCTTCCTCGCACCGCCAATGACATATCAACACCCTGGACACGCACAGCTCCCGCCGGGGTATAGTAGCTATCAGGTCTACCCTTGGCAGCAGATGGATGTACGTCGCCATGACCTGTGATTGAGTGCTTGCTGACTTGTTGTTATTAGCCACGGTACTACTACCATCATTACTCTCATCAGAAGAATCAGTCAGCAACGTCTACTGGGGCAGCGAGCTCAAGTTTCAGCCGCCAGCGTCAGCTGCAGAGTACTCAGGGTCTTTGCCCGTGGGCACCGGAGTTCGTGCCTAATGGCTCGTCTGGTGGTGTTCGCGGGGGTAAGTAGTTGGAAACATGATACCACAATTAATTCCGTTGGTTGGGTTGGGTTGGGTTAGGTGTTGATTGGATGGCATAATGGAATAGAGCACCTTGGAAACCTTGAGATAGAATCGTATCACCTTGCGGTTCAGGGTATATGATCATAAAAGTTACTCCTTCGGGCTGCCGACAGCTCGTTCTCTTCCGTAAAAAAGATTAGCTGACCAAATTTATTATTTTGAATGTTCTTGATTATCTGTCCAGGATGTCTCTTAAGTTGCTCTTGATTAACGTTTTGCGAGTACATGCTATGCCTTACAACCGATAATTATACCCGGTCCCTCGTATAATAGTTTCGGCGTCAAATGTGATTCGATTTCAAGTAGTAAATTCTAATAGTCGTTCTACTTGAATCTGCCCAACTTTGAATAGATCAAAATCAAAGAATGCCAAAGACAATAATTGGCATAGTGAGCAACTCGATCGCTATCTGGACGAAGCACTTTTTCAGATGAAGTTCAATAAGCCATAGAAACTGAGGCACGCCGAAAGCCTTCAATGCATTGCTAAATGTAGCAAACCCCTTCGGGATTTTGCCTCTTCCTCCAAGAAGCTCTGCAATTGTTGATCCGCGTTGTTTTGTCGGAGAAGGTATAACTGTTTCCAAGTTGGCCGGCAAAAGGCTTGCTTCGGTCAATATCAGTGTGATGGACGCTGGCAGTAGTCCTAGCAAACGGAATGCAAGCATGATGATCACTGCGAAAATCTCGGCTCCGGCGCGTCTGCTCGTGGTTATATCCTCACCGGAAGAAATAATTGAACCTTGTATTAGACGCTGGGCCTCATACATCAAGGCTTCGCATAGCCCGTATGCGAAACTGGGGACTGCTAAATGGATCCATTTTCGTTGGTCTGCACCTCCTGCCAGGGAAAAGAATCGACGTCGATGTGCTGATATAGTAGCACAAGTCCACGTCAAATGAAGCTTGCACAAGAGCGCAGAGGAGCAAGCGTATGCTAACGGTATCAACAATTCGTGTCTGAAGATGGCAATTTCCAAGCAAACTCTAGTCGCATAATGAGCAACCTGATAGACAACGGCGATCACAAGCGCCCAAGAGAATGTGTAAAGGCTCTGTGCCCCAAAAATAACACGTAGGGCCTTGTAGATAGATCGGAATATCAGAGGCGATTTTTTGTTGCCTCTTTCTGGATCTGCGAAAGTGGCATCGGTTCGAGCAATCTCAACGATCAAAAGGGTCGCTACTGCATGACCAAGAAGATAACGAACCTGTTGAAAATCAACTAATGCGACCAAGAGGGAATGGTAAAAAGGGAAGCTTACTAGACCGGAAATCAAGACATGGTTGGCGATGAGAGCAAAGGAAAAAAATGTGAGGTCTTTGTGTATGGTCGTGGGACGGAAAATATCATTGACTTGGCTCAGCAGGTCTCCTTCTCCGCCTGGGCTGATCAGAATGTTCAATACCCGCGAAGGTAAGCGTGCAAATATAGTGAGAAACATTCTGAATTCTGTCGACATTCATGCCTTGGCTTGACACCAACAGGATACTGTAGAAAATATGAACTTGTCTTCATAGATTGGAACTATATGATTAGAAGCTAACTACCTAGATGCTCTGCCCTCCTATTTATACTTACAATTCTATCCTTTAGATTCCTTCTAGTATATTCTATAAAACAATATAAAACTATATAAAATAGATCTTATATATAAATCATAAAGCCTTATAAAATACTTTATAGCTATATAAAGCTATTAATAAATCTTCTAATATTTCTAATATTAAT